>CM068373.1:303666704-304107792 GCA_034769895.1 Magicicada septendecula | reverse complement strand
CCTCTGATCTCAGAAGATATAGTTAGGGTAACGGCAGTGTAATGGAAGCCAATAGTGCCCCTCTGATTCCGTACCAGCTATGATATTAGGGAAAAACGTTAGGGAAATATAGTATTTTAGGGATTATACACCAAGCGAGGTAAATAAATATAAATATGATAATAAGAAATGATGGCGTAATAAGCTAGAAGAAGTTATGAGTTCCAGAGAAAAGACAGGTCTACAACTGAGTGAGGTACCAGTAGAGAATTAATGACAAAACATACAATGAGTGTCAACACAGTTTTCCGGTGCAATTAAAAGTTTAAGGAATAGAAAGAGAAAATAAACCCCAAAGAACCCATTGAGTTGCGTACAAAAGCAGAAACAATAAAAAACTGAAACCATTATAAATTGATAATTTTATCAAATAAATATTCCAAGGCATGAAGAAACTATAAGTTTAATTCCTAAAAACTATAAGTTTTTAGGAATAGAAAAAGAAAATAATCCCCAAAGAACCCATTGAGTTGCGTACTAAAGCAGTAACAATAAAAAACTAAAACCATTATAAATTGATAATTTTATCAAATAAATATTCCAAGGCATGAAGAAACTATAAGTTTATTTCAACTAAACGATATTCAGCTAAAATAAACTTCTTTCGGAGGGGGAGTATTATGTAACGTAACAAAGTTAAGATCCCAGACGTTACATAAAAACTTTGTCAATATAAATTAAAGCAATTCCCAAGGTATACCGTAATTAAGGTCAGGAAGGTAAACCTCACCTAATAAATATATTAATAATACCTAGTAAGGTTACTAGGTAATAAAATAGTAAAAATTGTCTGTAAGTATAAAATATGGAGTGATCAGTGGAAGATGTAAACAATAAACACAGTGTTCAATGAGATGAGTTTACTATAGACAAGTTTGAAAAGAGTAGACTGTTTAATTGATATTTAATGTTTGATAATGAAGTACATGTTGTTGTGCTTTATAATGATATTTTGTTTACATGATATTTATTCTGTGTTTTGTATGTAGCAGGTGTGAAGCCATTGCTTTAAGAAGGTATTAAGTAATGAATACTAATTTCATTCATGTTAAACTTGTATTTAAGTAATTTAATACAAGTGTATTTATTATGTATTGTATCATGTTAAGAGTATTTACTTTGCGTAATTAATGAAGATATCGTAAGATAATATTTGTAAACTTGGCCAGGAGGACAATAATTGTTAATAAATTGCAAGGGGTCATTGTAATTATGTTATAAACAGATGAAGGGTTCAATGATAAAATAAATAATAATAATAAATTGAAATCAGGAAATAAAATTATAATAATTGGCCATAAGCCAGTGACTCATTGTACAGTAGGTCAGGTCAGAAAAACTAAATTAAAAACAAAAATTTATAACACATGTAATAAAACAAATAGGCCTGAAATTAGTATTTTGTAAAAAGAAATTAATACCTTTTAAAATAAGTTGATCAAGAAAAAATGTAGTAAAATATATATGGTATAATAATGCATATTAGGTGAAAGTTTTATGTGATTTAATGTAATTCTAATAAGGGAGTATTTTATTAAGAAATTGTAAGCATATTTCCTAATTACGGCTCTAGGATAACAAATATTATCCAATAACAGAAGAAGAAAATGGTTGTTAGGGGCGACTGAATGCAAGATATCTTGTCGATTTCAACACTCAATTGTTATATGTGAATGAGTAGAGTTGAGTTAATACAAATTTATAACCAGAAGGAAAACCAAAACTAAATGAATAAAATTAATTAAATCAAATTACATAAAAAGAAATCCATTAAAAAGGACTGAGTAGTAACTTCTGAATCTATCTCTCAGCAAATATAATTTTATATACCATTAAAGTGAAATGAATTCGAAAAAATAAATCATTCAACCTACTGACAGCAAAAGAGTAATGACGAAAATGAACTATAATTAAATAAAGATGATCCATAACCGAGGGATGCCAAATTAAGTAAAAATATATTAAAAAACAAACGAAGAAATTTGAAATAACGTATTAAACTTCACTTAATTTCACTGAACGAAACTTAATACTACACAAATTCCATTGGGACCTGCAACTACCAGAGCCGTGAAGATTAACAAAGGCCAGAACTGAAACTTCTACTACATCCTGGGACATCAATACCAAACTTTTATTGAGAAACTGGAGGCTGTTATTGTTCAAGAGCTGAATCGCCATTCTGTTCTCGTCTCGGCGTAGCAAAACACTGCCACATTAAGTATCCGATCGAAGTTGGTAAAAAAACCTGCTTATATTTAATTTTATATAATAAGATTTTATAACAATATTGTAATACTTAGTAACCTTAAAATTGCATCACCTACCTTACTAATAGTTAAAAGAACTACATGTACCCTGAGATAAAAAACAATTTAAAAATTATAATTAAATTTTAACGTATCTGAAACCCGAATTCAATGACAAATCGATTATGTGTTGTGTAATCGATATGGTGTATTAGTAGCAAGAGAAAGCATCTGTTGGAAATAAAATATATATAAAATAAAGGACCCTTCTTGAATTGACGATTTCTTGTTATTTGTAGAATAATTAGTGTATTTCGAATAGGGTGTACTTTACAGAGAAAGGAACGTGAGAAACACATCAAGCGGAACGACTTAACCTATAATAACTGGTCAATCGCAAACCACAGCGCTCGTTTGTTGACAGCTGGTGAATACGGGAGAATAGAGAACTAACGTGCTCTCTCCGCTCTCTTCTCTTTACATTTTCGATAGTATTTACAGACTAGGGTTGGAGAAAAATATTGAATTATTCAATATAATAACTGGAATAGAGCGTTTTTCTCTTGTAAAACACTTAATGACAATTTAAAACAGATCTATTATCAAGAACTGAATAATATCAACCACATAATAAATATTTCTTCTTTATAAACAGATAAACATTGATTTACAGGAGACCTCATCTAAAATAAAATATTACAAATTGACGTATTCAACAGTGGAGCTTCTGAATGTTATCTAAACACAAGTAACATCATAATTTTTATTTGTTAAAAATTGACGCTCATAAAGTGGGGCTTAATTAGGCGAGAGTTTCGAAAAGTAACAGAAGACAGGTTTATTTATTACAAATTGGCGAAACCAACAGTGCGGCTTTTGAATATTATCTAATTCAATAAATACACAAACAGTTAATTTGTTACAAATTGGCGCTCAACGAGTGGGCTTTAGTTAAGTAAAAAATCGACTATATCGCTATTACTTAACTGGAGCAGGCAACTATTAGAGGCACAGAAATGCATACGAGAGGTGTTTCTAAAAGGATGGCGAAGGACCAAGAAACGGAAGAAGATAAACGGGAAGAAAAAGCAGAGGTAGTTACAGACACCGAACTAGAACAACAGGCGGGCGATAAAGAGGAAGCCAGAGGAGGACTAAATTGTGAAAAATTAATGGAATTAATGAGTAGCATGAAGGAACAAAGTAGACAAACTAATGAGAAAATAGACAGTATTAAAGAAGATTCCAGGAAACAGAAGGAAGAATTAAATAAAAAATTTGACGAAAATTCAGAAAAGCTAGAAAATAAAATAGACAGTATAAATGAAAATTCAGAAAAGCTAGAAAATAAAATAGACAGTATAAATAAAAATTCAGAAAAGCTAGAAAGCAAAATAGACAGTATTAACGAAAACTCAAAGAAACAAAACGAATTTTTGAGTGAGAACTTAATCAAACTAATTAATGAGAAGTTTGACAAAAATAAAGAGGAAACTGATAAGAATAACCGGCAGATAAATGAAAGATTAAACCAAATTAATGAAAGGCTTGACAGGAACGACGAGAGCTTAAAGCAGATTCAGGTAAATAACAAACAAAGAGACGAAAGAATTGAAAACAATAATAAGGAGTTGCGGCAAATCATCAATGAACAAAACCAAGAGTTGAGGGAAGTCACCATTGAAAGGATTGCAAATGTCAATGAAACCCTTAGCAAAAGGGTGGATGATTATGAAGAGGAAGTAAGACAGCAAATAACTGAAACTAAGGTAGGTCTAGAAAAGACGGATGAAACCATCATACAACTCAGAGTCGAAGTAGAGGCCAAAATAAACCAAATAGGAAACCATAACGATACTAGAGTAAAGGAGGTACAAGCGAAAACCCAAGAAAAATTAAACGAAGTACGAACCAACATAGCCGGAAGAATAGAACGGGTTAACAATGAAATGAAGACAATGAAAATAAGGCAAAAACGCCAAAGGAAATTAATGAATACACGGGAAGGATTGGAGATGATTAAAGGGAGATTAGTTAAGATGCATAATATACCAATTACGGAACAAAGAGAAGTAAGGCAATTAAGAAACTCTAAACGAACCACAATTGAGTTCCCAGATAGATTAGAAGGACCGAAAAAGCCAAAACTAACCGAGGAGAATGGAGGACTTATGGAGATTATGTATGAACCATTCGAAAGTTTAAGAAACAGTACGGAAGAATCAGTTCGAAAGACGATGGTAAACTTTAGCATAAATGAAAATTTTATAGCGACAAGATAGAAGAACCAGATGATAGTGAGATACGTCACAAGGACGGAAATAATTCTACACACTAGAGAAATCCGAACAACCAGTACAGAGGAAATAATGGACCACGGTTAAACAGATTCCAAAGAGAATATAGAGAAAAGGGACGGATTTTATGGATACAGAATCAAGCAAATCAAAGGAAAATAATGAGAGAATAATTAAAATATATTAAAGTAACTATTAAATGAAATAAAATAATTACACGATACTTCAGAGGAATTACGTGGAATCAATTTAAAAAACAACAAAATTCCAAAATAAGTAAGAACACCTTACAATATAATTCAGAAGAAATTATTTTAAACTAATAAACATAAAAAAGAGAAAGAAGGGTTAGAAATGAGTTAGATGAAGGAAGAATATGCTATACAATTTGTGATAAAAAGGAGATTCAGTGTTTAATTGCAGAAGTAAATGGGAGTGAATTAAAAATAGTAAAATACGTATGCTAAAGAATAATTAATTGACAGCACGGAACTAAAAAGAATATAAAATGAATATTGAACAGCTTTAACTACTATACTGGTGAATAATATGGTAAATGGAACTACAGAACAACGAGATAAATAAGTTAAGAGAAGTATTAGGATACCTCAGAAATAATAGTAATCATCCCTTGAATATACGTTTGTAGTGAAGGAACTACCTTATAGGTAAGAAATATAGTTACTGTATTGTGTTGTGATAGTGCAACTTTTTATTTTTTTCTGGACAGAGATGACGTTCCTCTGATCTCAGAAGATATAGTTAGGGTAACGGCAGTGTAATGGAAGCCAATAGTGCCCCCCTGATTCCGTACCAGCTATGATATTAGGGAAAAACGTTAGGGAAATATAGTATTTTAGGGATTATACACCAAGCGAGGTAATTAAATATAAATATGATAATAAGAAATGATGGCGTAATAAGCTAGAAGAAGTTATGAGTTCCAGAGAAAAGACAGGTCTACAACTGAGTGAGGTACCAGTAGAGAATTAATGACAAAACATACAATGAGTGTCAACACAGTTTTCCGGTGCAATTAAAAGTTTAAGGAATAGAAAGAGAAAATAAACCCCAAAGAACCCATTGAGTTGCGTACAAAAGCAGAAACAATAAAAAACTGGAACCATTATAAATTGATAATTTTATCAAATAAATATTCCAAGGCATGAAGAAACTATAAGTTTAATTCCTAAAAACTATAAGTTTTTAGGAATAGAAAAAGAAAATAATCCCCAAAGAACCCATTGAGTTGCGTACTAAAGCAGTAACAATAAAAAACTAAAACCATTATAAATTGATAATTTTATCAAATAAATATTCCAAGGCATGAAGAAACTATAAGTTTATTTCAACTAAACGATATTCAGCTAAAATAAACTTCTTTCGGAGGGGGAGTATTATGTAACGTAACAAAGTTAAGATCCCAGACGTTACATAAAAACTTTGTCAATATAAATTAAAGCAATACCCAAGGTATACCGTAATTAAGGTCAGGAAGGTAAACCTCACCTAATAAATATATTAATAATACCTAGTAAGGTTACTAGGTAATAAAATAGTAAAAATTGTCTGTAAGTATAAAATATGGAGTGATCAGTGGAAGATGTAAACAATAAACACAGTGTTCAATGAGATGAATTTACTATAGACAAGTTTGAAAAGAGTAGACTGTTTAATTGATATTTAATGTTTGATAATGAAGTACATGTTTTTGTGCTTTATAATGATATTTTGTTTACATGATATTTATTCTGTGTTTTGTATGTAGCAGGTGTGAAGCCATTGCTTTAAGAAGGTATTAAGTAATGAATACTAATTTCATTCATGTTAAACTTGTATTTAAGTAATTTAATACAAGTGTATTTATTATGTATTGTATCATGTTAAGAGTATTTACTTTGCGTAATTAATGAAGATATCGTAAGATAATATTTGTAAACTTGGCCAGGAGGACAATAATTGTTAATAAATTGCAAGGGGTCATTGTAATTATGTTATAAACAGATGAAGGGTTCAATGATAAAATAAATAATAATAATAAATTGAAATCAGGAAAATAAAATTATAATAATTGGCCATAAGCCAGTGACTCATTGTACAGTAGGTCAGGTCAGAAAAACTAAATTAAAAACAAAAATTTATAACACATGTAATAAAACAAATAGGCCTGAAATTAGTATTTTGTAAAAAGAAATTAATACCTTTTAAAATAAGTTGATCAAGAAAAAATGTAGTAAAATATATATGGTATAATAATGCATATTAGGTGAAAGTTTTATGTGATTTAATGTAATTCTAATAAGGGAGTATTTTATTAAGAAATTGTAAGCATATTTCCTAATTACGGCTCTAGGATAACAAATATTATCCAATAACAGAAGAAGAAAATGGTTGTTAGGGGCGACTGAATGCAAGATATCTTGTCGATTTCAACACTCAATTGTTATATGTGAATGAGTAGAGTTGAGTTAATACAAATTTATAACCAGAAGGAAATCCAAAACTAAATGAATAAAATTAATTAAATCAAATTACATAAAAAGAAATCCATTAAAAAGGACTGAGTAGTAACTTCTGAATCTATCTCTCAGCAAATATAATTTTATATACCATTAAAGTGAAATGAATTCGAAAAAATAAATCATTCAACCTACTGACAGCAAAAGAGTAATGACGAAAATGAACTATAATTAAATAAAGATGATCCATAACCGAGGGATGCCAAATTAAGTAAAAATATATTAAAAAACAAACGAAGAAATTTGAAATAACGTATTAAACTTCACTTAATTTCACTGAACGAAAACTTAATACTACACAAATTCCATTGGGACCTGCAACTACCAGAGCCGTGAAGATTAACAAAGACCAGAACTGAAACTTCTACTACATCCTGGGACATCAATACCAAACTTTTATTGAGAAACTGGAGGCTGTTATTGTTCAAGAGCTGAATCGCCATTCTGTTCTCGTCTCGGCGTAGCAAAACACTGCCACATTAAGTATCCGATCGAAGTTGGTAAAAAAACCTGCTTATATTTAATTTTATATAATAAGATTTTATAACAATATTGTAATACTTAGTAACCTTAAAATTGCATCACCTACCTTACTAATAGTTAAAAGAACTACATGTACCCTGAGATAAAATACAATTTAAAAATTATAATTAAATTTTAACGTATCTGAAACCCGAATTCAATGACAAATCGATTATGTGTTGTGTAATCGATATGGTGTATTAGTAGCAAGAGAAAGCATCTGTTGGAAATAAAATATATATAAAATAAAGGACCCTTCTTGAATTTGACGATTTCTTGTTCTTTGTAGAATAATTAGTGTATTTCGAATAGGGTGTACTTTACAGAGAAAGGAACGTGAGAAACACATCAAGCGGAACGACTTAACCTATAATAACTGGTCAATCGCAAACCACAGCGCTCGTTTGTTGACAGCTGGTGAATACGGGAGAATAGAGAACTAACGTGCTCTCTCCGCTCTCTTCTCTTTACATTTTCGATAGTATTTACAGACTAGGGTTGGAGAAAAATATTGAATTATTCAATATAATAACTGGAATAGAGCGTTTTTCTCTTGTAAAACACTTAATAACAATTTAAAACAGATCTATTATCAAGAACTGAATAATATCAACCACATAATAAATATTTCTTCTTTATAAACAGATTAACATTGATTTACAGGAGACCTCATCTAAAATAAAATATTACAAATTGACGTAATCAACAGTGGAGCTTCTGAACGTTATCTAAAACATAAGTAACATCATAATTTTTATTTGTTAAAAATAGACGCTCATAAAGTGGGGCTTAATTAGGCGAGAGTTTCGAAAGGTAACAGAAGACAGGTTTATTTATTACAAATTGGCGAACCCAACAGTGGGGCTTTTGAATATTATCTAATTCAATAAATACATAAACAGTTAATTTGTTACAAATTGGCGCTCAACGAGTGGGCTTTAGTTAAGTAAAAAATCGACTATATCACTATTACTTAACTGGAGCAGGAAACTATTAGAGGCGCAGGAATGCATACGAGAGGTGTTTCTAAAAGGATGGCGAAGGACCAAGAAACGGAAGAAGATAGACGGGAAGAAAAAGCAGAGGTAGTTACAGACACCGAAATGGAACAACAGGCGGGCGATAAAGAGGAAGCCAGAGGAGGACTAAATTGTGAAAAATTAATGGAATTAATGAGTAGCATGAAGGAACAAAATAGACAAACTAATGAGAAAATAGACAGTATTAAAGAAGATTCCAGGAAACAGAAGGAAGAATTAAATAAAAAATTTGACGAAAATTCAGAAAAGCTAGAAAATAAAATAGACAGTATAAATGAAAATTCAGAAAAGCTAGAAAATAAAATAGACAGTATAAATGAAAATTCAGAAAAGCTAGAAAGCAAAATAGAGAGTATTAACGAAAACTCAAAGAAACAAAACGAATTTTTGAGTGAGAACTTAATCAAACTAATGAATGAGAACTTTGACAAAAATAAAGAGGAAACTGATGAGAATAACCGGCAGATAAATGAAAGATTAAACCAAATTAATGAAAGGCTTGACAGGAACGATGAGAGCTTAAAGCAGATTCACGAAAATAACAAAGAAAGAGACGAAAGAATTGAAAACAATAATAAGGAGTTGCGGCAAATCATCAATGAACAAAACCAAGAGTTGAGGGAAGTCACCAATGAAAAGATTGCAAATGTCAATGAAACCCTTAGCAAAAGGGTGGATGATTATGAAGAGGAAGTAAGACAGCAAATAACTGAAACTAAGGTAGGTCTAGAAAAGACGGATGAAACCATCATACAACTCAGAGTCGAAGTAGAGGCCAAAATAAACCAAATAGGAAACCATAACGATACTAGAGTAAAGGAGGTACAAGCGAAAACCCAAGAAAAATTAAACGAAGTACGAACCAACATAGCCGGAAGAATAGAACGGGTTAACAATGAAATGAAGACAATGAAAATAAGGCAAAAACGCCAAAGGAAATTAATGAATACACGGGAAGGATTGGAGATGATTAAAGGGGGATTAGTTAAGATGCATAATATACCAATTACGGAACAAAGAGAAGTAAGGCAATTAAGAAACTCTAAACGAACCACAATTGAGTTCCCAGATAGATTAGAAGGACCGAAAAAGCCAAAACTAACCGAGGAGAATGGAGGACTTATGGAGATTATGTATGAACCATTCGAAAGTTTAAGAAACAGTACGGAAGAATCAGTTCGAAAGACGATGGTAAACTTTAGCATAAATGAAAATTTTATAGCGACAAGATAGAAGAACCAGATGACAGTGAGATACGTCACAAGGACGGAAATAATTCTACACACTAGAGAAATCCGAACAACCAGTACAGAGGAAATAATGGACCACGGTTAAACAGATTCCAAACAGAATATAGAGAAAAGGGACGGATTTTATGGATACAGAATCAAGCAAATCAAAGGAAAATAATGAGAGAATAATTAAAATATATTAAAGTAACTATTAAATGAAATAAAATAATTACACGATACTTCAGAGGAATTACGTGGAATCAATTTAAAAAACAACAAAATTCCAAAATAAGTAAGAACACCTTACAATATAATTCAGAAGAAATTATTTTAAACTAATAAATATAAAAAAGAGAAAGAAGGGTTAGAAATGAGTTAGATGAAGGAAGAATATGCTATACAATTTGTGATAAAAAGGAGATTCAGTGTTTAATTGCAGAAGTAAATGGGAGTGAATTAAAAATAGTAAAATACGTATGCTAAAGAATAATTAATTGACAGCACGGAACTAAAAAGAATATAAAATGAATATTGAACAGCTTTAACTACTATACTGGTGAATAATATGGTAAATGGAACTACAGAACAACGAGATAAATAAGTTAAGAGAAGTATTAGGATACCTCAGAAATAATAGTAATCATCCCTTGAATATACGTTTGTAGTGAAGGAACTACCTTATAGGTAAGAAATATAGTTACTGTATTGTGTTGTGATAGTGCAATGTTTATTTTTTTCTGGACAGAGATGACGTTCCTCTGATCTCAGAAGATATAGTTAGGGTAACGGCAGTGTAATGGAAGCCAATAGTGCCCCTCTGATTCCGTACCAGCTATGATATTAGGGAAAAACGTTAGGGAAATATAGTATTTTAGGGATTATACACCAAGCGAGGTAATTAAATATAAATATGATAATAAGAAATGATGGCGTAATAAGCTAGAAGAAGTTATGAGTTCCAGAGAAAAGACAGGTCTACAACTGAGTGAGGTACCAGTAGAGAATTAATGACAAAACATACAATGAGTGTCAACACAGTTTTCCGGTGCAATTAAAAGTTTAAGGAATAGAAAGAGAAAATAAACCCCAAAGAACCCATTGAGTTGCGTACAAAAGCAGAAACAATAAAAAAACTGAAACCATTATAAATTGATAATTTTATCAAATAAATATTCCAAGGCATGAAGAAACTATAAGTTTAATTCCTAAAAACTATAAGTTTTTAGGAATAGAAAAAGAAAATAATCCCCAAAGAACCCATTGAGTTGCGTACTAAAGCAGTAACAATAAAAAACTAAAACCATTATAAATTGATAATTTTATCAAATAAATATTCCAAGGCATGAAGAAACTATAAGTTTATTTCAACTAAACGATATTCAGCTAAAATAAACTTCTTTCGGAGGGGGAGTATTATGTAACGTAACAAAGTTAAGATCCCAGACGTTACATAAAAACTTTGTCAATATAAATTAAAGCAATACCCAAGGTATACCGTAATTAAGGTCAGGAAGGTAAACCTCACCTAATAAATATATTAATAATACCTAGTAAGGTTACTAGGTAATAAAATAGTAAAAATTGTCTGTAAGTATAAAATATGGAGTGATCAGTGGAAGATGTAAACAATAAACACAGTGTTCAATGAGATGAATTTACTATAGACAAGTTTGAAAAGAGTAGACTGTTTAATTGATATTTAATGTTTGATAATGAAGTACATGTTGTTGTGCTTTATAATGATATTTTGTTTACATGATATTTATTCTGTGTTTTGTATGTAGCAGGTGTGAAGCCATTGCTTTAAGAAGGTATTAAGTAATGAATACTAATTTCATTCATGTTAAACTTGTATTTAAGTAATTTAATACAAGTGTATTTATTATGTATTGTATCATGTTAAGAGTATTTACTTTGCGTAATTAATGAAGATATCGTAAGATAATATTTGTAAACTTGGCCAGGAGGACAATAATTGTTAATAAATTGCAAGGGGTCATTGTAATTATGTTATAAACAGATGAAGGGTTCAATGATAAAATAAATAATAATAATAAATTGAAATCAGGAAAATAAAATTATAATAATTGGCCATAAGCCAGTGACTCATTGTACAGTAGGTCAGGTCAGAAAAACTAAATTAAAAACAAAAATTTATAACACATGTAATAAAACAAATAGGCCTGAAATTAGTATTTTGTAAAAAGAAATTAATACCTTTTAAAATAAGTTGATCAAGAAAAAATGTAGTAAAATATATATGGTATAATAATGCATATTAGGTGAAAGTTTTATGTGATTTAATGTAATTCTAATAAGGGAGTATTTTATTAAGAAAGTGTAAGCATATTTCCTAATTATGGCTCTAGGATAACAAATATTATCCAATAACAGAAGAAGAAAATGGTTGTTAGGGGCGACTGAATGCAAGATATCTTGTCGATTTCAACACTCAATTGTTATATGTGAATGAGTAATTAGTAAATATTAATCCAAATTTATAACCAGAAGGAAAACCAAAACTAAATGAATAAAATTAATTAAATCAAATTACATAAAAAGAAATCCATTAAAAAGGACTGAGTAGTAACTTCTGAATCTATCTCTCAGCAAATATAATTTTATATACCATTAAAGTGAAATGAATTCGAAAAAATAAATCATTCAACCTACTGACAGCAAAAGAGTAATGACGAAAATGAACTATAATTAAATAAAGATGATCCATAACCGAGGGATGCCAAATTAAGTAAAAATATATTAAAAAACAAACGAAGAAATTTGAAATAACGTATTAAACTTCACTTAATTTCACTGAACGAAAACTTAATACTACACAAATTCCATTGGGACCTGCAACTACCAGAGCCGTGAAGATTAACAAAGGCCAGAACTGAAACTTCTACTACATCCTGGGACATCAATACCAAACTTTTCTTGAGAAACTGGAGGCTGTTATTGTTCAAGAGCTGAATCGCCATTCTGTTCTCGCCTCGGCGTAGCAAAACACTGCCACATTAAGTATCCGATCGAAGTTGGTAAAAAAACCTGCTTATATTTAATTTTATATAATAAGATTTTATAACAATATTGTAATACTTAGTAACCTTAAAATTGCATCACCTACCTTACTAATAGTTAAAAGAACTACATGTACCCTGAGATAAAAAACAATTTAAAAATTATAATTAAATTTTAACGTATCTGAAACCCGAATTCAATGACAAATCGATTATGTGTTGTGTAATCGATATGGTGTATTAGTAGCAAGAGAAAGCATCTGTTGGAAATAAAATATATATAAAATAAAGGACCCTTCTTGAATTTGACGATATCTTGTTCTTTGTAGAATAATTAGTGTATTTCGAATAGGGTGTACTTTACAGAGAAAGGAACGTGAGAAACACATCAAGCGGAACGACTTAACCTATAATAACTGGTCAATCGCAAACCACAGCGCTCGTTTGTTGACAGCTGGTGAATACGGGAGAATAGAGAACTAACGTGCTCTCTCCGCTCTCTTCTCTTTACATTTTCGATAGTATTTACAGACTAGGGTTGGAGAAAAATATTGAATTATTCAATATAATAACTGGAATAGAGCGTTTTTCTCTTGTAAAACACTTAATAACAATTTAAAACAGATCTATTATCAAGAACTGAATAATATCAACCACATAATAAATATTTCTTCTTTATAAACAGATTAACATTGATTTACAGGAGACCTCATCTAAAATAAAATATTACAAATTGACGTAATCAACAGTGGAGCTTCTGAACGTTATCTAAAACATAAGTAACATCATAATTTTTATTTGTTAAAAATAGACGCTCATAAAGTGGGGCTTAATTAGGCGAGAGTTTCGAAAGGTAACAGAAGAAAGGTTTATTTATTACAAATTGGCGAACCCAACAGTGGGGCTTTTGAATATTATCTAATTCAATAAATACATAAACAGTTAATTTGTTATAAATTGGCGCTCAACGAGTGGGCTTTAGTTAAGTAAAAAATCGACTATATCACTATTACTTAACTGGAGCAGGAAACTATTAGAGGCGCAGGAATGCATACGAGAGGTGTTTCTAAAAGGATGGCGAAGGACCAAGAAACGGAAGAAGATAGACGGGAAGAAAAAGCAGAGGTAGTTACAGACACCGAAATGGAACAACAGGCGGGCGATAAAGAGGAAGCCAGAGGAGGACTAAATTGTGAAAAATTAATGGAATTAATGAGTAGCATGAAGGAACAAAATAGACAAACTAATGAGAAAATAGACAGTATTAAAGAAGATTCCAGGAAACAGAAGGAAGAATTAAATAAAAAATTTGACGAAAATTCAGAAAAGCTAGAAAATAAAATAGACAGTATAAATGAAAATTCAGAAAAGCTAGAAAATAAAATAGACAGTATAAATGAAAATTCAGAAAAGCTAGAAAGCAAAATAGAGAGTATTAACGAAAACTCAAAGAAACAAAACGAATTTTTGAGTGAGAACTTAATCAAACTAATGAATGAGAACTTTGACAAAAATAAAGAGGAAACTGATGAGAATAACCGGCAGATAAATGAAAGATTAAACCAAATTAATGAAAGGCTTGACAGGAACGATGAGAGCTTAAAGCAGATTCATGAAAATAACAAAGAAAGAGACGAAAGAATTGAAAACAATAATAAGGAGTTGCGGCAAATCATCAATGAACAAAACCAAGAGTTGAGGGAAGTCACCAATGAAAAGATTGCAAATGTCAATGAAACCCTTAGCAAAAGGGTGGATGATTATGAAGAGGAAGTAAGACAGCAAATAACTGAAACTAAGGTAGGTCTAGAAAAGACGGATGAAACCATCATACAACTCAGAGTCGAAGTAGAGGCCAAAATAAACCAAATAGGAAACCATAACGATACTAGAGTAAAGGAGGTACAAGCGAAAACCCAAGAAAAATTAAACGAAGTACGAACCAACATAGCCGGAAGAATAGAACGGGTTAACAATGAAATGAAGACAATGAAAATAAGGCAAAAACGCCAAAGGAAATTAATGAATACACGGGAAGGATTGGAGATGATTAAAGGGGGATTAGTTAAGATGCATAATATACCAATTACGGAACAAAGAGAAGTAAGGCAATTAAGAAACTCTAAACGAACCACAATTGAGTTCCCAGATAGATTAGAAGGACCGAAAAAGCCAAAACTAACCGAGGAGAATGGAGGACTTATGGAGATTATGTATGAACCATTCGAAAGTTTAAGAAACAGTACGGAAGAATCAGTTCGAAAGACGATGGTAAACTTTAGCATAAATGAAAATTTTATAGCGACAAAATAGAAGAACCAGATGATAGTGAGATACGTCACAAGGACGGAAATAATTCTACACACTAGAGAAATCCGAACAACCAGTACAGAGGAAATAATGGACCACGGTTAAACAGATTCCAAACAGAATATAGAGAAAAGGGACGGATTTTATGGATACAGAATCAAGCAAATCAAAGGAAAATAATGAGAGAATAATTAAAATATATTAAAGTAACTATTAAATGAAATAAAATAATTACACGATACTTCAGAGGAATTACGTGGAATCAATTTAAAAAACAACAAAATTCCAAAATAAGTAAGAACACCTTACAATATAATTCAGAAGAAATTATTTTAAACTAATAAACATAAAAAAGAGAAAGAAGGGTTAGAAATGAGTTAGATGAAGGAAGAATATGCTATACAATTTGTGATAAAAAGGAGATTCAGTGTTTAATTGCAGAAGTAAATGGGAGTGAATTAAAAATAGTAAAATACGTATGCTAAAGAATAATTAATTGACAGCACGGAACTAAAAAGAATATAAAATGAATATTGAACAGCTTTAACTACTATACTGGTGAATAATATGGTAAATGGAACTACAGAACAACGAGATAAATAAGTTAAGAGAAGTATTAGGATACCTCAGAAATAATAGTAATCATCCCTTGAATATACGTTTGTAGTGAAGGAACTACCTTATAGGTAAGAAATATAGTTACTGTATTGTGTTGTGATAGTGCAACTTTTTATTTTTTTCTGGACAGAGATGACGTTCCTCTGATCTCAGAAGATATAGTTAGGGTAACGGCAGTGTAATGGAAGCCAATAGTGCCCCTCTGATTCCGTACCAGCTATGATATTAGGGAAAAACGTTAGGGAAATATAGTATTTTAGGGATTATACACCAAGCGAGGTAATTAAATATAAATATGATAATAAGAAATGATGGCGTAATAAGCTAGAAGAAGTTATGAGTTCCAGAGAAAAGACAGGTCTACAACTGAGTGAGGTACCAGTAGAAAATTAATGACAAAACATACAATGAGTGTCAACACAGTTTTCCGGTGCAATTAAAAGTTTAAGGAATAGAAAGAGAAAATAAACCCCAAAGAACCCATTGAGTTGCGTACAAAAGCAGAAACAATAAAAAACTGAAACCATTATAAATTGATAATTTTATCAAATAAATATTCCAAGGCATGAAGAAACTATAAGTTTAATTCCTAAAAACTATAAGTTTTTAGGAATAGAAAAAGAAAATAATCCCCAAAGAACCCATTGAGTTGCGTACTAAAGCAGTAACAATAAAAAACTAAAACCATTATAAATTGATAATTTTATCAAATAAATATTCCAAGGCATGAAGAAACTATAAGTTTATTTCAACTAAACGATATTCAGCTAAAATAAACTTCTTTCGGAGGGGGAGTATTATGTAACGTAACAAAGTTAAGATCCCAGACGTTACATAAAAACTTTGTCAATATAAATTAAAGCAATACCCAAGGTATACCGTAATTAAGGTCAGGAAGGTAAACCTCACCTAATAAATATATTAATAATACCTAGTAAGGTTACTAGGTAATAAAATAGTAAAAATTGTCTGTAAGTATAAAATATGGAGTGATCAGTGGAAGATGTAAACAATAAACACAGTGTTCAATGAGATGAATTTACTATAGACAAGTTTGAAAAGAGTAGACTGTTTAATTGATATTTAATGTTTGATAATGAAGTACATGTTGTTGTGCTTTATAATGATATTTTGTTTACATGATATTTATTCTGTGTTTTGTATGTAGCAGGTGTGAAGCCATTGCTTTAAGAAGGTATTAAGTAATGAATACTAATTTCATTCATGTTAAACTTGTATTTAAGTAATTTAATACAAGTGTATTTATTATGTATTGTATCATGTTAAGAGTATTTACTTTGCGTAATTAATGAAGATATCGTAAGATAATATTTGTAAACTTGGCCAGGAGGACAATAATTGTTAATAAATTGCAAGGGGTCATTGTAATTATGTTATAAACAGATGAAGGGTTCAATGATAAAATAAATAATAATAATAAATTGAAATCAGGAAAATAAAATTATAATAATTGGCCATAAGCCAGTGACTCATTGTACAGTAGGTCAGGTCAGAAAAACTAAATTAAAAACAAAAATTTATAACACATGTAATAAAACAAATAGGCCTGAAATTAGTATTTTGTAAAAAGAAATTAATACCTTTTAAAATAAGTTGATCAAGAAAAAATGTAGTAAAATATATATGGTATAATAATGCATATTAGGTGAAAGTTTTATGTGATTTAATGTAATTCTAATAAGGGAGTATTTTATTAAGAAAGTGTAAGCATATTTCCTAATTATGGCTCTAGGATAACAAATATTATCCAATAACAGAAGAAGAAAATGGTTGTTAGGGGCGACTGAATGCAAGATATCTTGTCGATTTCAACACTCAATTGTTATATGTGAATGAGTAATTAGTAAATGTTAATCCAAATTTATAACCAGAAGGAAAACCAAAACTAAATGAATAAAATTAATTAAATCAAATTACATAAAAAGAAATCCATTAAAAAGGACTGAGTAGTAACTTCTGAATCTATCTCTCAGCAAATATAATTTTATATACCATTAAAGTGAAATGAATTCGAAAAAATAAATCATTCAACCTACTGACAGCAAAAGAGTAATGACGAAAATGAACTATAATTAAATAAAGATGATCCATAACCGAGGGATGCCAAATTAAGTAAAAATATATTAAAAAACAAACGAAGAAATTTGAAATAACGTATTAAACTTCACTTAATTTCACTGAACGAAAACTTAATACTACACAAATTCCATTGGGACCTGCAACTACCAGAGCCGTGAAGATTAACAAAGGCCAGAACTGAAACTTCTACTACATCCTGGGACATCAATACCAAACTTTTCTTGAGAAACTGGAGGCTGTTATTGTTCAAGAGCTGAATCGCCATTCTGTTCTCGTCTCGGCGTAGCAAAACACTGCCACATTAAGTATCCGATCGAAGTTGGTAAAAAAACCTGCTTATATTTAATTTTATATAATAAGATTTTATAACAATATTGTAATACTTAGTAACCTTAAAATTGCATCACCTACCTTACTAATAGTTAAAAGAACTACATGTACCCTGAGATAAAAAACAATTTAAAAATTATAATTAAATTTTAACGTATCTGAAACCCGAATTCAATGACAAATCGATTATGTGTTGTGTAATCGATATGGTGTATTAGTAGCAAGAGAAAGCATCTGTTGGAAATAAAATATATATAAAATAAAGGACCCTTCTTGAATTTGACGATTTCTTGTTATTTGTAGAATAATTAGTGTATTTCGAATAGGGTGTACTTTACAGAGAAAGGAACGTGAGAAACACATCAAGCGGAACGACTTAACCTATAATAACTGGTCAATCGCAAACCACAGCGCTCGTTTGTTGACAGCTGGTGAATACGGGAGAATAGAGAACTAACGTGCTCTCTCCGCTCTCTTCTCTTTACATTTTCGATAGTATTTACAGACTAGGGTTGGAGAAAAATATTGAATTATTCAATATAATAACTGGAATAGAGCGTTTTTCTCTTGTAAAACACTTAATGACAATTTAAAACAGATCTATTATCAAGAACTGAATAATATCAACCACATAATAAATATTTCTTCTTTATAAACAGATAAACATTGATTTACAGGAGACCTCATCTAAAATAAAATATTACAAATTGACGTATTCAACAGTGGAGCTTCTGAATGTAATCTAAAACATAAGTAACATCATAATTTTTATTTGTTAAAAATTGACGCTCATAAAGTGGGGCTTAATTAGGCGAGAGTTTCGAAAAGTAACAGAAGACAGGTTTATTTATTACAAATTGGCGAAACCAACAGTGCGGCTTTTGAATATTATCTAATTCAATAAATACACAAACAGTTAATTTGTTACAAATTGGCGCTCAACGAGTGGGCTTTAGTTAAGTAAAAAATCGACTATATCGCTATTACTTAACTGGAGCAGGCAACTATTAGAGGCACAGGAATGCATACGAGAGGTGTTTCTAAAAGGATGGCGAAGGACCAAGAAACGGAAGAAGATAGACGGGAAGAAAAAGCAGAGGTAGTTACAGACACCGAACTAGAACAACAGGCGGGCGATAAAGAGGAAGCCAGAGGAGGACTAAATTGTGAAAAATTAATGGAATTAATGAGTAGCATGAAGGAACAAAGTAGACAAACTAATGAGAAAATAGACAGTATTAAAGAAGATTCCAGGAAACAGAAGGAAGAATTAAATAAAAAATTTGACGAAAATTCAGAAAAGCTAGAAAATAAAATAGACAGTATAAATGAAAATTCAGAAAAGCTAGAAAATAAAATAGACAGTATAAATAAAAATTCAGAAAAGCTAGAAAGCAAAATAGACAGTATTAACGAAAACTCAAAGAAACAAAACGAATTTTTGAGTGAGAACTTAATCAAACTAATTAATGAGAAGTTTGACAAAAATAAAGAGGAAACTGATAAGAATAACCGGCAGATAAATGAAAGATTAAACCAAATTAATGAAAGGCTTGACAGGAACGACGAGAGCTTAAAGCAGATTCAGGTAAATAACAAACAAAGAGACGAAAGAATTGAAAACAATAATAAGGAGTTGCGGCAAATCATCAATGAACAAAACCAAGAGTTGGGGGAAGTCACCAATGAAAGGATTGCAAATGTCAATGAAACCCTTAGCAAAAGGGTGGATGATTATGAAGAGGAAGTAAGACAGCAAATAACTGAAACTAAGGTAGGTCTAGAAAAGACGGATGAAACCATCATACAACTCAGAGTCGAAGTAGAGGCCAAAATAAACCAAATAGGAAACCATAACGATACTAGAGTAAAGGAGGTACAAGCGAAAACCCAAGAAAAATTAAACGAAGTACGAACCAACATAGCCGGAAGAATAGAACGGGTTAACAATGAAATGAAGACAATGAAAATAAGGCAAAAACGCCAAAGGAAATTAATGAATACACGGGAAGGATTGGAGATGATTAAAGGGGGATTAGTTAAGATGCATAATATACCAATTACGGAACAAAGAGAAGTAAGGCAATTAAGAAACTCTAAACGAACCACAATTGAGTTCCCAGATAGATTAGAAGGACCGAAAAAGCCAAAACTAACCGAGGAGAATGGAGGACTTATGGAGATTATGTATGAACCATTCGAAAGTTTAAGAAACAGTACGGAAGAATCAGTTCGAAAGACGATGGTAAACTTTAGCATAAATGAAAATTTTATAGCGACAAGATAGAAGAACCAGATGATAGTGAGATACGTCACAAGGACGGAAATAATTCTACACACTAGAGAAATCCGAACAACCAGTACAGAGGAAATAATGGACCACGGTTAAACAGATTCCAAACAGAATATAGAGAAAAGGGACGGATTTTATGGATACAGAATCAAGCAAATCAAAGGAAAATAATGAGAGAATAATTAAAATATATTAAAGTAACTATTAAATGAAATAAAATAATTACACGATACTTCAGAGGAATTACGTGGAATCAATTTAAAAAACAACAAAATTCCAAAATAAGTAAGAACACCTTACAATATAATTCAGAAGAAATTATTTTAAACTAATAAACATAAAAAAGAGAAAGAAGGGTTAGAAATGAGTTAGATGAAGGAAGAATATGCTATACAATTTGTGATAAAAAGGAGATTCAGTGTTTAATTGCAGAAGTAAATGGGAGTGAATTAAAAATAGTAAAATACGTATGCTAAAGAATAATTAATTGACAGCACGGAACTAAAAAGAATATAAAATGAATATTGAACAGCTTTAACTACTATACTGGTGAATAATATGGTAAATGGAACTACAGAACAACGAGATAAATAAGTTAAGAGAAGTATTAGGATACCTCAGAAATAATAGTAATCATCCCTTGAATATACGTTTGTAGTGAAGGAACTACCTTATAGGTAAGAAATATAGTTACTGTATTGTGTTGTGATAGTGCAACTTTTTATTTTTTTCTGGACAGAGATGACGTTCCTCTGATCTCAGAAGATATAGTTAGGGTAAAGGCAGTGTAATGGAAGCCAATAGTGCCCCTCTGATTCCGTACCAGCTATGATATTAGGGAAAAACGTTAGGGAAATATAGTATTTTAGGGATTATACACCAAGCGAGGTAATTAAATATAAATATGATAATAAGAAATGATGGCGTAATAAGCTAGAAGAAGTTATGAGTTCCAGAGAAAAGACAGGTCTACAACTGAGTGAGGTACCAGTAGAGAATTAATGACAAAACATACAATGAGTGTCAACACAGTTTTCCGGTGCAATTAAAAGTTTAAGGAATAGAAAGAGAAAATAAACCCCAAAGAACCCATTGAGTTGCGTACAAAAGCAGAAACAATAAAAAACTGAAACCATTATAAATTGATAATTTTATCAAATAAATATTCCAAGGCATGAAGAAACTATAAGTTTAATTCCTAAAAACTATAAGTTTTTAGGAATAGAAAAAGAAAATAATCCCCAAAGAACCCATTGAGTTGCGTACTAAAGCAGTAACAATAAAAAACTAAAACCATTATAAATTGATAATTTTATCAAATAAATATTCCAAGGCATGAAGAAACTATAAGTTTATTTCAACTAAACGATATTCAGCTAAAATAAACTTCTTTCGGAGGGGGAGTATTATGTAACGTAACAAAGTTAAGATCCCAGACGTTACATAAAAACTTTGTCAATATAAATTAAAGCAATACCCAAGGTATACCGTAATTAAGGTCAGGAAGGTAAACCTCACCTAATAAATATATTAATAATACCTAGTAAGGTTACTAGGTAATAAAATAGTAAAAATTGTCTGTAAGTATAAAATATGGAGTGATCAGTGGAAGATGTAAACAATAAACACAGTGTTCAATGAGATGAATTTACTATAGACAAGTTTGAAAAGAGTAGACTGTTTAATTGATATTTAATGTTTGATAATGAAGTACATGTTGTTGTGCTTTATAATGATATTTTGTTTACATGATATTTATTCTGTGTTTTGTATGTAGCAGGTGTGAAGCCATTGCTTTAAGAAGGTATTAAGTAATGAATACTAATTTCATTCATGTTAAACTTGTATTTAAGTAATTTAATACAAGTGTATTTATTATGTATTGTATCATGTTAAGAGTATTTACTTTGCGTAATTAATGAAGATATCGTAAGATAATATTTGTAAACTTGGCCAGGAGGACAATAATTGTTAATAAATTGCAAGGGGTCATTGTAATTATGTTATAAACAGATGAAGGGTTCAATGATAAAATAAATAATAATAATAAATTGAAATCAGGAAAATAAAATTATAATAATTGGCCATAAGCCAGTGACTCATTGTACAGTAGGTCAGGTGAGAAAAACTAAATTAAAAACAAAAATTTATAACACATGTAATAAAACAAATAGGCCTGAAATTAGTATTTTGTAAAAAGAAATTAATACCTTTTAAAATAAGTTGATCAAGAAAAAATGTAGTAAAATATATATGGTATAATAATGCATATTAGGTGAAAGTTTTATGTGATTTAATGTAATTCTAATAAGGGAGTATTTTATTAAGAAAGTGTAAGCATATTTCCTAATTATGGCTCTAGGATAACAAATATTATCCAATAACAGAAGAAGAAAATGGTTGTTAGGGGCGACTGAATGCAAGATATCTTGTCGATTTCAACACTCAATTGTTATATGTGAATGAGTAATTAGTAAATGTTAATCCAAATTTATAACCAGAAGGAAAACCAAAACTAAATGAATAAAATTAATTAAATCAAATTACATAAAAAGAAATCCATTAAAAAGGACTGAGTAGTAACTTCTGAATCTATCTCTCAGCAAATATAATTTTATATACCATTAAAGTGAAATGAATTCGAAAAAATAAATCATTCAACCTACTGACAGCAAAAGAGTAATGACGAAAATGAACTATAATTAAATAAAGATGATCCATAACCGAGGGATGCCAAATTAAGTAAAAATATATTAAAAAACAAACGAAGAAATTTGAAATAACGTATTAAACTTCACTTAATTTCACTGAACGAAAACTGAATACTACACAAATTCCATTGGGACCTGCAACTACCAGAGCCGTGAAGATTAACAAAGACCAGAACTGAAACTTCTACTACATCCTGGGACATCAATACCAAACTTTTATTGAGAAACTGGAGGCTGTTATTGTTCAAGAGCTGAATCGCCATTCTGTTCTCGTCTCGGCGTAGCAAAACACTGCCACATTAAGTATCCGATCGAAGTTGGTAAAAAAACCTGCTTATATTTAATTTTATATAATAAGATTTTATAACAATATTGTAATACATAGTAACCTTAAAATTGCATCACCTACCTTACTAATAGTTAAAAGAACTACATGTACCCTGAGATAAAAAACAATTTAAAAATTATAATTAAATTTTAACGTATCTGAAACCCGAATTCAATGACAAATCGATTATGTGTTGTGTAATCGATATGGTGTATTAGTAGCAAGAGAAAGCATCTGTTGGAAATAAAATATATATAAAATAAAGGACCCTTCTTGAATTTGACGATTTCTTGTTATTTGTAGAATAATTAGTGTATTTCGAATAGGGTGTACTTTACAGAGAAAGGAACGTGAGAAACACATCAAGCGGAACGACTTAACCTATAATAACTGGTCAATCGCAAACCACAGCGCTCGTTTGTTGACAGCTGGTGAATACGGGAGAATAGAGAACTAACGTGCTCTCTCCGCTCTCTTCTCATTACATTTTCGATAGTATTTACAGACTAGGGTTGGAGAAAAATATTGAATTATTCAATATAATAACTGGAATAGAGCGTTTTTCTCTTGTAAAACACTTAATAACAATTTAAAACAGATCTATTATCAAGAACTGAATAATATCAACCACATAATAAATATTTCTTCTTTATAAACAGATAAACATTGATTTACAGGAGACCTCATCTAAAATAAAATATTACAAATTGACGTCATCAACAGTGGAGCTTCTGAACGTTATCTAAAACATAAGTAACATCATAATTTTTATTTGTTAAAAATAGACGCTCATAAAGTGGGGCTTAATTAGGCGAGAGTTTCGAAAGGTAACAGAAGACAGGTTTATTTATTGCAAATTGGCGAACCCAACAGTGGGGCTTTTGAATATTATCTAATTCAATAAATACATAAACAGTTAATTTGTTACAAATTGGCTCTAAAAGAGTGGGCTTTAGTTAAGTAAAAAATCGACTATATCACTATTACTTAACTGGAGCAGGCAACTATTAGAGGCGCAGGAATGCATACGAGAGGTGTTTCTAAAAGGATGGCGAAGGACCAAGAAACGGAAGAAGATAGACGGGAAGAAAAAGCAGAGGTAGTTACAGACATCGAAATGGAACAACAGGCGGGCGATAAAGAGGAAGCCAGAGGAGGACTAAATTGTGAAAAATTAATGGAATTAATGAGTAGCATGAAGGAACAAAATAGACAAACTAATGAGAAAATAGACAGTATTAAAGAAGATTCCAGGAAACAGAAGGAAGAATTAAATAAAAAATTTGACGGAAATTCAGAAAAGCTAGAAAATAAAATAGACAGTATAAATGAAAATTCAGAAAAGCTAGAAAATAAAATAGACAGTATAAATGAAAATTCAGAAAAGCTAGAAAGCAAAATAGAGAGTATTAACGAAAACTCAAAGAAACAAAACGAATTTTTGAGTGAGAACTTAATCAAACTAATGAATGAGAACTTTGACAAAAATAAAGAGGAAACTGATGAGAATAACCGGCAGATAAATGAAAGATTAAACCAAATTAAAAAAAAGGCTTGACAGGAACGATGAGAGCTTAAAGCAGATTCATGAAAATAACAAAGAAAGAGACGAAAGAATTGAAAACAATAATAAGGAGTTGCGGCAAATCATCAATGAACAAAACCAAGAGTTGAGGGAAGTCACCAATGAAAGGATTGCAAATGTCAATGAAACCCTTAGCAAAAGGGTGGATGATTATGAAGAGGAAGTAAGACAGCAAATAACTGAAACTAAGGTAGGTCTAGAAAAGACGGATGAAACCATCATACAACTCAGAGTCGAAGTAGAGGCCAAAATAAACCAAATAGGAAACCATAACGATACTAGAGTAAAGAAGGTACAAGCGAAAACCCAAGAAAAATTAAACGAAGTACGAACCAACATAGCCGGAAGAATAGAACGGGTTAACAATGAAATGAAGACAATGAAAATAAGGCAAAAACGCCAAAGGAAATTAATGAATACACGGGAAGGATTGGAGATGATTAAAGGGGGATTAGTTAAGATGCATAATATACCAATTACGGAACAAAGAGAAGTAAGGCAATTAAGAAACTCTAAACGAACCACAATTGAGTTCCCAGATAGATTAGAAGGACCGAAAAAGCCAAAACTAACCGAGGAGAATGGAGGACTTATGGAGATTATGTATGAACAATTCGAAATTTTAAGAAACAGTACGGAAGAATCAGTTCGAAAGACGATGGAAAACTTTAGCATAAATGAAAATTTTATAGCGACAAGATGGAAGAACCAGATGATAGTGAGATACGTCACAAGGACGGAAATAATTCTACACACTAGAGAAATCCGAAAACCAGTACAGAGGAAATAATGGACCACGGTTAAACAGATTCCAAACAGAATATAGAGAAAAGGGACGGATTTTATGGATACAGAATCAAGCAAATCAAAGGAAAATAATGAGAGAATAATTAAAATATATTAAACTAACTATTAAATGAAATAAAATAATTACACGATACTTCAGAGGAATTATGTGGAATCAATTTAAAAAACAACAAAATTCCAAAATAAGTAAGAACACCTTACTATATAATTCAGAAGAAATTATTTTAAACTAATAAACATAAAAAAAGAGAAAGAAGGGTTAGAAATGAGTTAGATGAAGGAAGAATATGCCATACAATTTGTGATAAAAAGGAGATTCAGTGTTTAATTGCAGAAGTAAATGGGAGTGAATTAAAAATAGTAAAATACGTATGCTAAAGAATAATTAATTGACAGCACGGAACTAAGAAGAATTTAAAATGAATATTGAACAGCTTTAACTACTATACTGATGAATAATATGATAAATGGAACTACAGAACAACGAGATAAATAAGTTAAGAGAAGTATTAGGATACCTCAGAAATAATATTAATCATCCCTTGAATATACGTTTTTAGTGAAGGAACTACCTTATAGGTAACAAATATAGGTGTGTATTGTGTTGTGATAGTGCAACGTTTATTTTTTTCTGGACAGAGGTGACGTTCCTCTGATCTCAGAAGATATAGTTAGGGTAACGGCAGTGTAATGGAAGCCAATAGTGCCCCTCTGATTCCGTACCAGCTATGATATTAGGGAAAAATGTTAGGGAAATATAGTATTTTAGGGATTATACACCAAGCGAGGTAATTAAATATAAATATGATAATAAGAAATGATGGCGTAATAAGCTAGAAGAAGTTATGAGTTCCAGAGAAAAGACAGGTCTACAACTGAGTGAGGTACCAGTAGAGAATTAATGACAAAACATACAATGAGTGTCAACACAGTTTTCCGGTGCAATTAAAAGTTTAAGGAATAGAAAGAGAAAATAAACCCCAAAGAACCCATTGAGTTGCGTACTAAGGCAGAAACAATAAAAAACTGAAACCATTATAAATTGATAATTTTATCAACTAAATATTCCATGGCATGAAGAAACTATAAGTTTAATTTCTAAAAACTATATGTTTTTAGGAATAGAAAGAGAAAATAAACCCCAAAGAACCCATTGAGTTGCGTACTAAAGCAGAAACAATAAAAAACTGAAACCATTATAAATTGATAATTTTATCAAATAAATATTCCAAGGCATGAAGAAACTATAAGTTTATTTCAACTAAACGATATTCAGCTAAAATTAACTTCTTTCGGAGGGGGAGTATTATGTAACGTAACAAAGTTAAGATCCCAGACGTTACATAAAAACTTTGTCAATATAAATTAAAGCAATACCCAAGGTATACCGTAATTAAGGTCAGGAAGGTAAACCTCACCTAATAAATATATTAATAATACCTAGTAAGGTTACTAGGTAATAAAATAGTAAAAATTGTCTGTAAGTATAAAATATGGAGTGATCAGTGGAAGATGTAAACAATAAACACAGTGTTCAATGAGATGAATTTACTATAGACAAGTTTGAAAAGAGTAGACTGTTTAATTGATATTTAATGTTTGATAATGAAGTACATGTTGTTGTGCTTTATAATGATATTTTGTTTACATGATATTTATTCTGTGTTTTGTATGTAGCAGGTGTGAAGCCATTGCTTTAAGAAGGTATTAAGTAATGAATACTAATTTTATTCATGTTAAACTTGTATTTAAGTAATTAAATACAAGTGTATTTATTATGTATTGTATCATGTTAAGAGTATTTACTTTGAGAAATTAATGAAGATATCGTAAGATAATATTTGTAAACTTGGCCAGGAGTACAATAATTGTTAATAAATTGCAAGGGGTCATTGTAATTATGTTATAAACAGATGAAGGGTTCAATGATAAAATAAATAATAATAATAAATTGAAATCAGGAAAATAAAATTATAATAATTGGCCATAAGCCAGTGACTCATTGTACAGTAGGTCAGGTCAGAAAAGCTAAATTAAAAACAAAAATTTATAACACATGTAATAAAACAAATAGGCCTGAAATTAGTATTTTGTAAAAAGAAATTAATACCTTTTAAAATAAGTTGATCAAGAAAAAATGTAGTAAAATATATATGGTATAATAATGCATATTAGGTGAAAGTTTTATGTGATTTAATGTAATTCTAATAAGGGAGTATTTTATTAAGAAAGTGTAAGCATATTTCCTAATTACGGCTCTAGGATAACAAATATTATCCAATAACAGAAGAAGAAAATGGTTGTTAGGGGCGACTGAATGCAAGATATCTTGTCGATTTCAACACTCAATTGTTATATGTGAATGAGTAATTAGTAAATGTTAATCCAAATTTATAACCAGAAGGAAAACCAAAACTAAATGAATAAAATTAATTAAATCAAATTACATAAAAAGAAATCCATTAAAAAGGACTGAGTAGTAACTTCTGAATCTATCTCTCAGCAAATATAATTTTATATACCATTAAAGTGAAATGAATTCGAAAAAATAAATCATTCAACCTACTGACAGCAAAAGAGTAATGACGAAAATGAACTATAATTAAATAAAGATGATCCATAACCGAGGGATGCCAAATTAAGTAAAAATATATTAAAAAACAAACGAAGAAATTTGAAATAACGTATTAAACTTCACTTAATTTCACTGAACGAAAACTTAATACTACACAAATTCCATTGGGACCTGCAACTACCAGAGCCGTGAAGATTAACAAAGACCAGAACTGAAACTTCTACTACATCCTGGGACATCAATACCAAACTTTTATTCAGAAACTGGAGGCTGTTATTGTTCAAGAGCTGAATCGCCATTCTGTTCTCGTCTCGGCGTAGCAAAACACTGCCACATTAAGTATCCGATCGAAGTTGGTAAAAAAACCTGCTTATATTTAATTTTATATAATAAGATTTTATAACAATATTGTAATACATAGTAACCTTAAAATTGCATCACCTACCTTACTAATAGTTAAAAGAACTACATGTACCCTGAGATAAAAAACAATTTAAAAATTATAATTAAATTTTAACGTATCTGAAACCCGAATTCAATGACAAATCGATTATGTGTTGTGTAATCGATATGGTGTATTAGTAGCAAGAGAAAGCATCTGTTGGAAATAAAATATATATAAAATAAAAGACCCTTCTTGAATTTGACGATTTCTTGTTATTTGTAGAATAATTAGTGTATTTCGAATAGGGTGTACTTTACAGAGAAAGGAACGTGAGAAACACATCAAGCGGAACGACTTAACCTATAATAACTGGTCAATCGCAAACCACAGCGCTCGTTTGTTGACAGCTGGTGAATACGGGAGAATAGAGAACTAACGTGCTCTCTCCGCTCTCTTCTCTTTACATTTTCGATAGTATTTACAGACTAGGGTTGGAGAAAAATATTGAATTATTCAATATAATAACTGGAATAGAGCGTTTTTCTCTTGTAAAACACTTAATAACAATTTAAAACAGATCTATTATCAAGAACTGAATAATATCAACCACATAATAAATATTTCTTCTTTATAAACAGATTAACATTGATTTACAGGAGACCTCATCTAAAATAAAATATTACAAATTGACGTAATCAACAGTGGAGCTTCTGAACGTTATCTAAAACATAAGTAACATCATAATTTTTATTTGTTAAAAATAGACGCTCATAAAGTGGGGCTTAATTAGGCGAGAGTTTCGAAAGGTAACAGAAGACAGGTTTATTTATTACAAATTGGCGAACCCAACAGTGGGGCTTTTGAATATTATCTAATTCAATAAATACATAAACAGTTAATTTGTTACAAATTGGCGCTCAACGAGTGGGCTTTAGTTAAGTAAAAAATCGACTATATCACTATTACTTAACTGGAGCAGGCAACTATTAGAGGCGCAGGAATGCATACGAGAGGTGTTTCTAAAAGGATGGCGAAGGACCAAGAAACGGAAGAAGATAGACGGGAAGAAAAAGCAGAGGTAGTTACAGACACCGAAATGGAACAACAGGCGGGCGATAAAGAGGAAGCCAGAGGAGGACTAAATTGTGAAAAATTAATGGAATTAATGAGTAGCATGAAGGAACAAAATAGACAAACTAATGAGAAAATAGACAGTATTAAAGAAGATTCCAGGAAACGGAAGGAAGAATTAAATAAAAAATTTGACGAAAATTCAGAAAAGCTAGAAAATAAAATAGACAGTATAAATGAAAATTCAGAAAAGCTAGAAAATAAAATAGACAGTATAAATGAAAATTCAGAAAAGCTAGAAAGCAAAATAGAGAGTATTAACGAAAACTCAAAGAAACAAAACGAATTTTTGAGTGAGAACTTAATCAAACTAATGAATGAGAACTTTGACAAAAATAAAGAGGAAACTGATGAGAATAACCGGCAGATAAATGAAAGATTAAACCAAATTAATGAAAGGCTTGACAGGAACGATGAGAGCTTAAAGCAGATTCATGAAAATAACAAAGAAAGAGACGAAAGAATTGAAAACAATAATAAGGAGTTGCGGCAAATCATCAATGAACAAAACCAAGAGTTGAGGGAAGTCACCAATGAAAGGATTGCAAATGTCAATGAAACCCTTAGCAAAAGGGTGGATGATTATGAAGAGGAAGTAAGACAGCAAATAACTGAAACTAAGGTAGGTCTAGAAAAGACGGATGAAACCATCATACAACTCAGAGTCGAAGTAGAGGCCAAAATAAACCAAATAGGAAACCATAACGATACTAGAGTAAAGAAGGTACAAGCGAAAACCCAAGAAAAATTAAACGAAGTACGAACCAACATAGCCGGAAGAATAGAACGGGTTAACAATGAAATGAAGACAATGAAAATAAGGCAAAAACGCCAAAGGAAATTAATGAATACACGGGAAGGATTGGAGATGATTAAAGGGGGATTAGTTAAGATGCATAATATACCAATTACGGAACAAAGAGAAGTAAGGCAATTAAGAAACTCTAAACGAACCACAATTGAGTTCCCAGATAGATTAGAAGGACCGAAAAAGCCAAAACTAACCGAGGAGAATGGAGGACTTATGGAGATTATGTATGAACAATTCGAAATTTTAAGAAACAGTACGGAAGAATCAGTTCGAAAGACGATGGTAAACTTTAGCATAAATGAAAATTTTATAGCGACAAGATAGAAGAACCAGATGATAGTGAGATACGTCACAAGAACGGAAATAATTCTACACACTAGAGAAATCCGAAAACCAGTACAGAGGAAATAATGGACCACGGTTAAACAGATTCCAAACAGAATATAGAGAAAAGGGACGGATTTTATGGATACAGAATCAAGCAAATCAAAGGAAAATAATGAGAGAATAATTAAAATATATTAAACTAACTATTAAATGAAATAAAATAATTACACGATACTTCAGAGGAATTATGTGGAATCAATTTAAAAAACAACAAAATTCCAAAATAAATAAGAACACCTTACTATATAATTCAGAAGAATTTATTTTAAATTAGTAAACATAAAAAAAGAGAAAGAAGGGTTAGAAATGAGTTAGATGAAGGAAGAATATGCCATAAAATTTGTGATAAAAAGGAGATTCAGTGTTTAATTGCAGAAGTAAATGGGAGTGAATTAAAAATAGTAAAATACGTATGCTAAAGAATAATTAATTGACAGCACGGAACTAAGAAGAATTTAAAATGAATATTGAACAGCTTTAACTACTATACTGATGAATAATATGATAAATGGAACTACAGAACAACGAGATAAATAAGTTAAGAGAAGTATTAGGATACCTCAGAAATAATAGTAATCATCCCTTGAATATACGTTTGTAGTGAAGGAACTACCTTATAGGTAACAAATATAGGTACTGTATTGTGTTGTGATAGTGCAACGTTTATTTTTTTCTGGACAGAGGTGACGTTCCTCTGATCTCAGAAGATATAGTTAGGGTAACGGCAGTGTAATGGAAGCCAATAGTGCCCCTCTGATTCCGTACCAGCTATGATATTAGGGAAAAATGTTAGGGAAATATAGTATTTTAGGGATTATACACCAAGCGAGGTAATTAAATATAAATATGATAATAAGAAATGATGGCGTAATAAGCTAGAAGAAGTTATGAGTTCCAGAGAAAAGACAGGTCTACAACTGAGTGAGGTACCAGTAGAGAATTAATGACAAAACATACAATGAGTGTCAACACAGTTTTCCGGTGCAATTAAAAGTTTAAGGAATAGAAAGAGAAAATAAACCCCAAACAACCCATTGAGTTGCGTACTAAGGCAGAAACAATAAAAAACTGAAACCATTATAAATTGATAATTTTATCAACTAAATATTCCATGGCATGAAGAAACTATAAGTTTAATTTCTAAAAACTATATGTTTTTAGGAATAGAAAGAGAAAATAAACTCCAAAAAACCCATTGAGTACTAAAGCAGAAACAATAAAAAACTGAAACCATTATAAATTGATAATTTTATCAAATAAATATTCCAAGGCATGAAGAAACTATAAGTTTATTTCAACTAAACGATATTCAGCTAAAATAAACTTCTTTCGGAGGGGGAGTATTATGTAACGTAACAAAGTTAAGATCCCAGACGTTACATAAAAACTTTGTCAATATAAATTAAAGCAATACCCAAGGTATACCGTAATTAAGGTCAGGAAGGTAAACCTCACCTAATAAATATATTAATAATACCTAGTAAGGTTACTAGGTAATAAAATAGTAAAAATTGTCTGTAAGTATAAAATATGGAGTGATCAGTGGAAGGTGTAAACAATAAACACAGTGTTCAATGAGATGAATTTACTATAGACAAGTTTGAAAAGAGTAGACTGTTTAATTGATATTTAATGTTTGATAATGAAGTACATGTTGTTGTGCTTTATAATGATATTTTGTTTACATGATATTTATTCTGTGTTTTGTATGTAGCAGGTGTGAAGCCATTGCTTTAAGAAGGTATTAAGTAATGAATACTAATTTTATTCATGTTAAACTTGTATTTAAGTAATTAAATACAAGTGTATTTATTATGTATTGTATCATGTTAAGAGTATTTACTTTGAGAAATTAATGAAGATATCGTAAGATAATATTTGTAAACTTGGCCAGGAGGACAATAATTGTTAATAAATTGCAAGGGGTCATTGTAATTATGTTATAAACAGATGAAGGGTTCAATGATAAAATAAATAATAATAATAAATTGAAATCAGGAAAATTAAATTATAATAATTGGCCATAAGCCAGTGACTCATTGTACAGTAGGTCAGGTCAGAAAAGCTAAATTAAAAACAAAAATTTATAACACATGTAATAAAACAAATAGGCCTGAAATTAGTATTTTGTAAAAAGAAATTAATACCTTTTAAAATAAGTTGATCAAGAAAAAATGTAGTAAAATATATATGGTTTAATAATGCATATTAGGTGAAAGTTTTATGTGATTTAATGTAATTCTAATAAGGGAGTATTTTATTAAGAAAGTGTAAGCATATTTCCTAATTACGGCTCTAGGATAACAAATATTATCCAATAACAGAAGAAGAAAATGGTTGTTAGGGGCGACTGAATGCAAGATATCTTGTCGATTTCAACACTCAATTGTTATATGTGAATGAGTAATTAGTAAATGTTAATCCAAATTTATAACCACAAGGAAAACCAAAACTAAATGAATAAAATTAATTAAATCAAATTACATAAAAAGAAATCCATTAAAAAGGACTGAGTAGTAACTTCTGAATCTATCTCTCAGCAAATATAATTTTATATACCATTAAAGTGAAATGAATTCGAAAAAATAAATCATTCAACCTACTGACAGCAAAAGAGTAATGACGAAAATGAACTATAATTAAATAAAGATGATCCATAACCGAGGGATGCCAAATTAAGTAAAAATATATTAAAAAACAAACGAAGAAATTTGAAATAACGTATTAAACTTCACTTAATTTCACTGAACGAAAACTTAATACTACACAAATTCCATTGGGACCTGCAACTACCAGAGCCGTGAAGATTAACAAAGACCAGAACTGAAACTTCTACTACATCCTGGGACATCAATACCAAACTTTTATTCAGAAACTGGAGGCTGTTATTGTTCAAGAGCTGAATCGCCATTCTGTTCTCGTCTCGGCGTAGCAAAACACTGCCACATTAAGTATCCGATCGAAGTTGGTAAAAAAACCTGCTTATATTTAATTTTATATAATAAGATTTTATAACAATATTGTAATACATAGTAACCTTAAAATTGCATCACCTACCTTACTAATAGTTAAAAGAACTACATGTACCCCTGAGATAAAAAAACAATTTAAAAATTATAATTAAATTTTAACGTATCTGAAACCCGAATTCAATGACAAATCGATTATGTGTTGTGTAATCGATATGGTGTATTAGTAGCAAGAGAAAGCATCTGTTGGAAATAAAATATATATAAAATAAAGGACCCTTCTTGAATTTGACGATTTCTTGTTATTTGTAGAATAATTAGTGTATTTCGAATAGGGTGTACTTTACAGAGAAAGGAACGTGAGAAACACATCAAGCGGAACGACTTAACCTATAATAACTGGTCAATCGCAAACCACAGCGCTCGTTTGTTGACAGCTGGTGAATACGGGAGAATAGAGAACTAACGTGCTCTCTCCGCTCTCTTCTCTTTACATTTTCGATAGTATTTACAGACTAGGGTTGGAGAAAAATATTGAATTATTCAATATAATAACTGGAATAGAGCGTTTTTCTCTTGTAAAACACTTAATAACAATTTAAAACAGATCTATTATCAAGAACTGAATAATATCAACCACATAATAAATATTTCTCTTTATAAACAGATTAACATTGATTTACAGGAGACCTCATCTAAAATAAAATATTACAAATTGACGTATTCAACAGTGGAGCTTCTGAACGTTATCTAAAACATAAGTAACATCATAATTTTTATTTGTTAAAAATTGACGATCATAAAGTGGGGCTTAATTAGGCGAGAGTTTCGAAAAGTAACAGAAGACAGGTTTATTTATTACAAATTGGCGAACCCAACAGTGGGGCTTTTGAATATTATCTAATTCAATAAATACATAAACAGTTAATATGTTACAAATTGGCGCTCAACGAGTGGGCTTTAGTTAAGTAAAAAATCGACTATATCACTACTACTTAACTGGAGCAGGCAACTATTAGAGGCGCAGGAATGCATACGAGAGGTGTTTCTAAAAGGATGGCGCAGGACCAAGAAACGGAAGAAGGTAGACGGGAAGAAAAAGCAGAGGTAGTTACAGACACCGAAATGGAACAACAGGCGGGCGATAAAGAGGAAGCCAGAGGAGGACTAAATTGTGAAAAATTAATGGAATTATTGAGTAGCATGAAGGAACAAAATAGACAAACTAATGAGAAAATAGACAGTATTAAAGAAGATTCCAGGAAACAGAAGGAAGAATTAAATAAAAAATTTGACGAAAATTCAGAAAAGCTAGAAAATAAAATATACAGTATAAATGAAAATTCAGAAAAGCTAGAAAATAAAATAGACAGTATAAATAAAAATTCAGAAAAGCTAGAAAGCAAAATAGACAATATTAACGAAAACTCAAAGAAACAAAACGAATTTTTGAGTGAGAACTTAATCAAACTAATGAATGAGAACTTTGACAAAAATAAAGAGGAAACTGATGAGAATAACCGTCAGATAAATGAAAGATTAAACCAAATTAATGAAAGGCTTGACAGGAACGATGAGAGCTTAAAGCAGATTCAGGAAAATAACAAACAAAGAGACGAAAGAATTGAAACAATAATAAGGAGTTGCGGCAAATCATCAATGAACAAAACCAAGAGTTGAGGGAAGTCACCAATGAAAGGATTGCAAATGTCAATGAAACCCTTAGCAAAAGGGTGGATGATTATGAAGAGGAAGTAAGACAGCAAATAACTGAAACTAAGGTAGGTCTAGAAAAGACGGATGAAACCATCATACAACTCAGAGTCGAAGTAGAGGCCAAAATAAACCAAATAGGAAACCATAACGATACTAGAGTAAAGAAGGTACAAGCGAAAACCCAAGAAAAATTAAACGAAGTACGAACCAACATAGCCGGAAGAATAGAACGGGTTAACAATGAAATGAAGACAATGAAAATAAGGCAAAAACGCCAAAGGAAATTAATGAATACACGGGAAGGATTGGAGATGATTAAAGGGGGATTAGTTAAGATGCATAATATACCAATTACGGAACAAAGAGAAGTAAGGCAATTAAGAAACTCTAAACGAACCACAATTGAGTTCCCAGATAGATTAGAAGGACCGAAAAAGCCAAAACTAACCGAGGAGAATGGAGGACTTATGGAGATTATGTATGAACCATTCGAAAGATTAAGAAACAGTACGGAAGAATCAGTTCGAAAGACGATGGTAAACTTTAACATAAATGAAAATTTTATAGCGACAAGATGGAAGAACCAGATGATAGTGAGATACGTCACAAGGACGGAAATAATTCTACACACTAGAGAAATCCGAAAACCAGTACAGAGGAAATAATGGACCACGGTTAAACAGATTCCAAACAGAATATAGAGAAAAGGGACGGATTTTATGGATACAGAATCAAGCAAATCAAAGGAAAATAATGAGAGAATAATTAAAATATATTAAAGTAACTATTAAATGAAATAAAATAATTACACGATACTTCAGAGGAATATGTGGAATCAATTTAAAAAACAACAAAATTCCAAAATAAGTAAGAACACCATACTATATAATTCAGAAGAAATTATTTTAAACTAATAAACATAAAAAAGAGAAAGAAGGGTTAGAAATGAGTTAGATGAAGGAAGAATATGCCATACAATTTGTGATAAAAAGGAGATTCAGTTTTTAATTGCAGAAGTAAATGGGAGTGAATTAAAAAATAAAATACGTATGCTAAAGGATAATTAATTGACAGCACGGAACTAAGAAGAATTTAAAATGAATATTGAACAGCTTTAACTACTATACTGGTGAATAATATGATAAATGGAACTACAGAACAACGAGATAAATAAGTTAAGAGAAGTATTAGGATACCTCAGAAATAATAGTAATCATCCCTTGAATATACGTTTGTAGTGAAGGAACTACCTTATAGGTAAGAAATATAGGTACTGTATTGTGTTGTGATAGTGCAACGTTTATTTTTTTCTGGACAGAGATGACGTTCCTCTGATCTCAGAAGATATAGTTAGGGTAACGGCAGTGTAATGGAAGCCAATAGTGCCCCTCTGATTCCGTACCAGCTATGATATTAGGGAAAAATGTTAGGGAAATATAGTATTTTAGGGATTATACACCAAGCGAGGTAATTAAATATAAATATGATAATAAGAAATGATGGCGTAATAAGCTAGAAGAAGTTATGAGTTCCAGAGAAAAGACAGGTCTACAACTGAGTGAGGTACCAGTAGAGAATTAATGACAAAACATACAATGAGTGTCAACACAGTTTTCCGGTGCAATTAAAAGTTTAAGGAATAGAAAGAGAAAATAAACCCCAAAGAACCCATTGAGTTGCGTACTAAGGCAGAAACAATAAAAAACTGAAACCATTATAAATTGATAATTTTATCAACTAAATATTCCATGGCATGAAGAAACTATAAGTTTAATTTCTAAAAACTATATGTTTTTAGGAATAGAAAGAGAAAATAAACCCCAAAGAACCCATTGAGTTGCGTACTAAAGCAGAAACAATAAAAAACTGAAACCATTATAAATTGATAATTTTATCAAATAAATATTCCAAGGCATGAAGAAACTATAAGTTTATTTCAACTAAACGATATTCAGCTAAAATAAACTTCTTTCGGAGGGGGAGTATTATGTAACGTAACAAAGTTAAGATCCCAAACGTTACATAAAAACTTTGTCAATATAAATTAAAGCAATACCCAAGGTATACCGTAATTAAGGTCAGGAAGGTAAACCTCACCTAATAAATATATTAATAATACCTAGTAAGGTTACTAGGTAATAAAATAGTAAAAATTGTCTGTAAGTATAAAATATGGAGTGATCAGTGGAAGATGTAAACAATAAACACAGTGTTCAATGAGATGAATTTACAATAGACAAGTTTGAAAAGAGTAGACTGTTTAATTGATATTTAATGTTTGATAATGAAGTACATGTTGTTGTGCTTTATAATGATATTTTGTTTACATGATATTTATTCTGTGTTTTGTATGTAGCAGGTGTGAAGCCATTGCTTTAAGAAGGTATTAAGTAATGAATACTAAATTCATTCATGTTAAACTTGTATTTAAGTAATTAAATACAAGTGTATTTATTATGTATTGTATCATGTTAAGAGTATTTACTTTGAGAAATTAATGAAGATATCGTAAGATAATATTTGTAAATTTGGCCAGGAGGACAATAATTGTTAATAAATTGCAAGGGGTCATTGTAATTATGTTATAAACAGATGAAGGGTTCAATGATAAAATAAATAATAATAATAAATTGAAATCAGGAAAATAAAATTAGAATAATTGGCCATAAGCCAGTGACTAATTTTACAGTAGGTCAGGTCAGAAAAGCTAAATTAAAAACAAAAATTTATAACACATGTAATAAAACAAATAGGCCTGAAATTAGTATTTTGTAAAAGGAAATTAATACCTTTTAAAATAAGTTGATCAAGAAAAAATGTAGTAAAATATATATGGTTTAATAATGCATATTAGGTAAAAGTTTTATGTGATTTAATGTAATTCTAATAAGGGAGTATTTTATTAAGAAAGTGTAAGCATATTTCCTAATTACGGCTCTAGGATAACAAATATTATCCAATAACAGAAGAAGAAAATGGTTGTTAGGGGCGACTGAATGCAAGATATCTTGTCGATTTCAACACTCAATTGTTATATGTGAATGAGTAGAGTTGAGTTAATACAAATTTATAACCAGAAGGAAAACCAAAACTAAATGAATAAAATTAATTAAATCAAATTACATAAAAAGAAATCCATTAAAAAGGACTGAGTAGTAACTTCTGAATCTATCTCTCAGCAAATATAATTTTATATACCATTAAAGTGAAATGAATTCGAAAAAATAAATCATTCAACGTACTGCCAGCAAAAGAGTAATGATGAAAATGAACTATAATTAAATAAAGATGATCCATAGCGGAGGGATGCCAAATTAAGTAAAAATATATTAAAAAACAATCGAAGAAATTTGAAATAACGTATTAAACTTCACTTAATTTCACTGAACGAAAACTTAATACTACACAAATTCCATTGGGACCTGCAACTACCAGAGCCGTGAAGATTAACAAAGACCAGAACTGAAACTTCTACTACATCCTGGGACATCAATACCAAACTTTTATTCAGAAACTGGAGGCTGTTATTGTTCAAGAGCTGAATCGCCATTCTGTTCTCGTCTCGGCGTAGCAAAACACTGCTACATTAAGTATCCGATCGAAGTTGGTAAAAAAACCTGCTTATATTTAATTTTATATAATAAGATTTTATAACAATATTGTAATACTTAGTAACCTTAAAATTGCATCACCTACCTTACTAATAGTTAAAAGAACTACATGTACCCTGAGATAAAAAGCAATTTAAAAATTATAATTAAATTTTAACGTATCTGAAACCCGAATTCAATGACAAATCGATTATGTGTTGTGTAATCGATATGGTGTATTAGTAGCAAGAGAAAGCATCTGTTGGAAATAAAATATATATAAAATAAAGGACTCTTCTTGAATTTGACGATTTCTTGTTATTTGTAGAATAATTAGTGTATTTCGAATAGGGTGTACTTTACAGAGAAAGGAACGTAAGAAACACATCAAGCGGAACGACTTAACCTATAATAACTGGTCAATCGCAAACCACAGCGCTCGTTTGTTGACAGCTGGTGAATACGGGAGAATAGAGAACTAACGTGCTCTCTCCGCTCTCTTCTCTTAACATTTTCGATAGTATTTACAGACTAGGGTTGGAGAAAAATATTGAATTATTCAATATAATAACTGGAATAGAGCGTTTTTCTCTTGTAAAACACTTAATAACAATTTAAAACAGATCTATTATCAAGAACTGAATAATATCAACCACATAATAAATATTTCTTCTTTATAAACAGCTTAACAATGATTTACAGGAGACCTCATCTAAAATAAAATATTACAAATTGACGTATTCAACAGTGGAGCATCTGAACGTTATCTAAAACATAAGTAACATCATAAATTTTATTTGTTAAAAATTGACGCTCATAAAGTGGGGCTTAATTAGGCGAGAGTTTCGAAAAGTAACAGAAGACAGGTTTATTTATTACAAATTGGCGAACCCAACAGTGGGGCTTTTGAATATTATCTAATTCAATAAATACATAAACAGTTAATTTGTTACAAATTGGCGCTCAACGAGTGGGCTTTAGTTAAGTAAAAAATTGACTATATCACTATTAATTAACTGGAGCAGGCAACTATTAGAGGCGCAGGAATGCATACGAGAGGTGTTTCAAAAAGGATGGCGAAGGACCAAGAAACGGAAGAAGATAGACGGGAAGAAAAAGCAGAGGTAGTTACAGACACCGAAATGGAACAACAGGCGGGCGATAAAGAGGAAGCCAGAGGAGGACTAAATTGTGAAAAATAAATGGAATTAATGAGTAGCATGAAGGAACAAAATAGACAAACTAATGAGAAAATAGACAGTATTAAAGAAGATTCCAGGTAACAGAAGGAAGAATTAAATAAAAAATTTGACGAAAATTCAGAAAAGCTAGAAAATAAAATAAACAGTATAAATGAAAATTCAGAAAAGCTAGAAAATAAAATAGACAGTATAAATGAAAATTCAGAAAAGCTAGAAAGCAAAATAGACAGTATTAACGAAAACTCAAAGAAAAAAAACGAATTTTTGAATGAGAACTTAATCAAACTAATGAATGAGAACATTGACAAAATAAAGAGGAAACTGATGAGAATAACCGGCAGATAAATGAAAGATTAAACCAAATTAATGAAAGGCTTGACAGGAACGATGAGAGCCTAAAGCAGATTCAGGAAAAGAACAAACAAAGAGACGAAAGAATTGAAAACAATAATAAGGAGTTGCGCCAAAATCATCAATGAACAAAACCAAGAGTTGAGGGAAGTCACCAATGAAAGGATTGCAAATGTCAATAAAACCCTTAGCAAAAGGGTGGATGATTATGAAGAGGAAGTAAGACAGCAAATAACTGAAACTAAGGTAGGTCTAGAAAAGACGGATGAAACCATCATACAACTCAGAGTCGAAGTAGAGGCCAAAATAAACCAAATAGGAAACCATAACGATACTAGAGTAAAGAAGGTACAAGCGAAAACCCAAGAAAAATTAAACGAAGTACGAACCAACATAGCCGGAAGAATAGAACAGGTTAACAATGAAATGAAGACAATGAAAATAAGGCAAAAACGCCAAAGGAAATTAATGAATACACGGGAAGGATTGGAGATGATTAAAGGGGGATTAGTTAAGATGCATAATATACCAATTACGGAACAAAGAGAAGTAAGGCAATTAAGAAACTCTAAACGAACCACAATTGAGTTCCCAGATAGATTAGAAGGACCGAAAAAGCCAAAACTAACCGAGGAGAATGGAGGACTTATGGAGATTATGTATGAACCATTCGAAAGATTAAGAAACAGTACGGAAGAATCAGTTCGAAAGACGATGGTAAACTTTAGCGTAAATGAAAATTTTATAGCGACAAGATGGAAGAACCAGATGATAGTGAGATACGTCACAAGGACGGAAATAATTCTACACACTAGAGAAATCCGAAAACCAGTACAGAGGAAATAATGGACCACGGTTAAACAGATTCCAAACAGAATATAGAGAAAAGGGACGGATTTTATGGATACCGAATCAAGCAAATCAAAGGAAAATAATGAGAGAATAATTAAAATATATTAAACTAACTATTAAATGAAATAAAATAATTACACGATACTTCAGAGGAATTACGTGGAATCAATTTAAAAAACAACAAAATTCCAAAATAAGTAAGAACACCTTACTATATAATTCAGAAGAAATTATTTTAAACTAATAAACATAAAAAAAGAGAAAGAAGGGTTAGAAATGAGTTAGATGAAGGAAGAATATGCCATACAATTTGTGATAAAAAGGAGATTCAGTGTTTAATTGCAGAAGTAAATGGGAGTGAATTAAAAATAGTAAAATACGTATGCTAAAGAATAATTAATTGACAGCACGGAACTAAGAAAATTTAAAATGAATATTGAACAGCTTTAACTACTATACTGGTGAATAATATGATAAATGGAACTAAAGAACAACGAGATAAATAAGTTAAGAGAAGTATTAGGATACCTCACAAATAATAGTAATCATCCCTTGAATATACGTTTGTAGTGAAGGAACTACCTTATAGGTAAGAAATATAGGTACTGTATTGTGTTGTGATAGTGCAACGTTTATTTTTTTCTGGAAGAGATGACGTTCCTCTGATCTCAGAAGATATAGTTAGGGTAACGGCAGTGTAATGGAAGCCAATAGTGCCCCTCTGATTCCGTACCAGCTATGATATTAGGGAAAAATTTTAGGGAAATATAGTATTTTAGGGATTATAAACCAAGCGAGGTAATTAAATATAAATATGATAATAAGAAATGATGGCGTAATAAGCTAGAAGAAGTTATGAGTTCCAGAGAAAAGACAGGTCTACAACTGAGTGAGGTACCAGTAGAGAATTAATGACAAAACATGCAATGAGTGTCAACACAGTTTTCCGGTGCAATTAAAAGTTTAAGGAATAGAAAGAGAAAATAAACCCCAAAGAACCCATTGAGTTGCGTACTAAAGCAGAAACAATAAAAAACTGAAACCATTATAAATTGATAATTTTATCAAATAAATATTCCAAGGCATGAAGAAACTATAAGTTTATTTCAACTAAACGATATTCAGCTAAAATAAACTTCTTTCGGAGGGGGAGTATTATGTAACGTAACAAAGTTAAGATCCCAAACGTTACATAAAAACTTTGTCAATATAAATTAAAGCAATACCCAAGGTATACCGTAATTAAGGTCAGGAAGGTAAACCTCACCTAATAAATATATTAATAATACCTAGTAAGGTTACTAGGTAATAAAATAGTAAAAATTGTCTGTAAGTATAAAATATGGAGTGATCAGTGGAAGATGTAAACAATAAACACAGTGTTCAATGAGATGAATTTACAATAGACAAGTTTGAAAAGAGTAGACTGTTTAATTGATATTTAATGTTTGATAATGAAGTACATGTTGTTGTGCTTTATAATGATATTTTGTTTACATGATATTTATTCTGTGTTTTGTATGTAGCAGGTGTGAAGCCATTGCTTTAAGAAGGTATTAAATAATGAATACTAATTTCATTCATGTTAAACTTGTATTTAAGTAATTAAATACAAGTGTATTTATTATGTATTGTATCATGTTAAGAGTATTTACTTTGAGAAATTAATGAAGATATCGTAAGATAATATTTGTAAACTTGGCCAGGAGGTCAATAATTGTTAATAAATTGCAAGGGGTCATTGTAATTATGTTATAAACAGATGAAGGGTTCAATGATAAAATAAATAATAATAATAAATTGAAATCAGGAAAATAAAATTAGAATAATTGGCCATAAGCCAGTGACTAATTTTACAGTAGGTCAGGTCAGAAAAGCTAAATTAAAAACAAAAATTTATAACACATGTAATAAAACAAATAGGCCTGAAATTAGTATTTTGTAAAAGGAAATTAATACCTTTTAAAATAAGTTGATCAAGAAAAAATGTAGTAAAATATATATGGTTTAATAATGCATATTAGGTAAAAGTTTTATGTGATTTAATGTAATTCTAATAAGGGAGTATTTTATTAAGAAAGTGTAAGCATATTTCCTAATTACGGCTCTAGGATAACAAATATTATCCAATAACAGAAGAAGAAAATGGTTGTTAGGGGCGACTGAATGCAAGATATCTTGTCGATTTCAACACTCAATTGTTATATGTGAATGAGTAGAGTTGAGTTAATACAAATTTATAACCAGAAGGAAAACCAAAACTAAATGAATAAAATTAATTAAATCAAATTACATAAAAAGAAATCCATTAAAAAGGACTGAGTAGTAACTTCTGAATCTATCTCTCAGCAAATATAATTTTATATACCATTAAAGTGAAATGAATTCGAAAAAATAAATCATTCAACGTACTGCCAGCAAAAGAGTAATGATGAAAATGAACTATAATTAAATAAAGATGATCCATAGCGGAGGGATGCCAAATTAAGTAAAAATATATTAAAAAACAATCGAAGAAATTTGAAATAACGTATTAAACTTCACTTAATTTCACTGAACGAAAACTTAATACTACACAAATTCCATTGGGACCTGCAACTACCAGAACCGTGAAGATTAACAAAGACCAGAACTGAAACTTCTACTACATCCTGGGACATCAATACCAAACTTTTATTCAGAAACTGGAGGCTGTTATTGTTCAAGAGCTGAATCGCCATTCTGTTCTCGTCTCGGCGTAGCAAAACACTGCTACATTAAGTATCCGATCGAAGTTGGTAAAAAAACCTGCTTATATTTAATTTTATATAATAAGATTTTATAACAATATTGTAATACTTAGTAACCTTAAAATTGCATCACCTACCTTACTAATAGTTAAAAGAACTACATGTACCCTGAGATAAAAAGCAATTTAAAAATTATAATTAAATTTTAACGTATCTGAAACCCGAATTCAATGACAAATCGATTATGTGTTGTGTAATCGATATGGTGTATTAGTAGCAAGAGAAAGCATCTGTTGGAAATAAAATATATATAAAATAAAGGACTCTTCTTGAATTTGACGATTTCTTGTTATTTGTAGAATAATTAGTGTATTTCGAATAGGGTGTACTTTACAGAGAAAGGAACGTGAGAAACACATCAAGCGGAACGACTTAACCTATAATAACTGGTCAATCGCAAACCACAGCGCTCGTTTGTTGACAGCTGGTGAATACGGGAGAATAGAGAACTAACGTGCTCTCTCCGCTCTCTTCTCTTAACATTTTCGATAGTATTTACAGACTAGGGTTGGAGAAAAATATTCAATTATTCAATATAATAACTGGAATAGAGCGTTTTTCTCTTGTAAAACACTTAATAACAATTTAAAACAGATCTATTATCAAGAACTGAATAATATCAACCACATAATAAATATTTCTTCTTTATAAACAGCTTAACAATGATTTACAGGAGACCTCATCTAAAATAAAATATTACAAATTGACGTATTCAACAGTGGAGCATCTGAACGTTATCTAAAACATAAGTAACATCATAAATTTTATTTGTTAAAAATTGACGCTCATAAAGTGGGGCTTAATTAGGCGAGAGTTTCGAAAAGTAACAGAAGACAGGTTTATTTATTACAAATTGGCGAACCCAACAGTGGGGCTTTTGAATATTATCTAATTCAATAAATACATAAACAGTTAATTTGTTACAAATTGGCGCTCAACGAGTGGGCTTTAGTTAAGTAAAAAATTGACTATATCACTATTAATTAACTGGAGCAGGCAACTATTAGAGGCGCAGGAATGCATACGAGAGGTGTTTCAAAAAGGATGGCGAAGGACCAAGAAACGGAAGAAGATAGACGGGAAGAAAAAGCAGAGGTAGTTACAGACACCGAAATGGAACAACAGGCGGGCGATAAAGAGGAAGCCAGAGGAGGACTAAATTGTGAAAAATAAATGGAATTAATGAGTAGCATGAAGGAACAAAATAGACAAACTAATGAGAAAATAGACAGTATTAAAGAAGATTCCAGGTAACAGAAGGAAGAATTAAATAAAAAATTTGACGAAAATTCAGAAAAGCTAGAAAATAAAATAAACAGTATAAATGAAAATTCAGAAAAGCTAGAAAATAAAATAGACAGTATAAATGAAAATTCAGAAAAGCTAGAAAGCAAAATAGACAGTATTAACAAAAACTCAAAGAAAAAAAACGAATTTTTGAATGAGAACTTAATCAAACTAATGAATGAGAACATTGACAAAATAAAGAGGAAACTGATGAGAATAACCGGCAGATAAATGAAAGATTAAACCAAATTAATGAAAGGCTTGACAGGAACGATGAGAGCTTAAAGCAGATTCAGGAAAAGAACAAACAAAGAGACGAAAGAATTGAAAACAATAATAAGGAGTTGCGGCAAATCATCAATGAACAAAACCAAGAGTTGAGGGAAGTCACCAATGAAAGGATTGCAAATGTCAATAAAACCCTTAGCTAAAGGGTGGATGATTATGAAGAGGAAGTAAGACAGCAAATAACTGAAACTGAGGTAGGTCTAGAAAAGACGGATGAAACCATCATACAACTCAGAGTCGAAGTAGAGGCCAAAATAAACCAAATAGGAAACCATAACGATACTAGAGTAAAGAAGGTACAAGCGAAAACCCAAGAAAAATTAAACGAAGTACGAACCAACATAGCCGGAAGAATAGAACAGGTTAACAATGAAATGAAGACAATGAAAATAAGGCAAAAACGCCAAAGGAAATTAATGAATACACGGGAAGGATTGGAGATGATTAAAGGGGGATTAGTTAAGATGCATAATATACCAATTACGGAACAAAGAGAAGTAAGGCAATTAAGAAACTCTAAACGAACCACAATTGAGTTCCCAGATAGATTAGAAGGACCGAAAAAGCCAAAACTAACCGAGGAGAATGGAGGACTTATGGAGATTATGTATGAACCATTCGAAAGATTAAGAAACAGTACGGAAGAATCAGTTCGAAAGACGATGGTAAACTTTAGCGTAAATGAAAATTTTATAGCGACAAGATGGAAGAACCAGATGATAGTGAGATACGTCACAAGGACGGAAATAATTCTACACACTAGAGAAATCCGAAAACCAGTACAGAGGAAATAATGGACCACGGTTAAACAGATTCCAAACAGAATATAGAGAAAAGGGACGGATTTTATGGATACCGAATCAAGCAAATCAAAGGAAAATAATGAGAGAATAATTAAAATATATTAAACTAACTATTAAATGAAATAAAATAATTACACGATACTTCAGAGGAATTACGTGGAATCAATTTAAAAAACAACAAAATTCCAAAATAAGTAAGAACACCTTACTATATAATTCAGAAGAAATTATTTTAAACTAATAAACATAAAAAAAGAGAAAGAAGGGTTAGAAATGAGTTAGATGAAGGAAGAATATGCCATACAATTTGTGATAAAAAGGAGATTCAGTGTTTAATTGCAGAAGTAAATGGGAGTGAATTAAAAATAGTAAAATACGTATGCTAAAGAATAATTAATTGACAGCACGGAACTAAGAAAATTTAAAATGAATATTGAACAGCTTTAACTACTATACTGGTGAATAATATGATAAATGGAACTAAAGAACAACGAGATAAATAAGTTAAGAGAAGTATTAGGATACCTCACAAATAATAGTAATCATCCCTTGAATATACGTTTGTAGTGAAGGAACTACCTTATAGGTAAGAAATATAGGTACTGTATTGTGTTGTGATAGTGCAACGTTTATTTTTTTCTGGAAGAGATGACGTTCCTCTGATCTCAGAAGATATAGTTAGGGTAACGGCAGTGTAATGGAAGCCAATAGTGCCCCTCTGATTCCGTACCAGCTATGATATTAGGGAAAAATTTTAGGGAAATATAGTATTTTAGGGATTATAAACCAAGCGAGGTAATTAAATATAAATATGATAATAAGAAATGATGGCGTAATAAGCTAGAAGAAGTTATGAGTTCCAGAGAAAAGACAGGTCTACAACTGAGTGAGGTACCAGTAGAGAATTAATGACAAAACATGCAATGAGTGTCAACACAGTTTTCCGGTGCAATTAAAAGTTTAAGGAATAGAAAGAGAAAATAAACCCCAAAGAACCCATTGAGTTGCGTACTAAAGCAGAAACAATAAAAAACTGAAACCATTATAAATTGATAATTTTATCAAATAAATATTCCAAGGCATGAAGAAACTATAAGTTTATTTCAACTAAACGATATTCAGCTAAAATAAACTTCTTTCGGAGGGGGAGTATTATGTAACGTAACAAAGTTAAGATCCCAAACGTTACATAAAAACTTTGTCAATATAAATTAAAGCAATACCCAAGGTATACCGTAATTAAGGTCAGGAAGGTAAACCTCACCTAATAAATATATTAATAATACCTAGTAAGGTTACTAGGTAATAAAATAGTAAAAATTGTCTGTAAGTATAAAATATGGAGTGATCAGTGGAAGATGTAAACAATAAACACAGTGTTCAATGAGATGAATTTACAATAGACAAGTTTGAAAAGAGTAGACTGTTTAATTGATATTTAATGTTTGATAATGAAGTACATGTTGTTGTGCTTTATAATGATATTTTGTTTACATGATATTTATTCTGTGTTTTGTATGTAGCAGGTGTGAAGCCATTGCTTTAAGAAGGTATTAAGTAATGAATACTAATTTCATTCATGTTAAACTTGTATTTAAGTAATTAAATACAAGTGTATTTATTATGTATTGTATCATGTTAAGAGTATTTACTTTGAGAAATTAATGAAGATATCGTAAGATAATATTTGTAAATTTGGCCAGGAGGACAATAATTGTTAATAAATTGCAAGGGGTCATTGTAATTATGTTATAAACAGATGAAGGGTTCAATGATAAAATAAATAATAATAATAAATTGAAATCAGGAAAATAAAATTAGAATAATTGGCCATAAGCCAGTGACTAATTTTACAGTAGGTCAGGTCAGAAAAGCTAAATTAAAAACAAAAATTTATAACACATGTAATAAAACAAATAGGCCTGAAATTAGTATTTTGTAAAAGGAAATTAATACCTTTTAAAATAAGTTGATCAAGAAAAAATGTAGTAAAATATATATGGTTTAATAATGCATATTAGGTAAAAGTTTTATGTGATTTAATGTAATTCTAATAAGGGAGTATTTTATTAAGAAAGTGTAAGCATATTTCCTAATTACGGCTCTAGGATAACAAATATTATCCAATAACAGAAGAAGAAAATGGTTGTTAGGGGCGACTGAATGCAAGATATCTTGTCGATTTCAACACTCAATTGTTATATGTGAATGAGTAGAGTTGAGTTAATACAAATTTATAACCAGAAGGAAAACCAAAACTAAATGAATAAAATTAATTAAATCAAATTACATAAAAAGAAATCCATTAAAAAGGACTGAGTAGTAACTTCTGAATCTATCTCTCAGCAAATATAATTTTATATACCATTAAAGTGAAATGAATTCGAAAAAATAAATCATTCAACGTACTGCCAGCAAAAGAGTAATGATGAAAATGAACTATAATTAAATAAAGATGATCCATAGCGGAGGGATGCCAAATTAAGTAAAAATATATTAAAAAACAATCGAAGAAATTTGAAATAACGTATTAAACTTCACTTAATTTCACTGAACGAAAACTTAATACTACACAAATTCCATTGGGACCTGCAACTACCAGAGCCGTGAAGATTAACAAAGACCAGAACTGAAACTTCTACTACATCCTGGGACATCAATACCAAACTTTTATTCAGAAACTGGAGGCTGTTATTGTTCAAGAGCTGAATCGCCATTCTGTTCTCGTCTCGGCGTAGCAAAACACTGCTACATTAAGTATCCGATCGAAGTTGGTAAAAAAACCTGCTTATATTTAATTTTATATAATAAGATTTTATAACAATATTGTAATACTTAGTAACCTTAAAATTGCATCACCTACCTTACTAATAGTTAAAAGAACTACATGTACCCTGAGATAAAAAGCAATTTAAAAATTATAATTAAATTTTAACGTATCTGAAACCCGAATTCAATGACAAATCGATTATGTGTTGTGTAATCGATATGGTGTATTAGTAGCAAGAGAAAGCATCTGTTGGAAATAAAATATATATAAAATAAAGGACTCTTCTTGAATTTGACGATTTCTTGTTATTTGTAGAATAATTAGTGTATTTCGAATAGGGTGTACTTTACAGAGAAAGGAACGTGAGAAACACATCAAGCGGAACGACTTAACCTATAATAACTGGTCAATCGCAAACCACAGCGCTCGTTTGTTGACAGCTGGTGAATACGGGAGAATAGAGAACTAACGTGCTCTCTCCGCTCTCTTCTCTTAACATTTTCGATAGTATTTACAGACTAGGGTTGGAGAAAAATATTGAATTATTCAATATAATAACTGGAATAGAGCGTTTTTCTCTTGTAAAACACTTAATAACAATTTAAAACAGATCTATTATCAAGAACTGAATAATATCAACCACATAATAAATATTTCTTCTTTATAAACAGCTTAACAATGATTTACAGGAGACCTCATCTAAAATAAAATATTACAAATTGACGTATTCAACAGTGGAGCATCTGAACGTTATCTAAAACATAAGTAACATCATAAATTTTATTTGTTAAAAATTGACGCTCATAAAGTGGGGCTTAATTAGGCGAGAGTTTCGAAAAGTAACAGAAGACAGGTTTATTTATTACAAATTGGCGAACCCAACAGTGGGGCTTTTGAATATTATCTAATTCAATAAATACATAAACAGTTAATTTGTTACAAATTGGCGCTCAACGAGTGGGCTTTAGTTAAGTAAAAAATTGACTATATCACTATTAATTAACTGGAGCAGGCAACTATTAGAGGCGCAGGAATGCATACGAGAGGTGTTTCAAAAAGGATGGCGAAGGACCAAGAAACGGAAGAAGATAGACGGGAAGAAAAAGCAGAGGTAGTTACAGACACCGAAATGGAACAACAGGCGGGCGATAAAGAGGAAGCCAGAGGAGGACTAAATTGTGAAAAATAAATGGAATTAATGAGTAGCATGAAGGAACAAAATAGACAAACTAATGAGAAAATAGACAGTATTAAAGAAGATTCCAGGTAACAGAAGGAAGAATTAAATAAAAAATTTGACGAAAATTCAGAAAAGCTAGAAAATAAAATAAACAGTATAAATGAAAATTCAGAAAAGCTAGAAAATAAAATAGACAGTATAAATGAAAATTCAGAAAAGCTAGAAAGCAAAATAGACAGTATTAACAAAAACTCAAAGAAAAAAAACGAATTTTTGAATGAGAACTTAATCAAACTAATGAATGAGAACATTGACAAAATAAAGAGGAAACTGATGAGAATAACCGGCAGATAAATGAAAGATTAAACCAAATTAATGAAAGGCTTGACAGGAACGATGAGAGCTTAAAGCAGATTCAGGAAAATAACAAACAAAGAGACGAAAGAATTGAAAACAATAATAAGGAGTTGCGGCAAATCATCAATGAACAAAACCAAGAGTTGAGGGAAGTCACCAATGAAAGGATTGCAAATGTCAATAAAACCCTTAGCTAAAGGGTGGATGATTATGAAGAGGAAGTAAGACAGCAAATAACTGAAACTAAGGTAGGTCTAGAAAAGACGGATGAAACCATCATACAACTCAGAGTCGAAGTAGAGGCCAAAATAAACCAAATAGGAAACCATAACGATACTAGAGTAAAGAAGGTACAAGCGAAAACCCAAGAAAAATTAAACGAAGTACGAACCAACATAGCCGGAAGAATAGAACAGGTTAACAATGAAATGAAGACAATGAAAATAAGGCAAAAACGCCAAAGGAAATTAATGAATACACGGGAAGGATTGGAGATGATTAAAGGGGGATTAGTTAAGATGCATAATATACCAATTACGGAACAAAGAGAAGTAAGGCAATTAAGAAACTCTAAACGAACCACAATTGAGTTCCCAGATAGATTAGAAGGACCGAAAAAGCCAAAACTAACCGAGGAGAATGGAGGACTTATGGAGATTATGTATGAACCATTCGAAAGATTAAGAAACAGTACGGAAGAATCAGTTCGAAAGACGATGGTAAACTTTAGCGTAAATGAAAATTTTATAGCGACAAGATGGAAGAACCAGATGATAGTGAGATACGTCACAAGGACGGAAATAATTCTACACACTAGAGAAATCCGAAAACCAGTACAGAGGAAATAATGGACCACGGTTAAACAGATTCCAAACAGAATATAGAGACAAGGGACGGATTTTATGGATACCGAATCAAGCAAATCAAAGGAAAATAATGAGAGAATAATTAAAATATATTAAACTAACTATTAAATGAAATAAAATAATTACACGATACTTCAGAGGAATTACGTGGAATCAATTTAAAAAACAACAAAATTCCAAAATAAGTAAGAACACCTTACTATATAATTCAGAAGAAATTATTTTAAACTAATAAACATAAAAAAAGAGAAAGAAGGGTTAGAAATGAGTTAGATGAAGGAAGAATATGCCATACAATTTGTGATAAAAAGGAGATTCAGTGTTTAATTGCAGAAGTAAATGGGAGTGAATTAAAAATAGTAAAATACGTATGCTAAAGAATAATTAATTGACAGCACGGAACTAAGAAAATTTAAAATGAATATTGAACAGCTTTAACTACTATACTGGTGAATAATATGATAAATGGAACTAAAGAACAACGAGATAAATAAGTTAAGAGAAGTATTAGGATACCTCACAAATAATAGTAATCATCCCTTGAATATACGTTTGTAGTGAAGGAACTACCTTATAGGTAAGAAATATAGGTACTGTATTGTGTTGTGATAGTGCAACGTTTATTTTTTTCTGGAAGAGATGACGTTCCTCTGATCTCAGAAGATATAGTTAGGGTAACGGCAGTGTAATGGAAGCCAATAGTGCCCCTCTGATTCCGTACCAGCTATGATATTAGGGAAAAATTTTAGGGAAATATAGTATTTTAGGGATTATAAACCAAGCGAGGTAATTAAATATAAATATGATAATAAGAAATGATGGCGTAATAAGCTAGAAGAAGTTATGAGTTCCAGAGAAAAGACAGGTCTACAACTGAGTGAGGTACCAGTAGAGAATTAATGACAAAACATGCAATGAGTGTCAACACAGTTTTCCGGTGCAATTAAAAGTTTAAGGAATAGAAAGAGAAAATAAACCCCAAAGAACCCATTGAGTTGCGTACTAAAGCAGAAACAATAAAAAACTGAAACCATTATAAATTGATAATTTTATCAAATAAATATTCCAAGGCATGAAGAAACTATAAGTTTATTTCAACTAAACGATATTCAGCTAAAATAAACTTCTTTCGGAGGGGGAGTATTACGTAACGTAACAAAGTTAAGATCCCAAACGTTACATAAAAACTTTGTCAATATAAATTAAAGCAATACCCAAGGTATACCGTAATTAAGGTCAGGAAGGTAAACCTCACCTAATAAATATATTAATAATACCTAGTAAGGTTACTAGGTAATAAAATAGTAAAAATTGTCTGTAAGTATAAAATATGGAGTGATCAGTGGAAGATGTAAACAATAAACACAGTGTTCAATGAGATGAATTTACAATAGACAAGTTTGAAAAGAGTAGACTGTTTAATTGATATTTAATGTTTGATAATGAAGTACATGTTGTTGTGCTTTATAATGATATTTTGTTTACATGATATTTATTCTGTGTTTTGTATGTAGCAGGTGTGAAGCCATTGCTTTAAGAAGGTATTAAGTAATGAATACTAATTTCATTCATGTTAAACTTGTATTTAAGTAATTAAATACAAGTGTATTTATTATGTATTGTATCATGTTAAGAGTATTTACTTTGAGAAATTAATGAAGATATCGTAAGATAATATTTGTAAATTTGGCCAGGAGGACAATAATTGTTAATAAATTGCAAGGGGTCATTGTAATTATGTTATAAACAGATGAAGGGTTCAATGATAAAATAAATAATAATAATAAATTGAAATCAGGAAAATAAAATTAGAATAATTGGCCATAAGCCAGTGACTAATTTTACAGTAGGTCAGGTCAGAAAAGCTAAATTAAAAACAAAAATTTATAACACATGTAATAAAACAAATAGGCCTGAAATTAGTATTTTGTAAAAGGAAATTAATACCTTTTAAAATAAGTTGATCAAGAAAAAATGTAGTAAAATATATATGGTTTAATAATGCATATTAGGTAAAAGTTTTATGTGATTTAATGTAATTCTAATAAGGGAGTATTTTATTAAGAAAGTGTAAGCATATTTCCTAATTACGGCTCTAGGATAACAAATATTATCCAATAACAGAAGAAGAAAATGGTTGTTAGGGGCGACTGAATGCAAGATATCTTGTCGATTTCAACACTCAATTGTTATATGTGAATGAGTAGAGTTGAGTTAATACAAATTTATAACCAGAAGGAAAACCAAAACTAAATGAATAAAATTAATTAAATCAAATTACATAAAAAGAAATCCATTAAAAAGGACTGAGTAGTAACTTCTGAATCTATCTCTCAGCAAATATAATTTTATATACCATTAAAGTGAAATGAATTCGAAAAAATAAATCATTCAACGTACTGCCAGCAAAAGAGTAATGATGAAAATGAACTATAATTAAATAAAGATGATCCATAGCGGAGGGATGCCAAATTAAGTAAAAATATATTAAAAAACAATCGAAGAAATTTGAAATAACGTATTAAACTTCACTTAATTTCACTGAACGAAAACTTAATACTACACAAATTCCATTGGGACCTGCAACTACCAGAGCCGTGAAGATTAACAAAGACCAGAACTGAAACTTCTACTACATCCTGGGACATCAATACCAAACTTTTATTCAGAAACTGGAGGCTGTTATTGTTCAAGAGCTGAATCGCCATTCTGTTCTCGTCTCGGCGTAGCAAAACACTGCTACATTAAGTATCCGATCGAAGTTGGTAAAAAAACCTGCTTATATTTAATTTTATATAATAAGATTTTATAACAATATTGTAATACTTAGTAACCTTAAAATTGCATCACCTACCTTACTAATAGTTAAAAGAACTACATGTACCCTGAGATAAAAAGCAATTTAAAAATTATAATTAAATTTTAACGTATCTGAAACCCGAATTCAATGACAAATCGATTATGTGTTGTGTAATCGATATGGTGTATTAGTAGCAAGAGAAAGCATCTGTTGGAAATAAAATATATATAAAATAAAGGACTCTTCTTGAATTTGACGATTTCTTGTTATTTGTAGAATAATTAGTGTATTTCGAATAGGGTGTACTTTACAGAGAAAGGAACGTAAGAAACACATCAAGCGGAACGACTTAACCTATAATAACTGGTCAATCGCAAACCACAGCGCTCGTTTGTTGACAGCTGGTGAATACGGGAGAATAGAGAACTAACGTGCTCTCTCCGCTCTCTTCTCTTAACATTTTCGATAGTATTTACAGACTAGGGTTGGAGAAAAATATTGAATTATTCAATATAATAACTGGAATAGAGCGTTTTTCTCTTGTAAAACTCTTAATAACAATTTAAAACAAATCTATTATCAAGAACTGAATAATATCAACCACATAATAAATATTTCTTCTTTATAAACAGCTTAACAATGATTTACAGGAGACCTCATCTAAAATAAAATATTACAAATTGACGTATTCAACAGTGGAGCATCTGAACGTTATCTAAAACATAAGTAACATCATAAATTTTATTTGTTAAAAATTGACGCTCATAAAGTGGGGCTTAATTAGGCGAGAGTTTCGAAAAGTAACAGAAGACAGGTTTATTTATTACAAATTGGCGAACCCAACAGTGGGGCTTTTGAATATTATCTAATTCAATAAATACATAAACAGTTAATTTGTTACAAATTGGCGCTCAACGAGTGGGCTTTAGTTAAGTAAAAAATCGACTATATCACTATTAATTAACTGGAGCAGGCAACTATTAGAGGCGCAGGAATGCATACGAGAGGTGTTTCAAAAAGGATAGCGAAGGACCAAGAAACGGAAGAAGATAGACGGGAAGAAAAAGCAGAGGTAGTTACAGACACCGAAATGGAACAACAGGCGGGCGATAAAGAGGAAGCCAGAGGAGGACTAAATTGTGAAAAATAAATGGAATTAATGAGTAGCATGAAGGAACAAAATAGACAAACTAATGAGAAAATAGACAGTATTAAAGAAGATTCCAGGAAACAGAAGGAAGAATTAAATAAAAAATTTGACGAAAATTCAGAAAAGCTAGAAAATAAAATAAACAGTATAAATGAAAATTCAGAAAAGCTAGAAAATAAAATAGACAGTATAAATGAAAATTCAGAAAAGCTAGAAAGCAAAATAGACAGTATTAACGAAAACTCAAAGAAAAAAAACGAATTTTTGAATGAGAACTTAATCAAACTAATGAATGAGAACATTGACAAAATAAAGAGGAAACTGATGAGAATAACCGGCAGATAAATGAAAGATTAAACCAAATTAATGAAAGGCTTGACAGGAACGATGAGAGCTTAAAGCAGATTCAGGAAAAGAACAAACAAAGAGACGAAAGAATTGAAAACAATAATAAGGAGTTGCGGCAAATCATCAATGAACAAAACCAAGAGTTGAGGGAAGTCACCAATGAAAGGATTGCAAATGTCAATAAAACCCTTAGCAAAAGGGTGGATGATTATGAAGAGGAAGTAAGACAGCAAATAACTGAAACTAAGGTAGGTCTAGAAAAGACGGATGAAACCATCATACAACTCAGAGTCGAAGTAGAGGCCAAAATAAACCAAATAGGAAACCATAACGATACTAGAGTAAAGAAGGTACAAGCGAAAACCCAAGAAAAATTAAACGAAGTACGAACCAACATAGCCGGAAGAATAGAACGGGTTAACAATAAAATGAAGACAATGAAAATAAGGCAAAAACGCCAAAGGAAATTAATGAATACACGGGAAGGATTGGAGATGATTAAAGGGGGATTAGTTAAGATGCATAATATACCAATTACGGAACAAAGAGAAGTAAGGCAATTAAGAAACTCTAAACGAACCACAATTGAGTTCCCAGATAGATTAGAAGGACCGAAAAAGCCAAAACTAATTGAGGAGAATGGAGGACTTATGGAGATTATGTATGAACCATTCGAAAGATTAAGAAACAGTACGGAAGAATCAGTTCGAAAGGCGATGGTAAACGTTAGCGTAAATGAAAATTTTATAGCGACAAGATGGAAGAACCAGATGATAGTGAGATACGTCACAAGGACGGAAATAATTCTACACACTAGAGAAATCCGAAAACCAGTACAGAGGAAATAATGGACCACGGTTAAACAGATTCCAAACAGAATATAGAGAAAAGGGACGGATTTTATGGATACCGAATCAAGCAAATCAAAGGAAAATAATGAGAGAATAATTAAAATATATTAAACTAACTATTAAATGAAATAAAATAATTACACGATACTTCAGAGGAATTACGTGGAATCAATTTAAAAAACAACAAAATTCCAAAATAAGTAAGAACACCTTACTATATAATTCAGAAGAAATTATTTTAAACTAATAAACATAAAAAAAGAGAAAGAAGGGTTAGAAATGAGTTAGATGAAGGAAGAATATGCCATACAATTTGTGATAAAAAGGAGATTCAGTGTTTAATTGCAGAAGTAAATGGGAGTGAATTAAAAATAGTAAAATACGTATGCTAAAGAATAATTAATTGACAGCACAGAACTAAGAAGAATTTAAAATGAATATTGAACAGCTTTAACTACTATACTGGTGAATAATATGATAAATGGAACTACAGAACAACGAGATAAATAAGTTAAGAGAAGTATTAGGATACCTCACAAATAATAGTAATCATCCCTTGAATATACGTTTGTAGTGAAGGAACTACCTTATAGGTAAGAAATATAGGTACTGTATTGTGTTGTGATAGTGCAACGTTTATTTTTTTCTGGAAGAGATGACGTTCCTCTGATCTCAGAAGATATAGTTAGGGTAACGGCAGTGTAATGGAAGCCAATAGTGCCCCTCTGATTCCGTACCAGCTATGATATTAGGGAAAAATTTTAGGGAAATATAGTATTTTAGGGATTATAAACCAAGCGAGGTAATTAAATATAAATATGATAATAAGAAATGATGACGTAATAAGCTAGAAGAAGTTATGAGTTCCAGAGAAAAGACAGGTCTACAACTGAGTGAGGTACCAGTAGAGAATTAATGACAAAACATGCAATGAGTGTCAACACAGTTTTCCGGTGCAATTAAAAGTTTAAGGAATAGAAAGAGAAAATAAACCCCAAAGAACCCATTGAGTTGCGTACTAAAGCAGAAACAATAAAAAACTGAAACCATTATAAATTGATAATTTTATCAAATAAATATTCCAAGGCATGAAGAAACTATAAGTTTATTTCAACTAAACGATATTCAGCTAAAATAAACTTCTTTCGGAGGGGGAGTATTATGTAACGTAACAAAGTTAAGATCCCAGACGTTACATAAAAACTTTGTCAATATAAATTAAAGCAATACCCAAGGTATACCGTAATTAAGGTCAGGAAGGTAAACCTCACCTAATAAATATATTAATAATACCTAGTAAGGTTACTAGGTAATAAAATAGTAAAAATTGTCTGTAAATATAAAATATGGAGTGATCAGTGGAAGATGTAAACAATAAACACAGTGTTCAATGAGATGAATTTACTATGGACAAGTTTGAAAAGAGTAGACTGTTTAATTAATATTTAATGTTTGATAATGAAGTACATGTTGTTGTGCTTTATAATGATATTTTGTTTACATGATATTTATTCTGTGTTTTGTATGTAGCAGGTGTGAAGCCATTGCTTTAAGAAGGTATTAAGTAATGAATACTAATTTCATTCATGTTAAACTTGTATTTAAGTAATTAAATACAAGTGTATTTATTATGTATTGTATCATGTTAAGAGTATTTACTTTGAGAAATTAATGAAGATATCGTAAGATAATATTTGTAAACTTGGCCAGGAGGACAATAATTGTTAATAAATTGCAAGGGGTCATTGTAATTATGTTATAAACAGATGAAGGGTTCAATGATAAAATAAATAATAATAATAAATTGAAATCAGGAAAATAAAATTAGAATAATTGGCCATAAGCCAGTGACTCATTGTACAGTAGGTCAGGTCAGAAAAGCTAAATTAAAAACAAAAATTTATAACACATGTAATAAAACAAACAGGCCTGAAATTAGTATTTTGTAAAAGGAAATTAATACCTTTTAAAATAAGTTGATCAAGAAAAAATGTAGTAAAATATATATGGTTTAATAATGCATATTAGGTGAAAGTTTTATGTGATTTAATGTAATTCTAATAAGGGAGAATTTTGTTAAGAAAGTGTAAGCATATTTCCTAATTACGGCTCTAGGATAACAAATATTATCCAATAACAGAAGAAGAAAATGGTTGTTAGGGGCGACTGAATGCAAGATATCTTGTCGATTTCAACACTCAATTGTTATATGTGAATGAGTAGAGTTGAGTTAATACAAATTTATAACCAGAAGGAAAACCAAAACTAAATGAATAAAATTAATTAAATCAAATTACATAAAAATAAATCCATTAAAAGGACTGAGTAGTAACTTCTGAATCTATCTCTCAGCAAATATAATTTTATATACCATTAAAGTGAAATGAATTCGAAAAATAAATCATTCAACCTACTGCCAGCAAAAGAGTAATGATGAAAATGAACTATAATTAAATAAAGATGATCCATAGCGGAGGGATGCCAAATTAAGTAAAAATATATTAAAAAACAAACGAAGAAATTTGAAATAACGTATTAAACTTCACTTAATTTCACTGAACGAAAACTTAATACTACACAAATTCCATTGGGACCTGCAACTACCAGAGCCGTGAAGATTAACAAAGACCAGAACTGAAACTTCTACTACATCCTGGGACATCAATACCAAACTTTTATTCAGAAACTGGAGGCTGTTATTGTTCAAGAGCTGAATCGCCATTCTGTTCTCGTCTCGGCGTAGCAAAACACTGCCACATTAAGTATCCGATCGAAGTTGGTAAAAAAACCTGCTTATATTTAATTTTATATAATAAGATTTTATAACAATATTGTAATACTTAGTAACCTTAAAATTGCATCACCTACCTTAATAATAGTTAAAAGAACTACATGTACCCTGAAATAAAAAGCAATTTAAAAATTATAATTAAATTTTAACGTATCTGAGACCCGAATTCAATGACAAATCGATTATGTGTTGTGTAATCGATATGGTGTATTAGTAGCAAGAGAAAGCATCTGTTGGAAATAAAATATATATAAAATAAAGGACCCTTCTTGAATTTGACGATTTCTTGTTCTTTGTAGAATAATTAGTGTATTTCGAATAGGGTGTACTTTACAGAGAAAGGAACGTGAGAAACACATCAAGCGGAACGACTTAACCTATAATAACTGGTCAATCGCAAACCACAGCGCTCGTTTGTTGACAGCTGGTGAATACGGGAGAATAGAGAAATAACGTGCTCTCTCCGCTCTCTTCTCTTTACATTTTCGATAGTATTTACAGATTAGGGTTGGAGAAAAATATTGAATTATTCAATATAATACCTGGAATAGAGCGTTTTTTTCTTGTAAAACACTTAATAACAATTTAAAACAGATCTATTATCAAGAACTGAATAATATCAACCACATAATAAATATTGCTTCTTTATAAACAGATTAACATTGATTTACAGGAGACCTCATCTAAAATAAAATATTACAAATTGACGTATTCAACAGTGGAGCTTCTGAACGTTATCTAAAACATAAGTAACATCATAAAATTTATTTGTTAAAAATTGACGCTCATAAAGTGGGGCTTAATTAGGCGAGAGTTTCGAAAAGTAACAGAAGACAGGTTTATTTATTACAAATTGGCGAACCCAACAGTGGGGCTTTTGAATATTATCTAATTCAATAAATACATAAACAGTTAATTTGTTACAAATTGGCGCTCAACGAGTGGGCTTTATTTAAGTAAAAAATCGACTATATCACTATTACTTAACTGGAGTAGGCAACTATTAGAGGCGCAGGAATGCATACGAGAGGTGTTTCTAAAAGGATGGCGAAGGACCAAGAAACGGAAGAAGATAGACGGGAAGAAAAAGCAGAGGTAGTTACAGACACCGAAATGGAACAACAGGCGGGCGATAAAGAGGAAGCCAGAGGAGGACTAAATTGTGAAAAATAATGGAATTAATGAGTAGCATGAAGGAACAAAATAGACAAACTAATGAGAAAATAGACAGTATTAAAGAAGATTCCAGGTAACAGAAGGAAGAATTAAATAAAAAATTTGACGAAAATTCAGAAAAGCTAGAAAACAAAATAGACAGTATAAATGAAAATTCAGAAAAGCTAGAAAATAAAATAGACAGTATAAATGAAAATTCAGAAAAGCTAGAAAGCAAAATAGACAGTATTAACGAAAGCTCAAAGAAACAAAACGAATTTTTGAGTGAGAACTTAATCAAACTAATGAATGAGAACTTTGACAAAAATAAAGAGGAAACTGATGAGAATAACCGGCAGATAAATAAAAGATTAAACCAAATTAACGAAAGGCTTGACAGGAACGATGAGAGCTTAAAGCAGATTCAGGAAAATAACAAACAAAGAGACGAAAGAATTGAAAAAAATAATAATGAGTTGCGGCAAATCATCAATGAACAAAACCAAGCGTTGAGGGAAGTCACCAATGAAAGGATTGCAAATGTCAATGAAACCCTTAGCAAAAGGGTGGATGATTATGAAGAGGAAGTAAGACAGCAAATAACTGAAACTAAGGTAGGTCTAGAAAAGACAGATGAGACCATCATACAACTCAGAGTGGAAGTAGAGGCCAAAATAAACCAAATAGGAAACCATAACGATACTAGAGTAAAGGAGGAACAAGCGAAAACCCAAAAAAAATTAAACGAAGTACGAACCAACATAGCCGGGAGAATAGAACGGGTTAACAATGAAATGAAGACAATGAAAATAAGGCAAAAACGCCAAAGGAAATTAATGAATACACGGGAAGGATTGGAGATGATTAAAGGGGTATTAGTTAAGATGCATAATATACCAATTACGGAACAAAGAGAAGTAAGGCAATTAAGAAACTCTAAACGAACCACAATTGAGTTCCCAGATAGATTAGAAGGACCGAAGAAGCCAAAACTAACCGAGGAGAATGGAGGACTTATGGAGATTATGTATGAACCATTCGAAAGATTAAGAAACAGTACGGAAGAATCAGTTCGAAAGACGATGGTAAACTTTAGCATAAATGAAAATTTTATAGCGACAAGATGGAAGAACCAGATGATAGTGAGATACGTCACAAGGACGGAAATAATTCTACACACTAGAGAAATCCGAACAACCAGTACAGAGGAAATGGACCACGGTTAAACAGATTCCAAACAGAATATAGAGAAAAGGGACGGATTTTATGGATACAGAATCAAGCAAATCAAAGGAAAATAATGAGAGACTAATTAAAATATATTAAACTAACTATTAAATGAAATAAAATAATTACACGATACTTCAGAGGAATTATGTGGAATCAATTTAAAAAACAACAAATTTCCAAAATAAGTAAGAACACCTTACTATATAATTCAGAAGAAATTATTTTAAACTAATAAACATAAAAAAAGAGAAAGAAGGGTTAGAAATGAGTTAGATGAAGGAAGAATATGCCATACAATATGTGATAAAAAGGAGATTCAGTGTTTAATTGCAGAAGTAAATGGGAGTGAATTAAAAAATAGTAAAATACGTATGCTAAAGAATAATTAATTGACAGCACGGAACTAAGAAGAATTTAAAATGAATATTGAACAGCTTTAACTACTATAGTGGTGAATAATATGATAAATGGAACTAATGAACAACGAGATAAATAAGTTAAGAGAAGTATTAGGATACATCAGAAATAATAGTAATCATTCCTTGAATATACGTTTGTAGTGAAGGAACTACCTTATAGGTAAGAAATATAGGTACTGTATTGTGTTGTGATAGTGCAATGTTTATTTTTTTCTGGACAGAGGTGACGTTCCTCTGATCTCAGAAGATATAGTTAGGGTAACGACAGTGTAATGGAAGCCAATAGTGCCCCTCTGATTCCGTACCAGCTATGATATTAGGGAAAAATGTTAGGGAAATATAGTATTTTAGGGAATATACACCAAGCGAGGAAATTAAAAATAAATATGATAATAAGAAATGATGACGTAATAAGCTAGAAGAAGTTATGAGTTCCAGAAAAAAGACAGGTCTACAACTGAGTGAGGTGCCAGTAGAGAATTAATGACAAAACATACAATGAGTATCAACACAGTTTTCCGGTGCAATAAAAAGTTTAAGGAATAGAAAGAGAAAATAAACCCCAAAGAACCCTTTGAGTTGCGTACTAAAGCAGAAACAATAAAAAACTGAAACCATTATAAATTGATAATTTTATCAAATAAATTTCCCAAGGCATGAAGAAACTATAAGTTTAATTCCTAAAAACTATAAGTTTTTAGAAATAGAAAGAGAAAATAAACCCCAAAGAACCCATTGAGTTGCGTACTAAAGCAGAAACAATAAAAAACTGAAACCATTATAAATTGATAATTTTATCAAATAAATATTCCAAGGCATGAAGAAACTATAAGTTTATTTCAACTAAACGATATTCAGCTAAAATAAACTTCTTTCGGAGGGGGAGTATTATGTAACGTAACAAAGCTAAGATCCCAGACGTTACATAAAAAATTTGTCAATAGAAATTAAAGCAATACCCAAGGTATACCGTAATTAAGGTCAGGAAGGTAAAACTCACCTAATAAATATATTAATAATACCTAGTAAGGTTACTAGGTAATAAAATAGTAAAAATTGTCTGTAAGTATAAAATATGGAGTGATCAGTGGAAGATGTAAACAATAAACACAGTGTTCAATGAGATGAATTTACTATAGACAATTTGAAAAGAGTAGACTGTTTAATTGATATTTAATGTTTGATAATGAAGTACATGTTGTTGTGCTTTATAATGATATTTTGTTTACATGATATTTATTCTGTGTTTTGTATGTAGCAGGTGTGAAGCCATTGCTTTAAGAAGGTATTAAGTAATGAATACTAATTTTATTCATGTTAAACTTGTATTTAAGTAATCAATATACATTGATTTACAGGAGACCTCATCTAAAATAAAATATTACAAATTGACGTATTCAACAGTGGAGCTTCTGAATGTTATCTAAAACATAAGTAACATCATAATTTTTATTTGTTACAAGTTGACGCTCATAAAGTGGGGATTAATTAGGCGAGAGTTTCGAAAAGTAACAGAAGACAGGTTTATTTATTATAAATTGGCGAACCCAACAGTGGGGCTTTTGAATATTATCTAATTCAATAAATACATAAACAGTTAATTTGTTACAAATTGGCGCTCAACGAGTGGGCTTTAGTTAAGTAAAAAATCGACTATATCACTATTACTTAACTGGAGCAGGCAACTATTAGAGGCGCAGGAATGCATACGAGAGGTGTTTCTAAAAGGATGGCGAAGGACCAAGAAACGGAAGAAGATAGACGGGAAGAAAAAGCAGAGGTAGTTACAGACACCGAAATGGAACAACAGGCGGGCGATAAAGAGGAAGCCAGAGGAGGACTAAATTGTGAAAAATTAATGGAATTAATGAGTAGCATGAAGGAACAAAATAGACAAACTAATGAGAAAATAGACAGTATTAAAGAAGATTCCAGGAAACAGAAGGAAGAATTAAATAAAAAATTTGACGAAAATTCAGAAAAGCTAGAAAATAAAATAGACAGTATAAATGAAAATTCAGAAGAGCTAGAAAATAAAATAGACAGTATAAATGAAAATTCAGAAAAGCTAGAAAGCAAAATAGACAGTATTAACAAAAATTCAAAGAAACAAAACGAATGAATGAATGAGAAGTTTGACAAAAATAAAGAGGAAACTGATGAGAATAACCGGCAGATAAATGAAAGATTAAACCAAATTAATGAAAGGCTTGACAGGAACGATGAGAGCTTAAAGCAGATTCAGGAAAATAACAAACAAAGAGACGAAAGAATTGAAAACAATAATAAGGAGTTGCGGCAAATCATCAATGAACAAAACCAAGCGTTGAGGGAAGTCACCAATGAAAGGATTGCAAATGTCAATGAAACCCTTAGCAAAAGGTTGGATGATTATGAAGAGGAAGTAAGACAGCAAATAACTGAAACTAAGGTAGGTCTAGAAAAGACGGATGAAACCATCATACAACTCAGAGTCGAAGTAGAGGCCAAAATAAACCAAATAGGAAACCATAACGATACTAGAGTAAAGAAGGTACAAGCGAAAACCCAAGAAAAATTAAACGAAGTACGAACCAACATAGCCGGAAGAATAGAACGGGTTAACAATGAAATGAATACAATGAAAATAAGGCAAAAACGCCAAAGGCAATTAATGAATACACGGGAAGGATTGGAGATGATTAAAGGGGTATTAGTTAAGATGCATAATATACCAATTACGGAACAAAGAGAAGTAAGGCAATTAAGAAACTCTAAACGAACCACAATTGAGTTCCCAGATAGATTAGAAGGACCGAAGAAGCCAAAACTAACCGAGGAGAATGGAGGACTTATGGAGATTATGTATGAACCATTCGAAAGATTAAGAAACAGTACGGAAGAATCAGTTCGAAAGACGATGGTAAACTTTAGCATAAATGAAAATTTTATAGCGACAAGATGGAAGAACCAGATGATAGTGAGATACGTCACAAGGACGGAAATAATTCTACACACTAGAGAAATCCGAACAACCAGTACAGAGGAAATGGACCACGGTTAAACAGATTCCAAACAGAATATAGAGAAAAGGGACGGATTTTATGGATACAGAATCAAGCAAATCAAAGGAAAATAATGAGAGACTAATTAAAATATATTAAACTAACTATTAAATGAAATAAAATAATTACACGATACTTCAGAGGAATTATGTGGAATCAATTTAAAAAACAACAAATTTCCAAAATAAGTAAGAACACCTTACTATATAATTCAGAAGAAATTATTTTAAACTAATAAACATAAAAAAAGAGAAAGAAGGGTTAGAAATGAGTTAGATGAAGGAAGAATATGCCATACAATATGTGATAAAAAGGAGATTCAGTGTTTAATTGCAGAAGTAAATGGGAGTGAATTAAAAAATAGTAAAATACGTATGCTAAAGAATAATTAATTGACTGCACGGAACTAAGAAGAATTTAAAATGAATATTGAACAGCTTTAACTACTATAGTGGTGAATAATATGATAAATGGAACTAATGAACAACGAGATAAATAAGTTAAGAGAAGTATTAGGATACATCAGAAATAATAGTAATCATTCCTTGAATATACGTTTGTAGTGAAGGAACTACCTTATAGGTAAGAAATATAGGTACTGTATTGTGTTGTGATAGTGCAATGTTTATTTTTTTCTGGACAGAGGTGACGTTCCTCTGATCTCAGAAGATATAGTTAGGGTAACGGCAGTGTAATGGAAGCCAATAGTGCCCCTCTGATTCCGTACCAGCTATGATATTAGGGAAAAATGTTAGGGAAATATAGTATTTTAGGGAATATACACCAAGCGAGGAAATTAAAAATAAATATGATAATAAGAAATGATGGCGTAATAAGCTAGAAGAAGTTATGAGTTCCAGAAAAAAGACAGGTCTACAACTGAGTGAGGTGCCAGTAGAGAATTAATGACAAAACATACAATGAGTATCAACACAGTTTTCCGGTGCAATTAAAAGTTTAAGGAATAGAAAGAGAAAATAAACCCCAAAGAACCCTTTGAGTTGCGTACTAAAGCAGAAACAATAAAAAACTGAAACCATTATAAATTGATAATTTTATCAAATAAATTTTCCAAGGCATGAAGAAACTATAAGTTTAATTCCTAAAAACTATAAGTTTTTAGAAATAGAAAGAGAAAATAAACCCCAAAGAACCCATTGAGTTGCGTACTAAAGCAGAAACAATAAAAAACTGAAACCATTATAAATTGATAATTTTATCAAATAAATATTCCAAGGCATGAAGAAACTATAAGTTTATTTCAACTAAACGATATTCAGCTAAAATAAACTTCTTTCGGAGGGGGAGTATTATGTAACGTAACAAAGTTAAGATCCCAGACGTTACATAAAAAATTTGTCAATAGAAATTAAAGCAATACCCAAGGTATACCGTAATTAAGGTCAGGAAGGTAAAACTCACCTAATAAATATATTAATAATACCTAGTAAGGTTACTAGGTAATAAAATAGTAAAAATTGTCTGTAAGTATAAAATATGGAGTGATCAGTGGAAGATGTAAACAATAAACACAGTGTTCAATGAGATGAATTTACTATAGACAATTTTGAAAAGAGTAGACTGTTTAATTGATATTTAATGTTTGATAATGAAGTACATGTTGTTGTGCTTTATAATGATATTTTGTTTACATGATATTTATTCTGTGTTTTGTATGTAGCAGGTGTGAAGCCATTGCTTTAAGAAGGTATTAAGTAATGAATACTAATTTTATTCATTTTAAACTTGTATTTAAGTAATTAAATACAAGTGTATTTATTATGTATTGTATCATGTTAAGAGTATTTACTTTGAATAATTAATGAAGATATCGTAAGATAAAATTTGTAAAATTGGCCAGGAGGACAATAATTGTTAATAAATTGCAAGGGGTCATTGTAATTATGTTGTAAACAGATGAAGGGTTCAATGATAAAATAAATAATAATAATAAATTGAAATCAGGAAAATAAAATTAGAATAATTGGCCAGAAGCGAGTGACTCATTGTACAGTAGGTCAGGTCAGAAAAGCTAAATTAAAAACAAAAATTTATAACACATGTAATAAAACAAATAGGCCTGAAATTAGTATTTTGTAAAAGGAAATTAATACCTTTTAAAATAAGTTGATCAAGAAAGTGTAGTAAAATATATATGGTTTAATAATGCATATTAGGTGAAAGTTTTATGTGATTTAATGTAATTCTAATAAGGGAGTATTTTATTATAAAAGTGTAAGCATATTTCCTAATTACGGCTCTAAGATAACAAATATTATCCAATAACAGAAGAAGAAAATGGTTGTTAGGGGCGACTGAATGCAAGATATCTTGTCGATTTCAACACTCAATTGTTATATGTTAATGAGTAGAGTTGAGTTAATACAAATTTAAAACCAGAAGGAAAACCAAAACTAAATGAATAAAATTAATTAAATCAAATTACATAAAAAGAAATCCATTAAAAAGGACTGAGTAGTAACTTCTGAATCTATCTCTCAGCAAATATAATTTTATATACCATTAAAGTGAAATGAATTCGAAAAAATAAATCATTCAACCTACTGACAGCAAAAGAGTAATGATGAAAATGAACTATAATTAAATAAAGATGATCCATAGCCGAGGGATGCCAAATTAAGTAAAAATATATTAAAAAACAAAAGAAGAAATTTGAAATAACGTATTAAACTTCACTTAATTTCACTGAACGAAAACTTAATACTACACAAATTCCATTGGGACCTGCAACTACCAGAGCCGTGAAGATTAACAAAGACCAGAACTGAAACTTCTACTACATCCTGGGACATCAATACCAAACTTTTATTGAGAAACTGGAGGCAGTTATTGTTCAAGAGCTGAATCGCCATTCTGTTCACGTCTCGGCGTAGCAAAACACTGCCACATTAAGTTCCCGATCGAAGTTGGTAAAAAAACCTGCTTATATTTAATTTTATATAATAAGATTTTATAACAATATTGTAATACTTAGTAACCTTAAAATTGCATCACCTACCTTACTAATAGTTAAAAGAACTACATGTACCCTGAGATAAAAAACAATTTAAAAATTATAATTAAATTTTAACGTATCTGAAACCCGAATTCAATGACAAATCGATTATGTGTTGTGTAATCGATATGGTGTATTAGTAGCAAGAGAAAGCATCTGTTGAAAATAAAATATACATAAAAAAAGGACCCTTCTTGAATTTGACGATTTCTTATTATTTGTAGAATAATTAGTGTATTTCGAATAGGGTGTAATTTACAGAGAAAGGAACGTGAGAAACACATCAAGCGGAACGACTTAACCTATAATAACTGGTCAATCGCAAACCACAGCGCTCGTTTGTTGACAGCTGGTGAATACGGGAGAATAGAGAACTAACTTGCTCTCTCCGCTCTCTTCTCTTTACATTTCCGATAGTATTTACAGACTAGGGTTGGAGAAAAATATTGAATTATTCAATAAAATAACTGGAATAGAGCGTTTTTCTCTTGTAAAACACTTAATAACAATTTAAAACAGATCTATTATCAAGAACTGAATAATATCAACCACATAATAAATATTTTTTCTTTATAAACAGATTAACATTGATTTGCAGGAGACCTCATCTAAAATAAAATATTACAAATTGACGTATTCAACAGTGGAGCTTCTGAACGTTATCTAAAACATAAGTAACATCATAAATTTTATTTGTTAAAAATTGACGCTCATAAAGTGGGGCTTAATTAGGCGAGAGTTTCGAAAAGTAACAGAAGACAGGTTTATTTATTACAAATTGGCGAACCCAACAGTGGGGCTTTTGAATATTATCTAATTCAATAAATACATAAACAGTTAATTTGTTACAAATTGGCGCTCAACGAGTGGGCTTTAGTTAAGTAAAAAATCGACTATATCGCTATTACTTAACTGGAGCAGGCAACTATTAGAGGCACAGGAATGCATACGAGAGGTGTTTCTAAAAGGATGGCGAAGGACCAAGAAACGGAAGAAGATATACGGGAAGAAAAAGCAGAGGTAGTTACAGACACCGAAATGGAACAACAGGCGGGCGATAAAGAGGAAGCCAGAGGAGGACTAAATTGTGAAAAATTAATGGAATTAATGAGTAGCATGAAGGAACAAAATATACAAACTAATGAGGAAATAGACAGTATTAAAGAAGATTCCAGGAAACAGCAGGAAGAAATAAATAAAAAATTTGACGAAAATTCAGAAAAGCTAAAAAATAAAATAGACAGTATAAATGAAAATTCAGAAAAGCTAGAAAATAAAATAGACAGTATAAATGAAAATTCAGAAAAGGTAGAAAGCAAAATAGACAGTATAAACGAAAACTCAAAGAAACAAAACGAAGTTTTGAGTGAGAACTTAATCAAACTAATGAATGAGAAGTTTGACAAAAATAAAGAGGAAACTGATGAGAATAACCGGCAGATAAATGAAAGATTAAACCAAATTAATGAAAGGCTTGACAGGAACGATGAGAGCTTAAAGCAGATTCAGGAAAATACAAACAAAGAGACGAAAGGATTGAAAACAATAATAAGGAGTTGCGGCAAATCATCAATGAACAAAACCAAGCGTTGAGGGAAGTCACCAATGAAAGGATTGCAAATGTCAATGAAACCCTTAGCAAAAGGGTGGATGATTATGAAGAGGAAGTAAGACAGCAAATAACTGAAACTAAGGTAGGTCTAGAAAAGACGGATGAAACCATCATACAACTCAGAGTCGAAGTAGAGGCCAAAATAAACCAAATAGGAAACCATAACGATACTAGAGTAAAGAAGGTACAAGCGAAAACCCAAGAAAAATTAAACGAAGTACGAACCAACATAGCCGGAAGAATAGAACGGGTTAACAATGAAATGAAGACAATGAAAATAAGGCAAAAACGCCAAAAGAAATTAATGAATACACGGGAAGGATTGGAGATGATTAAAGGGGGATTATTTAAGATGCATAATTTACCAATTACGGAACAAAGAGAAGTAAGGCAATTAAGAAACTCTAAACGAACCACAATTGAGTTCCCAGATAGATTAGAAGGACCGAAAAAGCCAAAACTAACCGAGGAGAATGGAGGACTTATGGAGATTATGTATGAACCATTCGAAAGATTAAGAAACAGTACGGAAGAATCAGTTCGAAAGACGATGGTAAACTTTAGCATAAATGAAAATTTTATAGCGACAAGGTGGAAGAACCAGATGATAGTGAGACACGTCACAAGGACGGAAATAATTCTACACACTAGAGAAATCCGAAAACCAGTACAGAGGAAATAATGGACCACGGTTAAACAGATTCCAAACAGAATATAGAGAAAAGGGACGGATTTTATGGATAAAGAATCAAGCAAATCAAAGGAAAATAATGAGAGACTAATTAAAATATATTAAACCAACTATTAAATGAAATAAACTAATTACACGATACTTCAGAGGAATTAGTTGGAATCAATTTAAAAAACAACAAAATTCCAAAATAAGTAAGAATACCTTCCTATATAATTCAGAAGAAAATATTTTAAACTAATAAACATAAAAAAAGAGAAAGAAGGGTTAGAAATGAGTTAGATGAAGGATGAATATGCCATACAATTTATGATAAGGAGGAGATTCAGTGTTTAATTGCACAAGTAAATGGGAGTGAATTAAAAATAGTAAAGTACGTATACTAAAGAATAATTAATTTTCAGCACGGAACTAAGAAGAATTTAAAATGAATATTGAACAGCTTTAACTACTATACTGGTGAATAATATGATAAATGGAACTACAGAACAACGAGATAAATAAGTTAAGAGAAGTATTCGGATACCTCAGAAATAATAGTAATCATCCCTTGAATATAAGTTTGTCGCGAAGGAACTACCTTATAGGTAACAAATATAGGTAATGTGTAGTGATAGTGCAACGTTTATTTTTTTCTGGACAGAGATAAAGTTCCTCTGATCTCAGACGATCTATATTCAGAATAACTATTTAGGGTCACGGCAGTGTAATGGAAGCCAATAGTGCCCCTCTGATTCCGTACCAGTTATGATATTAGGGAAAAATGTTAGGGAAATGTAGTATTTTAGGGATTATACACCAAGCGAGGTAACTAAATATAAATATGATAATAAGAAATGATGGCGTAATAAGCTAGAAGAAGTTATGAGTTCCAGAGAAAAGACATGTCTACAACTGAGTGAGGTACCAGTAGAGAATTAATGACAAAACATACAATGAGTGTCAACACAGTTTTCCGGTGCAACTAAAAGTTTAAGGAATAGAAAGAGAAAATTAACCCCAAAGAACCCATTGAGTTGCGTACTAAAGCAGAAACAATAAAAAACTGAAACCATTATAAATTGATAATTTTATCAAATAAATATTCCAAGGCATGAGGAAACTATAAGTTTATTTCAACTAAACGATATTCAGCTAAAATAAACTTCTTTCGGAGGGGGAGTATTATGTAACGTAACAAAGTTAAGATCCCAGACGTTACATAAAACTTTGTCAATATAAATTAAAACAATACCCAAGGTATACCGTAATTAAAGTCAGGAAGGTAAACCTCACCTAATAAATATATTAATAATACCTAGTAAGGTTACTAGCTAATAAAATAATAAAAATTGTCTATAAGTATAAAATATGGAGTGATCAGTGGAAGATGTAAACAATAAACACAGTGTTCAATGAGATGAATTTACTATAGACAAGTTTGAAAAGAGTAGACTGTTTAATTGATATTTAATGTTTGATAATGAAGTACATGTTGTTGTGCTTTATAATGATATTTTGTTTACATGATATTTATTCTGTGTTTTGTATGTAGCAGGTGTGAACCCATTGCTTTAAGAAGGTATTAAGTAATGAATACTAATTTCATTCATGTTAAACTTGTATTTAAGTAATTAAATATAAGTGTATTTATTATGTATTGTATCATGTTAAGAGTATTTACTTTGCGTAATTAATGAAGATATCGTAAGATAATATTTGTAAACTTGCCCAGGAGGACAATAATTGTTAATAAATTGCAAGGGGTCATTGTAATTATGTTATAAACAGATGAAGGGTTCAATGATAAAATAAATAATAATAATAAATTGAAATCAGGAAAATAAAATTAGAATAATTGGCCATAAGCCAGTGACTCATTGTACAGTAGGTCAGGTCAGAAAAGCTAAATTAAAAACAAAAATTTATAACACATGTAATAAAACAAATAGGCCTGAAATTAGTATTTTGTAAAAGAAAATTAATACCTTTTAAAATAAGTTGATCAAGAAAAAATGTAATAAAATATATATGGTTTAATAATGCATATTAGGTTAGTTTTATGCGATTTAATGTAATTCTAATAAGGGAGTATTTTATTAAAAAATTGTAAGCATATTTCCTAATTACAGCTCTAGGATAACAAATATTATCCAATAACAGAAGAAGAAAATGGTTGTTAGGGACGACTGAATGCAAGATATCTTGTCGATTTCAACACTCAATTGTTATATGTGAATGAGTAGAGTTGAGTTAATACAAATTTAAGACCAGAAGGAAAACCAAAACTAAATGAATAAAATTAATTAAATCAAATTACATAAAAAAAAATCCATTAAAAAGGACTGAGTAGTAACTTCTGAATCTATCTCTCAGCAAATATAATTTTATATACCATTAAAGTGAAATGAATTCGAAAAAATAAATCATTCAACCTACTGACAGCAAAAAAGTTAAGATGAAAATGAACTATAATTAAATAAAGATGATGCATAGCTGAGGGATGCCAAATTAAGTAAAAATATAATAAAAAACAAACGAATAAAATTGAAATAACGTACTAAACTTCACTTACTTTCACTGAACGAAAACTTAATACTACACAAATTCCATTGGGACCTGCAATTACCAGAGCCGTGAAGATTAACAAAGACCAGAACTGAAACTTCTACTACATCCTGTGACATCAATACCAAACTTTTATTGAGAAACTGTAGGCTGTTAATGTTCAAGAGCTGAATCGCCATTCTGTTCTCGTCTCGGCATAGCAAAACACTGCCACATTAAGTATCCGATCAAAGTTGGAAAAAAAACCTGCTTATATTTAATTTTATACAATAACATTTTATAAGAATATTGTAATAATTAGTAACCTTGAAATTGCATCACCTACCTTACTAATAGTTAAAAGAACTACATGTACCCTGAGATAAAAAACAATTTAAAAATTATAATTAAATTTTAACGTATCTGAAACCCGAATTCAATGACAAATCGATTATGTGTTTTGTAATCGATATGGTGTATTAGTAGCAAGAGAAAGCATCTGTTGGAAATAAAATATATATAAAATAAAGGACCCTTCTTGAATTTGACGATTTCTTGCTATTTGTAGAATAATTAGTGTATTTCGAATAGGGTGTAATTTACAGAGAAAGGAACGTGAGAAACACATCAAGCGGAACGACTTAACCTATAATAACTGGTCAATCGCAAACCACAGCGCTCGTTTCTTGACAGCTGGTGAATACGGGAGAATAGAGAACTAACTTGCTCTCTCCGCTCTCTTCTCTTTACATTTTCGATAGTATGTACAGACTAGGATTGGAGAAAAATATTGAATTATTCAATATAATAACTATATAGAGCGTTGGAATAGAGCGTTTTTCTCTTGTAAAACACATAATAACTATTTAATACAGATCTATTATCAAGAACTGAATAATATCAACCACATAATAAATATTTTTTGTTTATAAACAGATTAACATTGATTTGCAGGAGACCTTATCTAAAATAGAATATTACAAATTGACGTATTCAACAGTGGAGCTTCTGAATGTTATCTAAAACATAAGTAACATCATAATTTTTATTTGTTACAAATTGACGCTCATAAAGTGGGGATTAATTAGGCGAGAGTTTCGAAAAGTAACAGAAGACAAGTTTATTTATTACAAATTGGCGAACCCAACAGTGGGGCTTTTGAATATTATCTAATTCAATAAATACATAAACAGTTAATTTGTTACAAATTGGCGCTCAACGAGTGGGCTTTAGTTAAGTAAAAAATCGACTATATCGCTATTACTTAACTGGAGCAGGCAACTATTAGAGGCACAGGAATGCATACGAGAGGTGTTTCTAAAAGGATGGCGAAGGACCAAGAAACGGAAGAAGATAGACGGGAAGAAAAAGCAGAGGTAGTTACAGACACCGAAATGGAACAACAGGCGGGCGATAAAGAGGAAGCGAGAGGAGGACTAAATTGTGAAAAATTAATGGAATTAATGAGTAGCATGAAGGAACAAAATACACAAACTAATGAGAAAATAGACAGTATTAAACAAGATTCCAGGAAACAGAATGAAGAATTAAATAAAAAATTTGACAAAAATTCAGAAAAGCTAAAAAATAAAATAGACAGTATAAATGAAAATTCAGAAAAGCTAGAAAATAAAATAGACAGTATAAATGAAAATTCAGAAAAGCTAGAAAATAAAATAGACAGTATAAATGAAAATTCTGAAAAGCTAGAAAGCAAAATAGACAGTATTAACGAAAACTCAAAGAAACAAAACGAAATTTTGAGTGAGAACTTAATCAAACTAATGAATGAGAACTTTGACAAAACTAAAAAGGAAACTGATGAGAATAACCGGCAGATAAATGAAAGCTTAAACCAAATTAACGAAAGGCTTGACAGGAACGACGAGAGCTTAAAGCAGATTCAGGAAAATAACAAACAAAGAGACGAAAATTTGAAAACAATAATTAGGAGTTGTGGCAAATCATCAATGAACAAAACCAAGCGTTGAGGGAAGTCACCAATGAAAGGATTGCAAATGTCAATGAAACCCTTAGCAAAAGGGTGGATGATTATGAAGAGGAAGTAAGACAGCAAATAACTGAAACTAAGGTAGGTCTAGAAAAGACGGATGAAACCATCATACAACTCAGAGTGGAAGTAGAGGCCAAAATAAACCAAATAGGAAACCATAACGATACTAGAGTAAAGGAGGTACAAGCGAAAACCCAAGAAAAATTAAACGAAGTACGAACCAACATAGCCGGAAGAATAGAACGGGTTAACAATGAAATGAAGACAATGAAAATAAGGCAAAAACGCCAAAGGAAATTAATGAATACACGGGAAGGACTGGAGATGATTAAAGGGGGATTAGTTAACATGCATAATATACCAATTACGGAACCAAGAGAAGTAAGGCAATTAAGAAACTCTAAACGAACCACAATTGAGTTCCCAGATAGATTAGAAGGACCGAAAAAGCCAAAACTAACCGAGGAGCATGGAGGACTTATGGAGATTATGTATGAGCCATTCGAAAGATTAAGAAACAGTACGGAAGAATCAGTTCGAAAGACGATGGTAAACTTTAGCATAAATGAAAATTTTATAGCGACAAGATGAAAGAACCAGATGATAGTGAGGTATGTCACAAGGACGGAAATAATTCTACACACTAGAGAAATCCGAACAACCAGTACAGAGGAAATAATGGACCACGGTTAAAAAAATTTCCAAACAGAATATAGAGAAAACGGACGGATTTTATGGATACAGAATCAAGCAAATCAAAGGAAAATAATGAGAGACTAATTAAAATATATTAAACTAACTATTAAATGAAATAAACTAATTACACGATACTTCAGAGGAATTAGTTGGAATCAATTTAAAAAACAACAAAATTCCAAAATAAGTAAGAATACCTTCCTATATAATTCAGAAGAAAATATTTTAAACTAATAAACATAAAAAAAGAGAAAGAAGGGTTAGAAATGAGTTAGATGAAGGAAGAATATGCCATACAATTTATGATAAGGAGGAGATTCAGTGTTTAATTGCACAAGTAAATGGGAGTGAATTAAAAATAGTAAAGTACGTATACTAAAGAATAATTAATTTTCAGCACGGAACTAAGAAGAATTTAAAATGAATATTGAACAGCTTTAACTACTATACTGGTGAATAATATGATAAATGGAACTACAGAACAACGAGATAAATAAGTTAAGAGAAGTATTAGGATACCTCAGAAATAATAGTAATCATCCCTTGAATATAAGTTTGTCGCGAAGGAACTACCTTATAGGTAACAAATATAGGTAATGTGTAGTGATAGTGCAACGTTTATTTTTTTCTGGACAGAGATGAAGTTCCTCTGATCTCAGACGATCTATATTCAGAATAACTATTTAGGGTCACGGCAGTGTAATGGAAGCCAATAGTGCCCCTCTGATTCCGTACCAGTTATGATATTAGGGAAAAATGTTAGGGAAATGTAGTATTTTAGGGATTATACACCAAGCGAGGTAATTAAATATAAATATGATAATAAGAAATGATGGCGTAATAAGCTAGAAGAAGTTATGAGTTCCAGAGAAAAGACAGGTCTACAACTGAGTGAGGTACCAGTAGAAAATTAATGACAAAACATACAATGAGTGTCAACACAGTTTTCCGGTGCAATTAAAAGTTTAAGGAATAGAAAGAGAAAATAAACACCAAAGAACCCATTGAGTTGCGTACTAAAGCAGAAACAATAAAATACTGAAACCATTATAAATTGATAATTTTATCAAATAAATATTCCAAGGCATGAGGAAACTATAAGTTTATTTCAACTAAACGATATTCAGCTAAAATAAACTTCTTTCGGAGGGGGAGTATTATGTAACGTAACAAAGTTAAGATCCCAGACGTTACATAAAAACTTTGTCAATATAAATTAAAACAATACCCAAGGTATACCGTAATTATGGTCAGGAAGGTAAACCTCACCTAATAAATATATTAATAATACCTAGTAAGGTTACTAGCTAATAAAATAGTAAAAATTGTCTGTAAGTATAAAATATGGAGTGGTCAGTGGAAGATGTAAACAATAAACACAGTGGTCAATGAGATGAATTTACTATAGACAAGTTTGAAAAGAGTAGACTGTTTAATTGATATTTAATGTTTGATAATGAAGTACATGTTGTTGTGCTTTATAATGATATTTTGTTTACATGATATTTATTCTGTGTTTTGTATGTAGCAGGTGCGAAGCCATTGCTTTAAGAAGGTATTAAGTAATGAATACTAATTTCATTCATGTTAAACTTGTATTTAAGTAATTAAATACAAGTGTATTTATTATGTATTGTATCATGTTAAGAGTATTTACTTTGAGTAATTAATGAAGATATCGTAAGATAATATTTGTAAACTTGCCCAGGAGGACAATAATTGTTAATAAATTGCAAGGGGTCATTGTAATTATGTTATAAACAGATGAAGGGTTCAATGATGAAATAAATAATAATAATAAATTGAAATCAGGAAAATAAAATTAGAATAATTGGCCATAAGCCAGTGACTCATTGTACAGTAGGTCAGGTCAGAAAAGCTAAATTAAAAACAAAAATTTATAACACATGTAATAAAACAAATAGGCCTGAAATTAGTATTTTGTAAAAGAAAATTAATACCTTTTAAAATAAGTTGATCAAGAAAAAATGTAATAAAATATATATGGTTTAATAATGCATATTAGGTTAGTTTTATGCGATTTAATGTAATTCTAATAAGGGAGTATTTTATTAAAAAATTGTAAGCATATTTCCTAATTACAGCTCTAGGATAACAAATATTATCCAATAACAGAAGAAGAAAATGGTTGTTAGGGACGACTGAATGCAAGATATCTTGTCGATTTCAACACTCAATTGTTATATGTGAATGAGTAGAGTTGAGTTAATACAAATTTAAGACCAGAAGGAAAACCAAAACTAAATGAATAAAATTAATTAAATCAAATTACATAAAAAAAAATCCATTAAAAAGGACTGAGTAGTAACTTCTGAATCTATCTCTCAGCAAATATAATTTTATATACCATTAAAGTGAAATGAATTCGAAAAAATAAATCATTCAACCTACTGACAGCAAAAAAGTTAAGATGAAAATGAACTATAATTAAATAAAGATGATGCATAGCTGAGGGATGCCAAATTAAGTAAAAATATAATAAAAAACAAACGAATAAAATTGAAATAACGTACTAAACTTCACTTACTTTCACTGAACGAAAACTTAATACTACACAAATTCCATTGGGACCTGCAATTACCAGAGCCGTGAAGATTAACAAAGACCAGAACTGAAACTTCTACTACATCCTGTGACATCAATACCAAACTTTTATTGAGAAACTGTAGGCTGTTAATGTTCAAGAGCTGAATCGCCATTCTGTTCTCGTCTCGGCATAGCAAAACACTGCCACATTAAGTATCCGATCAAAGTTGGAAAAAAAACCTGCTTATATTTAATTTTATACAATAACATTTTATAAGAATATTGTAATAATTAGTAACCTTGAAATTGCATCACCTACCTTACTAATAGTTAAAAGAACTACATGTACCCTGAGATAAAAAACAATTTAAAAATTATAATTAAATTTTAACGTATCTGAAACCCGAATTCAATGACAAATCGATTATGTGTTTTGTAATCGATATGGTGTATTAGTAGCAAGAGAAAGCATCTGTTGGAAATAAAATATATATAAAATAAAGGACCCTTCTTGAATTTGACGATTTCTTGCTATTTGTAGAATAATTAGTGTATTTCGAATAGGGTGTAATTTACAGAGAAAGGAACGTGAGAAACACATCAAGCGGAACGACTTAACCTATAATAACTGGTCAATCGCAAACCACAGCGCTCGTTTCTTGACAGCTGGTGAATACGGGAGAATAGAGAACTAACTTGCTCTCTCCGCTCTCTTCTCTTTACATTTTCGATAGTATGTACAGACTAGGATTGGAGAAAAATATTGAATTATTCAATATAATAACTATATAGAGCGTTGGAATAGAGCGTTTTTCTCTTGTAAAACACATAATAACTATTTAATACAGATCTATTATCAAGAACTGAATAATATCAACCACATAATAAATATTTTTTGTTTATAAACAGATTAACATTGATTTGCAGGAGACCTTATCTAAAATAGAATATTACAAATTGACGTATTCAACAGTGGAGCTTCTGAATGTTATCTAAAACATAAGTAACATCATAATTTTTATTTGTTACAAATTGACGCTCATAAAGTGGGGATTAATTAGGCGAGAGTTTCGAAAAGTAACAGAAGACAAGTTTATTTATTACAAATTGGCGAACCCAACAGTGGGGCTTTTGAATATTATCTAATTCAATAAATACATAAACAGTTAATTTGTTACAAATTGGCGCTCAACGAGTGGGCTTTAGTTAAGTAAAAAATCGACTATATCGCTATTACTTAACTGGAGCAGGCAACTATTAGAGGCACAGGAATGCATACGAGAGGTGTTTCTAAAAGGATGGCGAAGGACCAAGAAACGGAAGAAGATAGACGGGAAGAAAAAGCAGAGGTAGTTACAGACACCGAAATGGAACAACAGGCGGGCGATAAAGAGGAAGCGAGAGGAGGACTAAATTGTGAAAAATTAATGGAATTAATGAGTAGCATGAAGGAACAAAATACACAAACTAATGAGAAAATAGACAGTATTAAACAAGATTCCAGGAAACAGAATGAAGAATTAAATAAAAAATTTGACAAAAATTCAGAAAAGCTAAAAAATAAAATAGACAGTATAAATGAAAATTCAGAAAAGCTAGAAAATAAAATAGACAGTATAAATGAAAATTCAGAAAAGCTAGAAAATAAAATAGACAGTATAAATGAAAATTCTGAAAAGCTAGAAAGCAAAATAGACAGTATTAACGAAAACTCAAAGAAACAAAACGAAATTTTGAGTGAGAACTTAATCAAACTAATGAATGAGAACTTTGACAAAACTAAAAAGGAAACTGATGAGAATAACCGGCAGATAAATGAAAGCTTAAACCAAATTAACGAAAGGCTTGACAGGAACGACGAGAGCTTAAAGCAGATTCAGGAAAATAACAAACAAAGAGACGAAAATTTGAAAACAATAATTAGGAGTTGTGGCAAATCATCAATGAACAAAACCAAGCGTTGAGGGAAGTCACCAATGAAAGGATTGCAAATGTCAATGAAACCCTTAGCAAAAGGGTGGATGATTATGAAGAGGAAGTAAGACAGCAAATAACTGAAACTAAGGTAGGTCTAGAAAAGACGGATGAAACCATCATACAACTCAGAGTGGAAGTAGAGGCCAAAATAAACCAAATAGGAAACCATAACGATACTAGAGTAAAGGAGGTACAAGCGAAAACCCAAGAAAAATTAAACGAAGTACGAACCAACATAGCCGGAAGAATAGAACGGGTTAACAATGAAATGAAGACAATGAAAATAAGGCAAAAACGCCAAAGGAAATTAATGAATACACGGGAAGGACTGGAGATGATTAAAGGGGGATTAGTTAACATGCATAATATACCAATTACGGAACCAAGAGAAGTAAGGCAATTAAGAAACTCTAAACGAACCACAATTGAGTTCCCAGATAGATTAGAAGGACCGAAAAAGCCAAAACTAACCGAGGAGCATGGAGGACTTATGGAGATTATGTATGAGCCATTCGAAAGATTAAGAAACAGTACGGAAGAATCAGTTCGAAAGACGATGGTAAACTTTAGCATAAATGAAAATTTTATAGCGACAAGATGAAAGAACCAGATGATAGTGAGGTATGTCACAAGGACGGAAATAATTCTACACACTAGAGAAATCCGAACAACCAGTACAGAGGAAATAATGGACCACGGTTAAAAAAATTTCCAAACAGAATATAGAGAAAACGGACGGATTTTATGGATACAGAATCAAGCAAATCAAAGGAAAATAATGAGAGACTAATTAAAATATATTAAACTAACTATTAAATGAAATAAACTAATTACACGATACTTCAGAGGAATTAGTTGGAATCAATTTAAAAAACAACAAAATTCCAAAATAAGTAAGAATACCTTCCTATATAATTCAGAAGAAAATATTTTAAACTAATAAACATAAAAAAAGAGAAAGAAGGGTTAGAAATGAGTTAGATGAAGGAAGAATATGCCATACAATTTATGATAAGGAGGAGATTCAGTGTTTAATTGCACAAGTAAATGGGAGTGAATTAAAAATAGTAAAGTACGTATACTAAAGAATAATTAATTTTCAGCACGGAACTAAGAAGAATTTAAAATGAATATTGAACAGCTTTAACTACTATACTGGTGAATAATATGATAAATGGAACTACAGAACAACGAGATAAATAAGTTAAGAGAAGTATTAGGATACCTCAGAAATAATAGTAATCATCCCTTGAATATAAGTTTGTCGCGAAGGAACTACCTTATAGGTAACAAATATAGGTAATGTGTAGTGATAGTGCAACGTTTATTTTTTTCTGGACAGAGATGAAGTTCCTCTGATCTCAGACGATCTATATTCAGAATAACTATTTAGGGTCACGGCAGTGTAATGGAAGCCAATAGTGCCCCTCTGATTCCGTACCAGTTATGATATTAGGGAAAAATGTTAGGGAAATGTAGTATTTTAGGGATTATACACCAAGCGAGGTAATTAAATATAAATATGATAATAAGAAATGATGGCGTAATAAGCTAGAAGAAGTTATGAGTTCCAGAGAAAAGACAGGTCTACAACTGAGTGAGGTACCAGTAGAAAATTAATGACAAAACATACAATGAGTGTCAACACAGTTTTCCGGTGCAATTAAAAGTTTAAGGAATAGAAAGAGAAAATAAACACCAAAGAACCCATTGAGTTGCGTACTAAAGCAGAAACAATAAAATACTGAAACCATTATAAATTGATAATTTTATCAAATAAATATTCCAAGGCATGAGGAAACTATAAGTTTATTTCAACTAAACGATATTCAGCTAAAATAAACTTCTTTCGGAGGGGGAGTATTATGTAACGTAACAAAGTTAAGATCCCAGACGTTACATAAAAACTTTGTCAATATAAATTAAAACAATACCCAAGGTATACCGTAATTATGGTCAGGAAGGTAAACCTCACCTAATAAATATATTAATAATACCTAGTAAGGTTACTAGCTAATAAAATAGTAAAAATTGTCTGTAAGTATAAAATATGGAGTGGTCAGTGGAAGATGTAAACAATAAACACAGTGGTCAATGAGATGAATTTACTATAGACAAGTTTGAAAAGAGTAGACTGTTTAATTGATATTTAATGTTTGATAATGAAGTACATGTTGTTGTGCTTTATAATGATATTTTGTTTACATGATATTTATTCTGTGTTTTGTATGTAGCAGGTGCGAAGCCATTGCTTTAAGAAGGTATTAAGTAATGAATACTAATTTCATTCATGTTAAACTTGTATTTAAGTAATTAAATACAAGTGTATTTATTATGTATTGTATCATGTTAAGAGTATTTACTTTGAGTAATTAATGAAGATATCGTAAGATAATATTTGTAAACTTGCCCAGGAGGACAATAATTGTTAATAAATTGCAAGGGGTCATTGTAATTATGTTATAAACAGATGAAGGGTTCAATGATGAAATAAATAATAATAATAAATTGAAATCAGGAAAATAAAATTAGAATAATTGGCCATAAGCCAGTGACTCATTGTACAGTAGGTCAGGTCAGAAAAGCTAAATTAAAAACAAAAATTTATAACACATGTAATAAAACAAATAGGCCTGAAATTAGTATTTTATAAAAGGAAATTAATACCTTTTAAAATAAGTTGATCAAGAAAAAATGTAGTAAAATATATATGGTTTAATAATGCATATTAGGTGAAAGTTTTATGCGATTTAATGTAATTCTAATAAGGGAGTATTTTATTAAAAAAGTGTAAGAATATTTCCTAATTACGGCTCTAGGATAACAAATATTATCCAATAACTGTACGGTAGCGCGATGATTTAGGTTGGCTAATCTGCTTACTTCCTCGTCTTAATTTTGGCGTGTTTGTACTCTACACAGTGTGTATCAAACGCTCGCGGCGGTCGTACCGAGCCGAGCCCAGCTTTTCGCTGTCATTTACTGTCGACATTTAATGTAGGCTTTAGGCCTTACATTCTCGCTTATGGCCGACTAGGCCCGCTTCATTCTAATCTAAATTTATAATACTTGGCAAAACGCAGTATTAGCCGACCTCATTTCAACAAATAATACATTTGTAATGTAACTAAGTAAGACATAAAAATCTATTCAAATACAGTCCACATCTTATCATTTTCTTCCTACTGAAGCAATGCATTTATTACATAGTATTTTTAACTAACATGGAAGACCAGCCGACAGAATTCTTCAACTTAAGAAACATATATTTAGCCCACTTGGGCCCAATTCATTAACTCTTTCTTGTCCACACTTGCTGGATCATTCTTCTCATTAACATTTTTTGGTCCTCCGGGCCGGATTTTCCATTCAACATTTTCTACCAATATTTCTGGCCATCACGGGCGAATTAGCACGTCAGCTAATACGACCGTGGCGTGATTTGCATCGTCATTTCGCTCGTCATCTTCAGACAACATATTAGCAAGTGCCTGCCAGCTACAGTGCTTACTCAAAGTGGTCATCTCTGCCAGCTGTTTATCATCTTCACCAAGGAGCCGACGCTGCAGGACATCGACAACAAGGTAGTACCAGCAACAGTAAAAAGGTGCGTAAAATGTCTGAAGAAGGCCTCAAAGTGCTGACCAGAAAGAGGGGCGGATTAAAATCCGCGGTAAATTCATTTGACATAACTTTAAGTACAAAACATTTTCTAACTGTAAGACTGGAAGGTCTCAAAAGCTTGGCCTCGAAGTACGACGAGGTACAGTCTGAGATAGAGCTCATCAGTAAAGACACGAGCGTTGCTCAGGCAGACCGAGTTGAGGTCGAAGAAATGATATACTCAACTGAGGCAAACATTTTACAACTACTTGACACTTTTAATACTCAGACTGTGCCTCCCGTATTATCGACGCCCATACAATTAAAGCCGATAAGTTTGCCTTGCTTCTCAGGCAACATACTGGAGTGGCAACATTTTTATTCAATTTTCACTGATTTAGTGCATTCAAGATCTGATTTAACACCAGTGCAAAAACTGCATTATTTGCATTCCTCTGTGAAGTGTGAACCATTAGATTTAATTAAATCATTACCTATTGGTAAAGAAAAATAAGCAATAGCGTTGAATTTGCTGTCCGAAAGGTATAACAACCCATTTATATTGGCTAAATACTATGTACAAAACCTACTTCAGGTTAAGTCCACAATAAAGGACTCGGTCCAAAGTTTGGCGGAGTTTACGAATACAATAACGTCTTCCGTTAATTCACTGGCAGCAATGAAGCTGTCAGTGAATTCATTTGAATTTATCACCATACAGTTGCTCTCCACCAAACTTGACCCTATTACTTTAAATCTTTGGAAGGAGTCAATAGACCCTGACAACTTGCCTAGCTTTCAAGACTTTACGCATTTTTTAAACTTACGCAGACAGCTGTTAGAAAATACAATGCCTATTGAACCCGGACAGCAATTCAACAAACTTAATGTAAAACCTAACAATAAATTTGAGAAGTGTAGCTTAAGAAATACTGCTGGCAGCAATACTTTTAAGAGCTATCAAACAGCGGCAAATCATTATTCATGCGTGTGTTGTAAATCTAACCACCCGCTTCACATATGTAATAATTTTCATATGTTAAGCACCGCTGAGCGGAGGCAAGTTGTTGCAAATCATAAATGTTGTATCAACTGCCTTAGAGCAGGTCATCTGATAGCTAACTGTAAGAGTAAACAGGTCTGTAAAATTTGTTCAAAAAGACACCACACATTGCTGCACGAAAATTACGTGCCGAAATCAACAGCTGCCAGCAGCAATTATTGCTCACTTAAATTACAGTGTAAAAACAATGTTCTTTTATCCACAGCGGTTGTATCTGTCGTTGATCAGGCTGGCAACAGGCATAGAGCTAGAGTGCTTCTAGACGCCGGTTCACAGATCAATTTCTGTACAAAATCATTTGCAAAAAGGTTACACCTTAAATTAACCAAATCTAATATTCCAATCACAGGAATAAACAACACAGCGTGTTGCGCAACTGATATTGCTTCTATACGTATTATTTCTCGCTATCAGAGACATAGTTTCGAGGCGAAATGTGCCGTCTTATCTACCTTAACTCACAATCTGCCTTCAACCTCGTTTGATATCAACCAGTTCCACATTCCAAACAAAATTTTTCTGGCCGATCCAGATTTTAATATATCTTCACAGATCGACATACTATTAGGGGCACAATTCTATCTGGATTTGATATTAGCCAATAAATACACACGCGGACCCAATTTTCCTATCATTCAGGAAACAAAACTGGGTTACATTTTGGCTGGCAATCTGCCCAAGCACTGCCACACCGGGGGTCCTGCTGTTTCGTTCCTAGCAAGGAACAATGACAGTCAGATTCTGCAATCTCTCGAGAGATTTTGGGAAGCAGAAACTATCCCTGACGATACCCCTGATAGCGAGTCGGCTTGGGAGGAGCATTTTGTGCGCTCTACTCAGCGCAACCACGAGGGTAGATTTATAGTCTCACTCCCATTCAAGTCTGATAATCCCCACTTGGGGGAATCTTACACAAGTGCCGAATCAAGATTTTTAAGCTTAGAGCGTCGATTTAGGCGCGATGCCAAGCTCGCTCGCGACTACGCGGACTTTATCAAGGAATACATGGATCTTGGGCACATGACACTCATCGATCATGGCGCTATCAATTTAGGAGCGTCAAATATTTACTACTTGCCTCACCATGCCGTGTTTAAACAGTCTAGCTTGACCACAAAACTGCGCGTTGTTTTTGATGGTTCGTCCAAGACTACTAATGGCCTTTCGTTAAATGATATATTGTTAGTAGGCCCCAATGTTCAACAAGACCTTTTTTCCATTCTTTTGCGTTTCCGCATACATAAGTATGTTCTTATTGCCGACATCGAAAAGATGTATCGTCAGATTCGCGTAGCTGAAGGGGATTGTCACTATCAACGCATTTTGTGGCGTGATTCTCCCCTCGAACCACTTAAACATTTCGCGCTGCGAACAGTAACCTACGGCACGGCTAGCGCCTCTTTTTTGGCCACTCGTTGCCTTCTGCAAATTGCTAGAGACATTCAGGCTTCCTTTCCCCAAGCGGCTTTAGCCATAACCAACGATTTTTATGTCGACGATCTACTTACCGGTTCGGACACTATCCCCAATCTAACCAAGCTGAAATCCGATCTAGGTGCGTTACTTGGTCAATATGGTTTCACGTTGCATAAATGGGCATCAAATGAACCCACAGCGGTCGCAAATCATCACAACTTTTCACGACCCCTAAATAAACAGGGCAATGTGCATACCCTGGGCATTCTTTGGAACAATACTGCCGATTCATTTTGTTTGACATCAAACTATCTCCGGTTGATTCTAGCATATCCAAGAGAAAATTCTTTCAATTATTGCTGGAATATATGATCCTCTTGGTTTAATCGGTCCAGTTGTCTTTTTGTATAAACATTTCATGCAGCGACTTTGGCTTTGCAAGCTTGGATGGGATGAACCGATTTCCGGTCAGTCACTTTCGGATTGGCATTCTTTGTGTAACAAATTGATTATGATTGGCAAAATAGTAGTCCCGCGATCTATTCGTTGCAAGCGTGAGGCGGCTACAGTTCAGTTGCATGGTTTTTCGGATGCTTCGGAGAGAGGGTTTGGCTGTTGTATATATATCAGAGTCATTTATCAAGATTCTACTGCCTCCTGTCGCCTCTTGTGTTCCCAGTCTCGCGTGGCTCCCCTACGCCAGGTGTCCTTAACTCGCATCGAGCTCTGCGCTTGCTTGTTATTGTCGCGACTCGTATCTAAGGTTATTCCGGCTCTTTATTCGTTTATTGATAATGTACATTTGTATTCTGATTCCATGGTGGCTCTTTACTGGATTCATGCGCAGTCTACGCGTTGGAAAACATACGTCGCTAATCGGGTTGCTGAAATTCAGCGTCGTACGCAAAATTATACCTGGCATCACATTGATTCGCGACGCAATCCTGCTGATATTATATCTAGGGGGTGTTTCCCTGATGTTTTGCGCGATTGCTCGCTTTGGTGGCACGGTCCTAGCTGTCTGTCTCAATCGTCAGAGTCTGATCCCTTCCCATCTTTCGTACCGGCCACTCCGTCGTCTTCTGAAGTCACCGCGGAAGAGAAAAACACACATAACCTGTCGCTAATGTCTACCCTGGCTGTTGACTTATCGTTGGAATTTTCCTCGTTGCACCGGCTGACGCGTGTATACGCTTACTGTTTTCGTTTCATCAGAAATATTAGGCACTCATGTGCGGACAAACTTTCGGGCGATCTGACCCCTGTAGAAATTCATCAGTCTCTCAACTTCTTCATAAAACAATCTCAGTCGATCCACTTCCCAACCGAAATTAATTGTCTTCGGAACGGATCTTCTGTTTCCATTAGGAGCAAGTTGGCTTCTCTCGACCCGTTTCTTGACGACTCTGGAGTGATACGCGTGGGCGGACGATTGCAGCATTCCCAATTACCCTACGATTCGAAACATCCTATTGTATTACCCCCATCGGCGCATATTACACGCCTTATCATCGAACGCGAACACATTCGTTTACTTCACGCTGGTGCTCAACTCGTGCATCATTCACTGCGTCAACGTTGGTGGATTGTTAATGCCCGGCTAGTCATCCGTTCCATTATTCGCAAGTGTCTCAAGTGTATCAGGTTTAGTGCCACACAGCAGGTTCAGAGACTTGGTATTATGCCATTCCCTAGAGTCACTCCTTCAAGACCGTTTCTATTTTGCGCGGTTGATTATGGTGGTCCCTTCATGATTCGTCATGGCGGGCAGAAGTCTAGAACTCTTACTAAGGCCTACGTATCTTTGTTTGTTTGCTTAGCGACTAGGGCTATTCACTTGGAATTGGTGTCCGACCTTACGGCCAGCGCATTTATAGCCGCTTTACGTCGTTTCATGGCACGTCGGGGTATACCCAGTCAACTGTACTCCGACAATGGCACAAACTTCAGGAAGGCCCGCACCATCTTACATGATATTTACAACTTTTGGCACAATAAGGATGCCATTTCTTCGATTAAGTCATTCACATCCTCTCAGGGGATATCATGGTCATTTATTCCGCCCTCCTCACCTCATTTCGGTGGCCTTTGGGAGAGCGGCATAAAGAGTTTGAAATTTCATCTCCGCCGCGTGGTAGGCAAATCTATACTAAACTTCGAAGAGTTCACGACCGTTTTGTCTCAGATAGAGGCATGTCTGAACTCTCGACCTTTATTTGCTATCTCTTCGGATGTTAACGACCCGGTGCCACTTACACCTGGACATTTTTTGATTTGCGCGCTCTTAACAGCGATTCCGGACCCAGACCTTTCTCACGTTCCTGTTTCTCGTTTTGGTCGTTGGCAACTCCTTCAGAGGTTTGTCCAAGGCATTTGAAAGGCGTGGTCTCGCGATTATTTGCACCAGCTGCAGCAGCGTCACAAGTGGAAGTTTGCCAAAGATAATGTTTCCATTGGTGATTTAGTTTTGCTTATTGAGGATAATTTACCTCCATTAGCCTGGAAATTTGGCGTAATTATCGCCACATTTCCCGGCCCAGATAACTTGGTTCGTGTCGTAGACATTCGCACGCCTACGGGTGTTTTGCGGAGACCAATACATAAATTATGTCTGTTGCCAGCGCGAGACGAGATTTGACATTATGATTACTTAGCACAATGCTACCTTTATTCAGCCATTGGCTTATTACTTATTACGACCATTTGGTCAACATAATTGTGATGAATTATCACAATATTTTCTTATCATTTTTGCGCCATCGCATGCTTTCTAACTTTCATGTTTTGGTGGTCTCATTTTAAAATTGTAAAGGAGACGAACAATAACGTAAGGGAGTTATTACCTTCTTTTATTTTGAGGACACATGAGTCAAATGTTCCAACTTGTTAAGTTATAAACACTCGTTTTAGCATAAGCCTAATTATTTTTGAGTCAGCAACTGTCTGTTTGCTCAAGCAAGTATTAGTTTAGTTAATATGCAAGGCTTTATTATTATTTGTATTTTCGTATGTGGAACATTTGATTCATGCCTCATGTCTTCCTCACTATTGTGTACAACTTTGGTTATTTCTAAACTTATTTTCAATTGTTTCTGTAATTACAGTATTGTATGTTATCTGATTTATTGTTATTGTATTCACATAAATTATGTCTATGTAAAAATTATTGTTAGCGTCTGCCGTATGTAACTGCCACGTCTAGGTTTATTTTATATTGTATTTTATATTGGATTCATTTTGCAAGTAAGCATGCACAATTCTTTTTACTTAAAATTATGACATACATGTCGTATCTGGGCTTGCATTCAGCATCTAGCTTGTTCATACATTATTACATATTGTAAGTTCCTGAAACTTCAGGAACAGCATGACTAGGTCAATACATGCCGCCCTGCTAAATATACGATTGAACATGCAACTGTAACATGTTCAACAACAATTTTGTTCATGTAATGAACTCTCTGTACAGGCCCACGGGCCTCAATTAATTTTATAGTAACCATCTATGACATGCATAGGGTTACCAGCTATCGGTCCACCATGTGATGAGCTTCCGATCATGCATTAAACATTGTATAATTATGTATTTTTCTTTCATGTTTAATAATGTTATATACTGAACACATTTGTGTCAGTAATATTTGTCAAACCAGACTTATTCATATATGAAACAGGTGTTCGCCAACCTTGGCCTACAACCGCCTATCTCTAGGCTTATCTTATGCATGCTTATCTCTAAACTAGTGACGGACTGCCGTTATTTAATCTCATAACTCAAGGTACAACTCAGCCTTGAAGCTAACTATCATTATAAGAAACTGTACTCTTTTAAATTAAATTGCAAATGTATCATAATTTATTAAAAAAAAATGTGTTATACTTTTCGCTGTCATTTACTGTCGACATTTAATGTTATCATTCTCGCTTATGGCCGACTAGGCCCGCTTAATTCTAATCTAAATTTATAATACTTGGCAAAACGCAGTATTAGCCGACCTCATTTCAACAAATAATACATTTGTAATGTAACCAAGTAAGACATTAAAATCTATTCAAATACAGTCCACATCTTATCATTTTCTTCCTACTGAAGCAATGCATTTATTACATAGTATTTTTAACTAACATGGAAGACCAGCCGACAGAATTCTTCAACTTAAGAAACATATATTTAGCCCACTTGGGCCCAATTCATTAACTCTTTCTCGTCCACACTTGCTGGATCATTCTTCTCATTAACAATAACAGAAGAAGAAAATGGTTGTTAGGGACGACAGAATGCAAGATATCTTGTCGATTTCAACACTCAATAGTTATATGTGAATGAGTAGAGTTGAGTTAATACAAATTTAAAACCAGAAGGAAAACCAAAACTAAATGAATAAAATTAATTAAATCAAATTACATAAAAAGAAATCCATTAAAAAGGACTGAGTAGTAACTTCTGAATCTATCTCTCAGCAAATATAATTTTATATACCATTAAAGTGAAATGAATTCGAAAAAATAAATCATTCAACCTACTGACAGCAAAAGAGTTATGATGAAAATGAACTATAATTAAATAAAGATGATCCATAGCCGATGGATGCCAAATTAAGTAAAAATATATTAAAAAACGAACGAAGAAATTTGAAATAACGTACTAAACTTCACTTAATTTCACTGAACGAAAACTTAATACTACAAAAATTCCATTGGGACCTGCAACTACCAGAGCCGTGAAGATTAACAAAGACCAGAACTGAAACTTCTACTACATCCTGGGACATCAATACCAATCTTTTATTTAGAAACTGGAGGCTGTTATTGTTCAAGATCTGAATCGCCATTCTGTTCTTGTCTCGGCGTAGCAAAACACTGCCACATTAAGTATCCGATCGAAGTTGGTAAAAAAACCTGGTTATATTTAATTTTATATAATAAGATTTTATAACAATATTGTAATACTTAGTAACATTAAAATTGCATCGCCTACCTTACTAATAGTTAAAAGAACTACATGTACTCTGAGATAAAAAACAATTTAAAAATTATAATTAAATTTTAACGTATCTGAAACCCGAATTCAATGACAAATCGATAATGTGTTTTGTAATCGATATGGTGTACTAGTAGCAAGAGAAAGCATCTGTTGGAAATAAAATATATATAAAATAAAGGATCCTCCTTTAATTTGACGATTTCTTGTTATTTGTAGAATAATTAGTGTATTTCGAATAGGGTGTAATTTACAGAGAAAGGAACGTGAGAAACACATCAAGCGGAACGACTTAACCTATAATAACTGGTCAATCGCAAACCACAGCGCTCGTTTGTTGACAGCTGGTGAATACGGGAGAATAGAGAACTAACTTGCTCTCTCCGCTCTCTTCTCTTTACATTTCCGATAGTATTTACAGACTAGGGTTGGAGAAAAATATTGAATTATTCAATATAATAACTGGAATAGAGCGTTTTCCTCTTGTAAAACACTTAATAACTGTTTAATACAGATCTATTATCAAGAACTGAATAATATCAACCAGATAATAAATATTTTTTCTTTATAAACAGATTAACATTGATTTGCAGGAGACCTCATCTAAAATAAAATATTACAAATTGACGTATTCAACAGTGGAGCTTCTGAACGTTATCTAAAACATAAGTAACATCATAATTTTTATTTGTTAAAAATTGACGCTCATAAAGTGGGGCTTAATTAGGCGAGAGTTTCGAAAAGTAACAGAAGACAGGTTTATTTATTACAAATTGGCGAACCCAACAGTGGGGCTTTTGAATATTATCTAATTCAATAAATACATAAACAGTTAATTTGTTACAAATTGGCGCTCAACAAGTGGGCTTTAGTTAAGTAAAAAATCGACTATATCGCTATTACTTAACTGGAGCAGGCAACTATTAGAGGCACAGGAATGCATACGAGAGGTGTTTCTAAAAGGATGGCGAAGCACCAAGAAACGGAAGAAGATAGACGGGAAGAAAAAGCAGAGGTAGTTACAGACACCGAAATGGAACAACAGGCGGGCGATAAAGAGGAAGCCAGAGGAGGACTAAATTGTGAAAAATTAATGGAATTAATGAGTAGCATGAAGGAACAAAATAGACACACTAATGAGAAAATAGACAGTATTAAAGAAGATTCCAGGAAACAGAAGGAAGGATTAAATAAAAAATTTGACGAAAATTCAGAAAAGCTAGAAAATAAAATAGACAGTATAAATGAAAATTTAGAAAAGCTAGAAAATAAAATAGACCGTATAAATGAAAATAAATTGACAGCACGGAACTAAGAAGAATTTAAAATGAATATTGAACAGCTTTAGCTACTATACTGGTGAATAATATGATAAATGGAACTACAGAACAACGAGATAAATAAGTTAAGAGAAGTATTAGGATACCTCAGAAATAATAGTAATCATCCCTTGAATATACGTTTGTAGTGAAGGAACTACCTTATAGGTAAGAAATATAGGTACTGTATTATGTTGTGATAGTGCAACGTTTATTTTTTTCTGGACAGAGATGACGTTCCTCTGATCTCAGAAGATATAGTTAGGGTAACGGCAGTGTAATGGAAGCCAATAGTGCCCCTCTGATTCCGTACCAGCTATGATATTAGGGAAAAATGTTAGGGAAATATAGTATTAAGGGATTATACACCAAGCGAGGTAATTAAATATAAATATGATAATAAGAAATGATGGCGTAATAAGCTAGAAGAAGTTATGAGTTCCAGAGAAAAGACAGGTCTACAACTGAGTGAGGTTCCAGTAGAGAATTAATGACAAAACATACAATGAGTGTCAACACAGTTTTCCGGTGCAATTAAAAGTTTAAGGAATACAAAGACAAAATAAACCCCAAAGAACCCATTGAGTTGCGTACTAAAGCAGAAACAATAAAAAACTGAAACCATTATAAATTGATAATTTTATCAAATAAATATTCCAAGGCATGAAGAAACTATAAGTTTATTTCAACTAAACGATATTCAGCTAAAAAAAACTTCTTTCGGAGGGGGAGTATTATGTAACGTAACAAAGTTAAGATCCCAGACGTTACATAAAAACTTTGTCAATATAAATTAAAGCAATACCCAAGGTATACCGTAATTAAGGTCAGGAAGGTAAACTTCACCTAATAAATATATTAATAATACCTAGTAAGGTTACTAGGTAATAAAATAGTAAAAATTGTTTATAAGTATATAATATGGAGTGATCAGTGGAAGATGTAAACAATAAACACAGTGTTCAATGAGATGAATTTACTATAGACAAGTTTGAAAAGAGTAGACTGTTTAATTGATATTTAATGTTTGATAATGAAGTAGATGTTGTTGTGCTTTATCATGATATTTTGTTTACATGATATTTATTCTGTGTTTTGTATGTAGCAGGTTTGAAGCCATTGCTTTAAGAAGGTATTAAGTAATGAATACTAATTTCATTCATGTTAAACTTGTATTTAAGTAATTAAATACAAGTGTATTTATTATGTATTGTATCATGTTAAGAGTATTTACTTTGAGTAATTAATGAAGATATCGTAAGATAATATTTGTAAACTTGGCCAGGAGGACAATAATTGTTAATAAATTGTCAAGGGGTCATTGTAATTATGTTATAAACAGATGAAGGGTTCAATGATAAAATAAATAATAATAATAAATTGAAATCAGGAAAATAAAATTAGAATAATTGGCCATAAGCCAGTGACTCATTGTACAGTAGGTCAGGTCAGAAAAGCTAAATTAAAAAAGAAAAATTTATAACACATGTAATAAAACAAATAGGCCTAAAATTAGTATTTTGTAAAAGGAAATTAATACCTTTTAAAATAAATTGATCAAGAAAAAAATGTAGTAAAATGTATATGGTTTAATAATGCATATTAGGTGAAAGTTTTATGTGATTTAATGTAATTCTAATAAATGACTATTTTATTAAAAAAGTGTAAGAATATTTCCTAAATACGGCTCTAGGATAACAAATATTATCCAATAACAGAAGAAGAAAATGGTTGTTAGGGATGACTGAATGCAAGATATCTTGTCGATTTCAACACTCAATTGTTATATGTGAATGAGTAGAGTTGAGTTAATACAAATTTAAAACCAGAAGGAAAACCAAATCTAATTGAATAAAATTTATTAAATCAAATTACATAAAAAGAAATCCATTATAAAGGACTGAGTAGTAACTTCTGAATCTATCTCTCAGCAAATATAATTTTATATACCATTAAAGTGAAATGAATTCGAAAAAATAAATCATTCAACCTACTGACAGCAAAAGAGTAATGATGAAAAAGAACTATAATTTAATAAAGATGATCCATAGCCGAGGGATTCCAAATTAATTAAAAATATATTAAAAAACAATCGAAGAAATTTCAAATAACGTACTAAACCTCACTTAATTCCACTGAACGAAATCTTAATACTACACAAATTCCTTTGGGACCTGCAACTACCAGAGCCATGAAGATTAACGAAGACCAGAACTGAAACTTCTACTACATCCTGGGACATCAATACCAAACTTTGATTGAGAAACTGGAGGCTATTATTGTTCAAGAGCTGAATCGCCATTCTGTTCTCGTCTCGGCGTAGCAAAACACTGCCACATTAAGTATCCGATCGAAGTTGGTAAAAAAACCTGCTTATATTTAATTTTATACAATAAGATTTTATAAGAATATTGTAATACTTAGTAACCTTAAAATTGCATCACCTGACCTTACTAATAGTTAAAAGAACTACATGTACTCTGAGATAGAAAACAATTTAAAAATTATAATTAAATTTTAACGTATCTGAAACCCGAATTCAATGACAAATCGATTATGTGTTGTGTAATCGATATGGTGTATTAGTAGCAAGAGGAAGCATCTGTTGGAAATAAAATATATATAAAATAAAGGACCCTTCTTTAATTTGACGATTTCTTGTTATTTGTAGAATAATTAGTGTATTTCGAAAAGGGTGTAATTTACAGAGAAAGGAACGTGAGAAACACATCAAGCGGAACGACTTAACCTATAATAACTGGTCAATCGCAAACCACAGCGCTCGTTTGTTGACAGCTGGTGAATACGGGAGAATAGAGAACTAACTTGCTCTCTCCGCTCTCTTCTCTTTACTTTTTCGATAGTATTTACAGCCTAGGTTTGGAGAAAAATATTGAATTATTCAATATAATAACTGGAATAGAGCGTTTTTCTCTTGTAAAACACTTAATAACAATTTAAAACAGATCTATTATCAAGAACTGAATAATATCAACCACATAATAAATATTTTTTCTTTATAAACAGATTAACATTGATTTGCAGGAGACCTCATCTAAAATAAAATATTACAAATTGACGTATTCAACAGTGGAGCTTCTGAATGTTATCTAAAACATAAGTAACATCATAATTTTTATTTGTTACAAATTGACGCTCATAAAGTGGGGCTTAATTAGGCGAGAGTTTCGAAAAGTAACAGAAGACAGGTAATTTGTTACAATATATATATATATATATCATACTCTATTCAGCAATTAATTCAAAATGAATATCATGATAAATAAACTATTACTAAAATAAGAAATCTATCTGCATGAATATGTGTGTATAAGGTAAGCATGACATATGTAACAAGTTAAGCATATATTAACTACATTTTATACATTTAAAACGTATACCTTGTCCTCAAATTTGACTTCTTCCATTTTTTCTTTTTTTTTGGTCAAATTGCTCTTTTTAACACCTGAAACAAATGAAAACACACTGGTAGTTATAAAACTAAACCTATATCACACACAAGTTAGCACAAGAATAACATCTGCTTAAGAACAATGTTTTCTACTCAATGCATATATCATTATTAATAAACAATGTTTTCAGATTGTCAAACCTCATTTTCAACACTACGGGTAGCTTATTTTAGTTTGTGTGAGGAGTTTCATGTTAATACAATAAAGTGTTTCTAGCTGAAAAGAGATTCGAGACAACTTATGTAGAGGAGAACACACATTAATGCTCCCTGCGTAAGTAATATTTCATAGCGTGAACAAAGGCTGATGAGAACAATGGAAGCATGTGTGTGACAGAGAGGGAGATAATATGAAAGTGAGATAGTGAAATGTTATAACGTCGTCTCCGCTCCCTTCTCTCTAGATAACTTATCTATACTTGTAAGAGGGAGTAAGTTATGCATTGGGTTGGTGCAGGTTACTGTTCAGGACCGACAAGCGGACCTATAACTATAATGATATGATGTTCCATGAAAAAAATGTTTACACCATAAAAGTACACATTTCTTGGAAACCATACAACAGGTGTCCATATTTTTTTATCAGTTTTTCATACCCTGTTACATATTTTCACATACACTTTCTTTTAAATTCCTATTTACGAAAAATTATAAGAATTTTGACATCATTATAGAATTATTTTGAGAAGGAAATAAAAATTTGATGTCAACTAAATGCTAACATTTTTATAAAACCCCTGAGTTAAATTGTGTGCTGAAGTTATACTCTTTATTTTGTTTAATGAAAGTACCAAACTGACAGATGTGGGAATACGTTAAAATACTACCAGCAGCCTAACACCAAAGTGTTATTTTCAACACACGTTGTATGCATCTGATGGGTTCAGACATTTGTTCTCTTTTCAATTAGTCTAAAGAAACGTTTCATCTTATTTACAGTTTTCTGGGCTCAGTTAACGTTAAACAGAATATTTTTCAAACAAATAATATTAGAAAAAGTGTACAAATTATAATTTTAAATGACCTGAAATATCATAATAAACAATCAACAATATTTTGTGGTGTTTAAATTGTACACAAAGGAGAAGTGGAAATGTATTGAATTCGTGATCCACTGAGATCACTTTAAAGAGTTTTTCATTTAACGTAAACGGTAACATTAGTAATATTCACTGATACAATTGATATAATTAGTGACAGCCTAATAACACATTACTAAAACAAACCACATTAAGAAAAACTGTTAAGAGATTCAAAATGTATTGTGTTACATCATTGAAAACAGAAGTGTTTGTATGCTAATAAGCGTTGGCAATGTTTGTTGTTTAGTATGGGACAGATATCTTAAAGTCAGCTACAACTGGCTAAATGAAATAACACCACATTTGCACTCCCGCTGTGTTCCCAGTGTCAATATGAAAGTTATATTTCACACATATTATAGAAATAAAGACAAAATTATATGATTTCTCAGAAAAATGTACCTGAATTTTCACAATTTAATATAGCAAAATAGGGATGTCTTACAAAACTTACAATAACATTATGTTTATACTGAACTGTTTGTTTATAATTAATTATTGTGCGTGGTCAAACAGTAATATTCAGTATCTAGTTAACATGTATGTTTGTGTATTCGATTTTCAGTTTACATTGTAAATTTTAACAATATTATTACGACATCGCAGAACAATCTACGTGTTTGTCGAATGTGCCAGAAGAATCTCACTCTAAAGTGTGTAGACCATTTGCGAGAGTTTTCTCGAAGGCGCCAGCCGCACGGACTGTTGCAAGGCAGAAATAACGAGGTGAGCTTAATAATCAGATTACCAGAATATCTGACGTAGAAGAATCCATGTCAAATAAAATACCTGAAGTAGAAAAATCTGCCTTGAGTTTGGAAAAAGCTATGTCAAAAAAAATAGAAGAATCGATTACAAATATAAAGGAGCAGATTAAAAATGAAGTCGATCAGTGCCTGAAGTTACAATCAAAACAACTTTGTGAACAGACTGTACCAATGATAAAGACAGAAAAAGACGCAGAAAATAAGTTGAGAGAAAGTCACTTTGCTTGCAGTAGAGACAGTTCATATGAAAGCTCCAACCTTTGACGGAAGCAGTCACTGGGTAACGTAACTCCGCCAATTTGAAGCTGCTGCATGCGCAAATAATTGGACAGAGAAAGACAAGGAAGTCTCACTCGTACTCGCATTAAAAGGACCAGCGGCAGAACTACTACAGAAAGTGCCACCTGACAGCCAAAACATCTATGCCGAGTTGATAAAAGCTCTAGAATTATGGTATGGTGATAAACATTTGTGAGATGTGTGCTGCACCCAGTTGAGAGCAAGGCGACAGTATTCCGGGTAGAGCCTTCAAGAGTTTGAAGCAAGTATCAAGAGGCTAATTAGACGGGCTTATCCTAAAGCCCCAGAAGATTTTCCAACGAGTTTTGCGATGCAGAGATTTACTGCCGGTGTCCGAGATAACGAACTACAGCAAGTCTTACGAATGGCAAGACATCAGAACAGTGCGGACGCCCTGATACATGTTTTACAATTCGAAGCCGCCGAATTAGCGTCTGGTTGGACAAGTCATACAGTGCGCGCTAAAAGATCGCGACGGCATAGACGATGAGGAAGAAGAACAAGGAACAGAGACTTGACGGTCGGCGCCACAGAATAAAATCAGAAAGGATGGAAGAACGAAGTGTTATAGATGTGGGAAACCTGGACACCTACAACGAGATTGTCGGGTTAGAATTCAGCAGCAGGGAAACGAGCAATAGTCGGTACAACGGGGCGTGTGCTGACTAACTGGAAGAACGAAGCCCCTAGACAATACGCAATTTCTACACTTCAGAAAAATAGCGGGAGCTTGGTAGGTACCGGATTTGTTCCAGAAAGGCCAACCTCGATTACAGTTGACACAGGCGCAACAGTTTCTATTATGCGCCCCGAAAGATTTATGTGGTGAAAGATCTCAAGCCAATCTGGTCCTCTTGGAGCTTGAGAACAGCTACTGGACGGCCTGTAAAAGTGTATGGAAAAGTGGAGATACACCTACGCCTCGGTCGACTTGAGTTTAATCATCAAGTACTTGATGCAGGCATTGTGGATGAAGTAATTCTTGGTGTGGACGTTATGAACGCATACGGGTTTATAGTCGACTTTAAAAACAATGTCTTGAGAATCGGAGGCGAAGAGGTAATGCTATCAACAATGACGACAGCAGAAAAATCGATGGACGTCATAAACCAAGTGGCCGTAACTGTTCCGCCAAACTCCGAAAAAATCATCATGGTTAGAACGGGGGTAGATACTAGGGGCAACCAGTGCTCTATATTCGAACCCCGGATAGTCAGCACACCAGGCACACTAATTGCCAGAAGTTTAGTAAAACCTGACGAAACCTCCTCGATACGCCAACCTCCTCGAAGGCCTCAATTTTCTAAACAAGAGGATATGTCTCGGTACAGGAAATGTTCACATAGGGAGTAATCGAACCTTCGTCAAGTGCTTGGTCTTCTCCTGTAGTGCTGGTAGCGAAGAAGGGTGGTGGATTGCGTTTCTGCGTAGACTACCTGAGGTTAAATGACGTTACAAAGAAAGACTGCTATCCATTACCTCGCGTTGACGATACACTCGACACGTTGTCCGGAGCACAGTGGTTTTCCAAATTGGACCTGAAGAGTGGATATTGCCAAGTGGGTCTTCATCAAGTAGACAAGGAAAAGACCGCTTTCTCGATCTCAAGTGGCTTATTCCAATTTATCGTCATGCCATTTGGACTCTGTAATTCACCGGCAACATTTGAAAGATTGATAGACCTGGTACTCCGAGGCCTGACATGGAAAACTTACCTTGTTTATTTAGACGATGTCATAGTCATCGGGAAGACTTTCAAAGACCATTTGGAAAACCTTAAGGTGGTTCTAACTAGAATTCATGGTGCCCAACTGAAGCTGAGCCCGAAGAAGTGTTCTCTATTCCAGAAAGAAGTACAGTATCTGGGCCATCTGGTTTCGGCAGCGGGTGTTAGCATGGATCCTAATAAAGTAGACACCGTAAGAGACTGGCCAGTGCCGAAGAGTAAACTCGAAGTTCGGAGTTTCCTGGGGTTATGCTCATAATACAGACGTTTTGTGAAAAGCTTCCATACAATTGCTAAACCACTACATGAACTAACGGAAAATTAAGCGAAACTCCCAGTGGTCGAGGGAGTGTGATCAATCATTTAAGTAGGGTAAGAATGAGAATTCTACCGCGGAAGTGACGTCACTCCCCTCTTTTGGCACGAAATTCAAATATCGTGGTGGTGGGGGTAGACTTCCGGTGCTGTGTGTCGTCGTGTGCAGAGGTTAGGATGGACCGGGGGGTAGTTAGTGGTGTGTCCCACGTGACCTTGTTGGGCGTGCCGAAATTGTCGGCCATGTTGTCGGCTTTCGGCCATGTTGTCGGTGTCGGCCATTTTGTGGGGTTATGTGTGCGTTGATTGGTGGAGGCCTGGCCGCCGTTCGCTGTTCGCCGTTCGCGGTTCGCCGTCCGGCGGGGCCTGGTCGTAGCTTGACCGCCGCCAGGAGTGGTGGGGTCGTCGTCCATTTTGTCGGCGGTGTCGGCCATGTTGTCGGGAGATGATTGTTGTGGTCGTCCATGTTGGAAAAGTGCGAGGTTGTTGGTTTGTGGTAGGAGTGTGCTGGTTAAGAGTAGGCCACGTTGCCGACTTGTGCGTGTGTTATAGTGTATGGGTTTGGATATATACGGTGTTTTCCGGAAGTGTGGCCATGTTGGAGAAGCGTCGACGTTGCCAACTTGTGCATTTGTGCTGGTTTAGCGTCGGCCATGTTGTCAACTCGTGCGTGTGTTATAGCGTATGGGTTCAGATATGTACACTGCCGCCGCCGTCCGGATATCGTTGCAGTTAAAAATCAATTCACTTGTAAAAATTTAATATCACACATTTGTGCATAGAAGATAAAAGCGCGACTTTGCCAACTTGTGCATGTGTGCTGGTTTATCGTTGTCCACGTTGTCAACTTGTGCATGTGTTATAGTGTACGGGTTTAGATATGTACGCCACCACCGTCCAGATATCGTCGATGCGAAGAGACTGAGTGATTTGTATTGCATTGTTGCCAAATTGTGAACTGTGTAAATTCGAATGCATGTGTTTGTGGTAAGTATATATTGTAAAAATAAAAAATGTCACATCATCACTGCGTCACTGCGAAACTCTCGATGACTCGGTCCTTCGGTGCATAATTGAAAATCAATTCGCTTGTAAAAATTGAATATCACACATTTGTGCATGGAAGATAAGTATTACTATATATAATATTCTGATTGACACTTCACTTGTAAAAATTATGCAGGACGCATCATGCATGGAAAAAGGATACTTGAAAATAAACAATTAAAAAGAAAAACTTATATATATAATTTAAACAAACAAAAAACATACATTAAAGTACAGACACAATATATTAGAAGGACTTTTGAAATTAAATACAATAAAAATGTTAAAGAAATACCGTTTAATTAAAAACAATTAAAATACATGTAATCAAAATATATTACAATTTAAAGTACATAATATATAAACCACACAGTAGTGACAATTACAAAATACATAATATGTACACGAAATACATCTAAGTAAACTAAGTAGAAGTTAAAATATACAAGTGCACTATGACAAATGTGTATAATTACATAAAAATGAAATATATATAAGCAAAATAAATATTATGTAAACGCACACAGTAGTGACAATTACTGTGATAATTACTATGAGTGACAATTACACAATACAGCACAATGACAATTGTGTACAATTAAATCAAATGAAATACATATGTAATCGTATTTACAGGCAATGACAATTGTGTGTGTGTGTGTGTGTGTGTGTGTGTGTGTGTGTGTGTGTGTGTGTGTGTGTGTGTGTGTGTGTGTGTGTGTGTGTGTGTGTGTGTGTGTGTGTGTGTGTGTGTGTGTGTGTGTGTGTGTGTGTGTGTGTGTGTGTGTGTGTGTGTGTGTGTGTGTGTGTGTGTGTGCAATGACAATTATACATGATAAATGAAGGTGCCTATTCGGTATTACTCTAAAATGTCTACCACGTAAGCCCTATATTTTTCTCCACGATAAACCAGTTGAAGTGAATATGGTGCTAAATTTTTTAATTTTTCATCATCGAAAACCCTTGCGTATCTCTTAGGTAGATATACGCGATATTTTAATTTTGGGTCCCTGTAGTCCTGGATAGTGGCGAGTACGGCCTTCCCGTACTTCGCGTCTATATTTTGTAATTCTTCTATCGGATATTTAACACCAATTATTAATTCCTTAATTTTTTTATAATTTATCGCACTAATGGTATCAAACTTTGCAACGAATGATGCCATTTTACAATGAAGAATTTCGCTTGCGAGTCTGTCAATGGCGCATCCGTAGACGAGAACAGTGAGTTAACGTCGTTGGAAGTGCGCAACAGTATCAGTTCCTGTTTCATGTTTAATATAACATGTGTGAAATCCTCGGCGAGTCCCATCAGCACCCTCAACGGTATGCAAAAGTTGAATGCCTCGTTTTTACCGGTCGGCGTTAGCTCGTTAGCTGTAGGAGCAACCCAACCGGCGTTTTGCATCGAAACAATGACCTGCTTGCCGGCAGATAGCACGGTTTTAATAGTGGATGTGATGCAGACACTCTTGGTACGATCCACTTCCACGCCAGCCAGTTCGAAACGGATTTCTTCGAAGAGAAACGCGATTGGATTATTGACCATTTTCACGTTCACGGTACCGGTGCTGCCGATCTTTTTGCTCAACTTGCCTTCAACGTACAGGAAACTTTCCATCGGTAAAGTGAATACTTCCTGTTGCAAGATTGGTATGCGTATCTCATCGCTATTTCCGTATCGTGACGCCGACGCGTACGGTGCGTGTGGATGATATTCGTAATGTGTGATGTTGTCTTCAAAGAATGGTTGACGTTCGACCGATAAGACGATACCGCTGTCCGCCATGTTACTTGTGTTTCTTGAGTTTGAATCCTAGTGAAATCAGGTAGCATCGGTTAGTTGCTGTTAACTGTGTCAACGACGAACGTCTACTGATACCTTTCCGAAAGTGTTGTCCTCTTTTATCTTGTGGTGCGAGCCACCAATCTTCATCACCGGTAAAGCAGTGGTATCAGTGAAATAAAATCCCATGATTACTACGCAGGTTTCAGATGTAAACGTGCGGTGATGACTTCGCCTTGAAAATTCACGATATCACCGTCCTGATCGTGTACGGACACTGTAACGTTACGCAAGTGTAGTATGTTAAGAGGAAAATTAATGACGTTTCTGGGCGTTTCGACTATCTTGAATCCAGGCTCGACCGGTGGGTAGAACGAGTGCAGTATATGCTCGTTTCGTCCCGTCTTGTACGAACCTTGTACAGCGTTACACCTTATCTCCAAAACGTTCACTTTGTTATTGTTTACGGGTGCGTCCGACGTGTGTAATATATACGCTTCTAACTTGCGTTTCTTGGAAAAACCCAACATGGTACCGATCGTGTGTTCCGTACACCCGAAATCGATCTCGTATGAACAATGAAGTTCACATTTTAGCGTGTTGTTGTTGGGTCGTAGAGTAAATTTTAGGTCTAATAATTCTTTTTTCAGGTAAGTTTTAATATCGCTGATTTCGTACACACCAGTCGGTATTTTGACAAGTTCTAACGTTTTTCGTGGTCCTTTTAGTACGAGAAAGACGTTGTTTCTTCCGCTTTCCACGTTCGGTATAGAGTTGTACGTGGTAAAATCCAGTAGTCCCGTGTACCATTCAAGCGGTGGAAAAAAGTCACAAACCAGTGCGCTCGGATCCGTACCTGTAACAGTGACCGTAAGCGAAGACATCTTGTCGTTTACTGATCGTTCGATGTCAAAAACTCCAAACATAAATGTCCGCAGACGACTGTGTCCGGCGGCTGTTTCCGAGCGTAATTGTAACGAACGTTGGTCACGTTCGATCCAAAGTACCGTATTAGCTCGACAGGAGGTCGCAGATTGCCGAATCCATCAAAGTACATGACTCTGTTACCTCGCTTTTTGTAGCATACGCAATGTGTGCCTGGTCCGTTAGCGTCGTCCAGATTCACGATCGCGCTTCGTTCTCCCACGGTGATGTACGAGGAAGTGCGTCGCGCATGTACACGCCTCTGAAATAAGGTACACGCAATCGTTTCGTGTACTCATACAGATTTCGATCGGACAACGGGCGCATGGGTATTTCGATTAGTTTTTTCGGTACGGGCGAAGGTAGAGTCCAGAAGCCTTTTTACCACCGCTGCCGGTCCGTCTTCGATGTCCTGTCCCAGTCGTCCTCCTCCTCCTGATTATCGTGCCTCGAACCGACTTGCGACGACCAGTGCGAGGACGACGTTTACGCACACCACCATTGCAACATAGTCCGCTGCCTAACACCGATTTCGCCTTCATCGCTGCCGCTACGGCCGCCGCGTACGCTCTTTCGCTGATGCCCGAATTCAAATCTTTCACTCGATCCCACGCCTTGCCGGCTAGCACACGATCCGCTACGCGTCTTCGTTCGTTGTCCTTGTACTTAGCGTAAGCGATATCGTGTTCGCGACAGGCTTCGTCCAACTCGTTGATTCCTCGATCGCCGCGAGCCAATCTCTCCTCTAGGTTCGTTCCGGGTCCGCAGAACCTGTAGCCGGGCAGATGTAGTTCCACCGGTAATATGTCCACCGCTCGATTGATCAGTGTAGGTACTGACGTCGTGACGAATGGTACCGCGCTTTTAAGTATTTTTCCGATGAGACCATGCCCCTTTTTTTTATCAACGCGACTACGTAGTTCGTACATGTCTATTGTTTCGACTGCTGCCGATAAAGGGATCTCCAATCGTGCTCGTCCTTGGATTTGTCCAGATCACTTATCAACTCGTTCGTCTCCGCCTTGCTCGTAAGTAGTAACTCTGCCTCTTCGCTACCGAGTGAAGTACGCGCTGCGTGTGTATGCAATTTATAGATATACGATACCACTTTCTCCCAACGGTGTTGGAACACTTTTGCGAATTTGTACGTTTCGCTCTTCGCGTACCGCTTCACGTCCTCCAATTGACGCGCGTTCTCTGCGTCCGTGGGCCGTGCGCCACCGTCGCCGACGTTTAGAATAGTCTTTCCTTGCGCATTGAAATAAGTATCGTTTACCGCAGTGATCGTGTGGCGGTTCAAAAATTCCACGTTCACCGCGTCCTTGTTGTTGACGGGTGGCGCTAACTGTGTTATTCGTACGTTCCCGACCATTAGGTTAGAGTTCGTATCCTTCGGTATGATATTCGTGTCCACGTATACTTTGGTCGCAGCGTCTCTCGCACGAATCGGATCCCTCAGAGACTGTATGCGATGGTCCCGCGCGTCGACGACAGGGCTGTTCTTCTTGTTCGGTACTGTCGTGAAACGCAAGCACGTGTTGTCTACGTACTGCTTGTTGACAGCGTCCCCAAGATCGACGGGAGCGGCGATGTTGACGAGCTTACGACATTTCATGTCTATTCCTTGCGTCGAATCGTTGACCAGACAGTGGTCACGTACAAACCGCAGTGGAACGGCATCGTTACCGTCGTGCTGTTCGCCCAAGTTGTGTATTTTTTCCGCTACGTCGAAGTGTCCGTCCTCGGTCATTGTGATACCGATATCCTCCCGCAGACTGCGTCGTTTCTCTCTTCGCGCTCTGACAGCGCTCTGGTGTCTGCCGAACTTGTCAACACTCATCTCGTGAATGAAGCGCGTCGAACGCTGTGCACGATATTTTATACGATGATGTTGGCTTCACGTAGTTCTTCCACTATGGAAACGATTTCGTTCGTGTGTCCACCGTTTCCGGCGCGTTGTGACGCTATCAACAGTCGCAATCTGTCCACCAGTTCGTTCGGATCGTCCCAGTGCACGTAATCGATTTTGTCTTTTTTTCTCGAGACTATCATATACGTTCTGTCGGTATTATTATGTCCGTATCCTGTACGTTTCGGTGGGAACAACCGTGATATTATCTGTTTATACTTTACACCTCTGTTTGTGTTTACCTGCGCGTTCACTAAATAATGATGCTTGTGCGCGTTGGTATCACGTAGTATATCTTTGTACGCATTCAGATCCATCTCGTTGTAAACGTTCTCTTTAGGGTACTTCATGAACATGAGTTCGTATATACCTGGTGTACCTGTGTAACGTTTACCGTTGATAAAGATTGAATCGTCTGTTTCGATTTCCAACGGTGAATCACCGATCATCCATTTTCCGCTTACGTGTCTTACACCGTACGTATAATCCATCAAACGATCGCGTTCAGCCCACACGATCATACGCATGTACTTATTCGCTAACGATTCGCTGTCGTATTTGTCCTGAAAATATCTACGTGCTTCTCGCCTCCCTTCCGGAGTGTCTAACATTTTTTCGATGTTGAGACTAGGATCGTCCTCGTTGTCCTCGTCCGATGTTTCACCTATCACAGAAGTTTTCAGGAAACGTGGTGTCAACTGCTGTTGCGGTTACGGACGGAGCGGTGTTCTTACATCGATGTTACTACTACTTGAACCCATCAGATCCTCCTCCTCCTCCTCCTCCTCCCCACGTTTCATCTTTTTCGCACTCGTAGGCATTTCACTTGTTGTTTTACGTTTCTTTTTTTTAACCAACGCTTACGAAATAGTTTGTAACGGTTCGAGAATCGGTTTGTAACTTTTCACTAACGTTTCTTCCTCTTCACGGATCCCGTGTTTTAACGCACGGTATTTCTTACGTATTTCATCGCTGATCGTGTCGATATCACGGGCTAGTTGTTTCTTCTTTTCGTCCATCTTGATAAACGGTAGTACACCGACTAACGTCGGTGACTCGAGAATCTGTATTTACCTGAACGATCGACGACTGTTTTAGCTAACGGTGAACAGCTGTTAAGTGCATTTATGGGAACAGTCTACAACTGTTTTCCAGGACAATTGTATTTACCCGAACGGTCGACAACTGTTTTAGTTAACAATGAACAGCTGTTACGTGTATTTATGCGAACAGTCTACAACTGTTTTTTCAGGACATGTGTATTTACCCGAACAGTCGACGACTGTTTTATTTAACAGTGAACAGCTGTTACGTGCATTTATGCAAACAGTCTATAACTGTTTTTTATTTTACCCAAACGCTCAAAGACTGAGTTAGTTAACAGTGAACAGCTGTTACGTGCATTTATGCGGACAGTCTACGAGTGTTTTTTTATTTTTCTGAGACACTTATATTTACCTGAACGCTTGTCGACTGTTTTGGTTAACGGTGAACAGTTGTTACGTGCGAACAGTCCACAACTGTTTTTTTTATTTTCTAATCGTTAGGCGCGACTACTATAAAACAGTCAAAACCGGCTCTGTACCTACCGGCATCGATAGAAGAATCCTTGTCCACGACGAGGAAGCCGTAACGATCTTTCCACGCTTCGGCGCACACTTTCTTAAATGTTTCGTATTTCATGTCCGTGTTGACGTGATCGTTGTACGCATGCTTCAAGTTGAGATCGTCCTGTTTGAACAATATTATTAGATTGGTATTGTCACGAACCAACTGTTTCGGCACTTGGCTGTACGTCTGACAAAGGTAAAACGCGTCCACACCGCTGTGTCGTCCTACAGAGAAATACTAGCGTATGTTGTGTTGTCTTTCACAAGACACATCATCGAACACCATAATAGAATCGGGATCGACCTCATCGGGAGGAGGTACCTCATCGTTATCGTTGTAGGCGTGATAACCCAGTCCTTCGTCGGAAAGTCGTGTCATCAGGGTCTCGAGCATCTGATATTTGGGTTGAAACAGTGATTTAGAAAACACGTATAGGTTCGCGAATCTCAATCCGTTCACATCGAACAACAGGTTGAGCATGACGTTAGTCTTACCGCACGCAGAAGGTCCGCAGATGATCGAACGAACGGTATCGGGCAGAAGACGTCCATGTTTACGTTTTGTTTCTGCCACAACCACAGCCACCACCATCGCCACACAATTTCGAATAGTCCACGTCCTTTGTTTTTAGTCTGTGCGCTTGTTGCAATATTTTCATGTTGTCGTTCCGTGCACAGTCTATTTAATAGTCGCACTATATCGCAGCAGTCGGTAGATATGTAACTGCATACACAAGTGTCCGGACCCGTTTCACAGTTCGGATCCGACCAAACACATTCTTTGTAGTGATCGAATCCGGTGCCACTTGGTACTATTTCGTTAAGACGGAATCTCTTCACACGATTTATAACCCGTTGCCAGTACTCGTGCACTGTCAAGATCATGCGCATGCGTTCAACGTCGTTTGCAGTCGTGTTCACGATGTACTCATCGTAACCGGGATGCGACACAATGTCTTGTATACTGTACAAAGTGTGCATGTTGTCATCATAACGCATCGATGGATACTGGTTCTATTTCCATGATTCGAATCGTTGTTATAGCAAGTTCTTCTTGTGTATCCACGAATCATGTTTACCATCGAATCCTAACCACCTGACTTTCACACGATCGCCTTTACGTTGTACAATCTTTTCTACCATGTACATGTCACCAACGTTCGATTGACTGATTTCGTGTTCATAAAAACCGCCTTTCAACACTTCTCCTGTGTGATCCTTTAGCGAATAGGTGACGGGCACACTACCGGTACGCACCGAATGAACGAGAAATATCTCGTTTGTCCAATTTGGTGTGTATACTTTGGCGAATGTCATTTTGTGTTTGCTTATACGCACACGATCGCCTACTTTGAATTTCGGTCGTTTATAAACGATGCTCCTTGCTGTGTTCTCACGAATCCGTTGTAGCACCGTACGTTCGTTGGATTCGTTCACCTGACGTGGTTTCATTCCAATCGTTCTGTGCACGCTGTTGTTGTACGTGTTGACTAGTTCCGGTAACATATCCAACCAACGGTAATGAACGTGTTCACTGAACGTTCGATACATGTGCGTTTTCAACGTACGGTTAAAACGTTCCACAATGGAGGCCTTTTTTTCACTATACGTGGAATAGAGTGTGATATCGTATCTGCTCAGCAATTTTTGTACGCTACTGTTACAGTACTCTTTCCCGTTGTCTGTTTGCAGATATTTCATTTTATTTAGCTCGCAAAATCGGTTCCAGAGCTCGTGCGACCTCTACACCAGTCTTCTTTTTCAACGGAACAACGTACGCGTACTTGCTAAACGCGTTAATGATCGTCATGAGGTACTTGAATCCCTTGTTCACCTTCGCGTGCGGTATCATCTCTACCTTGGTACAAGTCGTGAAGTCCCTTTAACTCGACCGCACGTCTCGGAAAATTCCTTCTTACTGGTCTGTGCAGCTCCCTCGCGATAGTCTTGCGAACGCTCTGCTGTATATTCTTCACCTGTCGTTTAATTCTCATGTCGTGCGAACCGTGATTCACAATACGCTGGAACGTAGTAAAGCGTTGACTCAGTGCTGAATGTAACTCTCCTCGGTACCGTCCTGGTACGTCCGCCTTCCATCGCATGACTGTAGTGAGGTCTCCACTCCACATCCAGTTATATCATCTCGACCGAACGGAAAAACAACGCGTTCTTCTTGTGATTGCGTAAGTACGTTAAAACATGCGCCAAACTGATTTTCATACATCCATTACGCACGAGGCTCATACCGATGTAATATCTCATGAGCGTGTGTTGTTTCGTGTCCAACGCTCTTACGGTCTTGACGGAATTCATGTCTTTGAACATGACGCTGCGTATAACGTTGTCGCGGTACTCGTGCATTTCCGCGACTATGACGTTATCGTTCTCAGGTAGGCGCTCGCACATGTGTTTAGCTTTGAGTTCAGCGATCGGGCGTTGACTTCTCGACTCCGTATGCAGGTGTATAAGATACGAGTTCAACAACCAAAACTCGTCCGCCATAGCGCCCGTGCACTGCTGCCACTGTTCGTACAAACGTCGTTCTTTCACTGTGTACCCTTGTTCGTGCGAATACTGCAGACCAAAGTATTCACAATACTTGCGGAGTGTAGGCAAGGCTTCCTTCAGAAAGGCTACCGAAAACAATCCCTGCGCCTTGTTGTTCACCAATGCGAACTGTTTCCCTTTCGCTAGTGTCGGTAACAAGGACGGTGGGCAGTGCACGTCAAAACTTATTTTGTAGCTAGGATCCACTGCGCACATTGGCGCTATCATAACCGCGCTTCTGTATATTTCAATCGGTGTACGTATCGGAATAGTGCGCTCCGTAATGACAATGCAACACGAAGCGTGAGGGATTGAACTTCCGTAGGCGAGCATGTCCGTGTACACAGTCGCGTAGTTCATCCGTCCGTGTGAATCGTGTAAGCCGTGAACACGTTGAACGGCGTGATACAGTTCAGGAATCGGACGGAAACGTGAAAGAATATTCCATGCGTGACGTACGGTACACTTGAACATATTCTTTTCGTAAACCACGAGTTCTATCGGTACGTTGTTTCGATTACACTCTTCGATAAATTGAAGCCATCGTGATTTGTTGTGTATACGATCGGAGACTATCATCAACAGCACGATCGGTGGCAGATGACCGCTACGTTTCTTTATGTGACGCCAACAACGTCCGTGATATCTGTCAACACCGAACTTGTAACGTGTACAGTAGTTACCACAAAATCGTTTTTTCTTCACAAAATACATGGAACACAAGTTGGAGCGTATCGCGCTTCGTAACGGTTCTGTTAACTCGAAATGTTTCCCATCGTCATATCGATAGACGTCAATCGCGTCATCGATCCGTGATGCAAGTAATACCGATTTGACATTGACACGATATTTAAAGTGTATAGGTAAGTTATAATGTTTGCGAAATTTTTTTTTAATTTATTTTTTTATCATGGGCACCATCGGTTAGAAATTGAACTGCTTACACTCATTTAGTAGTAGTACTAGTAATAGTACTACATATAGTACTACTAGTACTAGTATAGTACTAACACATAGTACTACTAGTAGTACCCAAACGGGTATGTATGTACATGAGTTTATGTCGGCTCTGAAAAGAGCCGTTTTTGGGTGCGTCGACTTCTACAAGTGCTCGCGGAAATAATCGCATGTAGGTATTGACGCCTTATGGACTTGGACGGGATCATCACCCACCATCCAATCCATAATTCGTACTTTACACTTTGATTATATAAATGTTCATTAAAGTAACATATGTAAATACTTTCTTTTGTAAAACATTTTATACTTTTATAAAGATTTGTTGAGCACATTCTTCTCCAATTGTCATAGTTATTCGAGTTCGTAAACACGTGTAAATATTCTCACGGTTTACCGTATAGAAAATTGGGAAAATTTATTGTTTCCTCTTTTATTAGTGTTTTTTTAAATAGTCCATCCAATTTTGGTGTCCTTCATCAGTTGGAATTCTAAATTGTGTTGCATAATTTTTTCGTAGTGTATACTCAACTTTTGCTAAAGTTCTCACATTGACATCGGCAAATTTATATATTTTACTAACAGAGTGTAAAAATTACAGAATTATTTTTGTAGTTTATAGTGTGATGTGCACAACTCGTAGGTCGTTAATTTTGAACATCTTTGTCCGTTACCCATGTTTAGAGCTTCACATTGTTTGTATTTTTCTTTTAGTAGAAACATTCTAATGAAATTATTCCATTTTCTTCTGAACGCTCTATTGAATCGCTTACTCATTGCCACCCTAAAACATATTTATCAAAAATTGTATACAATTGTATTTTGTAATTGTCACTACTGTGTGTGTTTACATTTTGTCATAGTGCACTTGTTTATTTTAACTTGTAATTAGTTTTATTTAGGCAACTGGTTTATCGTGGAGAAAAGGATAGAGCTTACATAGTAGACATTGTAGAGTAGGACCGAATGGACATCTTCATTTATCATGTATAATTTTCATTGCACATACACATAATTGTCATTAACTGCGCATTATAAATAACTGCACGTGTAAAGATCACAGTGGGAGTCAATTACAACATCTGCCACATATTGTCTGTAATTCATATTAATTTACAGATATTACATACCCACCAGCGATAACAGATGGTCAGTCAGCATTCTGATGTAAGCGGATAAAAATAACTCCACGTGTAAAGGTCTCAGTGGGAGCCGATTACATAATTTGTAACATTCGGTTATTCACAGATATTACATACCCACAAGATTAATATAAACAGTAATTATTATCCATGAGTGTTGTGTGTTTTATATAAGTGAATTGACGTTCAATTATGCAGTGCATATCATATGTATTTCTTACAACAATAAAAGTATACGACACTACACTTTTTCACGTTCGTGCGATAGAATTTATATATTGTGTCTATACCTTATTGTATATTTTTTGTTTGTTTACATTATATATGTAAATTTTTCTTTGCTTAATTGTTTATTTTCAAATATCCTTTTTCCATGCATGATGCGTGTTTTACAAGTGAAGTGTCAATCAGGATATTATATATAGTAATACTTATCTTCTATGCACAAATGCGTGATATTCAATTTTCACAAGTGAATTGGTTTTCAATTTTGCACCGAAGGACCGAGTCAACGAGAGTTTCACAGTGATGATGTGCACATTTTTTATTTTTACAATATATACTTACCACAAAGGCACACATTAGAATTTACAGTTCACAAGTTGGCAACAATGCATTACACCTCACTCAGTCTCTTCACATCGACGATATCCGGACGACGGCGGTGGCGGCGTACATATCTAAACCCGTACACTATAAGATATGCACGAGTTGACAACATGGACGACGCTAAACCAGCACACATGCACAAGCTGGCAACGTCGCGCTTTTCCAACATGTCCACCCTTCCGGAAAACACCATACATATCTATCTCCGTACACTATAACACACGCACGAGTCGGCAACGTGACCGACCCTTAACCAGCACACTGTTACACAACCCGACAACGTCGCCAATTTTCTAACATGGCCGAACACCAACAATCATCTCCCACCTCCGACAACATGGCCGACGCCGACAAGTGAATTGATTTTCAATTTTGCACCGAAGGACCGAGTCATCGAGAGTTTCACAGTGATGATGTGCACATTTTTTATTTTTACAGTATATACTTACCACAAAGGCAAACATTCGAATTTACAGTTCACGAAACGGCAACAATGCAATTCACCTCACGCAGTCTCTTTGCATCAACGATATCCGAAAGGTGGCGGCGTACATATCTATACCCGGTTACAGTTCACGAGTTGGCAACAATGCATGCACCGAAGGACCGACTCATCGAGAGTTTCGCAGTGATGATGTGCACATTTTTTATTTTTACAATATATACTTACCACAAACACATGCATTCAAATTTACACAGTTCACAAGTTGGCAACAATTCAATATACGTCACTCAGTCTCTTCGCATCGACGATATCTGGACGGTGGCGGCGTACATATCTAAACCCGTACACTATAACACATGCACGAGTTGACAACGTGGACAACGATAAACCAGCACACATGCACAAGTAGGCAAAGTCGCGCTTTTATCTTCTATGCACAAATGTGTGATATTCAATTTTTACAAGTGAATTGATTTTTAACTGCAACGATATCCGGACGGCGGCGGCAGTGTACATATCTATACCCATACACTATAACACATGCACGAGTTGAAAACGTGGCCGACGCTAAACCAGCGCACATGCACAAGTTGGCAACGTCGACGCTTTTCCAACATGGCCACCCTTCCGGAAAACACAGTATATATCCAAACCCATACACTATAACACACGCACGAGTCGGCAACGTGGCCAACCCTTAACCAGCACACTCCTACCACAACCAGACAACCTCGCACTTTTTCAACTTAATTTTTAACAGCAACGATATCCGGACGGCGGCGGCAGTGTACATATCTAAACCCATACACTATAACACACGCACGAGTTGACAACGTGGCCGACGCTAAACCAGCACAAATGCACAAGTGGGCAACGTCGACGCTTTTCCAACATGGGCCACCCTTCCGTAAAACACCGTATATATCCAAACCCATACACTACAACACACGCACGAGTCGGCAACGTGGCCGACCCTTAACCAGCACACTCCTACCACAAACCGACAACCTCGCACTTTTCCAACATGGCTGACCACACCAATCATCTCCCGACAACATGGCCGACGCCGCCGGCAAAATGGACGACGACCCCACCACTCCTGGCGGCGGTCATGCCACGACCAGGCCGCGGCCAGGCCACAGCCGGACGGCGAACCGCGAACCGCGAACGGCGGCCACGCCTCCACCAATCAACGCACACATAACCCCACAAAATGGCCGAAACCGACAACATGGCCGAAAGCCGACAACATGGCCGACAACTTCGGCACGCCCAACAACGTCACGTGGGACACACCACTACCCCCCGGTCCATCCTAACCTCTGCACACGACCACACAAAGCACCGGAAGTCTACCGCCACCACCACGATTTTGGAATTTCTCGCCAAAAGTGGGGGGAGTGACGTCACTTCCGCGGTGGAACTCTCATTCTTACCCTACTCATTTAGGACTTTCAAAATTGCATTATCTTCGCAGCCAATTCTCGCTTTACAAGCTTCCGAAGGGAAGTACATCGTAGACACAGACGCAAGCAATACTGGTCTAGCAGCAGTTTTGTCTCAAGTGCAAAACGGTGAAGAACGAGTAATAGCGTATTACAGCAAGACACTTTCTAAACCGGAGAGAAATCATTGCGTTACAAGGAGAGTTGCTGGCAATCGTCCGAGCGTTGGAGCTCTTCCATAAATACCTCTATGGAAGAGAGTCTTCACTACGTATGGACCATGGCGCGCTTACATGGCTCTTGAGATTTAAACATCCGGAAGCTCAGTTGGCAAGGTGGCTTGAACGTCTGCAAGAGTACAACTTCAAGGAACAACATCGACGGGGGCGCGTGCTTAGTAATGCAGATGGTTTATCACGAAGACCGTGCCCGGAAGGCTCCCGATATTGTCACAGAAAGGAAGAACAAAACTCAAGCGAACATGTTCAAGCCATCACTGTAGATTTCCTGGGAGACGGCTGGACAACACAAGACTGACGACAAGAACAGATGACTGATGAAGACATTGGACCGATCTTGACAGCAAAAGATGAAGGTCTCCGCCCGGATTGGCAAGATATATGTCATGGTTCTGAAATGCTGAAGGGCTACTGGGCACAATGGGAATCTCTCACCTTAGAAAACGGATTGCTGAAAAGGGCCTGGGAAAGTGCAGATGGACGAGACGTGGTCATGTAGTCTTTAGTTCCCCGAAGTAAAGTGCCGTCTGTTTTGAAGGAGATGCATGATGGAACATCTGGAGGCCGTCTTGGCATTAACAAAACCCTTGACAAAATACGGAAGCGATTCTATTGGCTTCATCTTCGCCACGACGTAGAGGATGGGTTCGGACGTGTAAAATATGTGCTGCAAGCAAGGGCCCACAAACCAAAAGCAGGGGTAAAATGAGACAGTAGCCTATAACGTTGGACTGCCTTTCGAGAGAATTGCCATAGACATTGCTGGACCATTCCCAGTTACTGACGATGGAAACCGATACATCATGGTTGTAGGTGACTACTTTACTAAGTGGGTGGAAGCCTACGCAATTCCAAATCAGGAGGTTACCACTGTGGCAAAGCAGTTAGTTCACAACTTCTGTTGCCGTTATGGAGCCCCTATGGAAATCCATACGGATCAAGGGAGACATTTCGAATCAGGAGTGTTTAAAGAATTAGGCTATGCCCTCTACTCGGAATTCGAAAGACCAGGACAACGCCTCTGCGTCCTCAGTCGGACGAGATGGTTGAGAGTTTCAATACGACACTTGAGCGCCATCTTTCGAAGGTTGTTAACGAGAACCAAACGGACTGGGACCAACGTACACCACTATTCCTAATGGCGTATAGATCATTAGTACACGACACAACCGGCATGACTCCAGCAAAATTGATGGTTGGGGAGGGAGATTCGTCTTCCTGGGGACTTAATGTTCGGTTCACCTGAGAGAAGGACAACGAAATTTCAAGGTCGCCCACCTAGATCGCCAGACTAAGTACTGGTTCAGAGACGGTTTGCCAGTTCGGAGCGAACAGGCTTAAGAAGGGGGCATTGTTACGACATCACAGAACAATCTACGTGTTTGTCGAATGTGCCAGAAGATTCTCGCTCTAATGTGTGTGGCCTACGTAACTGTACACGCATGCGCGAGAGTTTTCTCGAAGGCGCCAGCCGCGTGGACTGTTGCAAGACAGAAATTAATTACGTTGCACACTCTGGCACTAACACGCATTATGGAATAATCTGGTAATTTTAGGCGGTATAAATACCAGTACTCAACGACGTTCAGTTCCGTATAGCTGCGATATTTTGTAACGTATCGCCGCGTTACAAATCCAGGGAACCCATCTTAACTAAGCTCCGTCAATTAGATGGGCTGCCTACGTTGTAACGAAATGTATCCACAAATAATTAACTTAACAAATTTACTTACTAACTGTGTAAGGAAACAAGGGAAGGTATACTATTGATTTACGCACTCATTATATGTGTGTAACAAGACGACTTCTCTTTATTTAACATTTAAAAAATTTACTGACAGATCCCATGACATTACGAATTAAACTAAAGTTATTTGAATGCTTTCTTTAAACTTTGGGATCAAAATTGATTCTATTTAGCTATACCTCGGATCCGGGTAACCTTCGGTATTTAGTCATTAAAACTTTTAGTTATAATCAATTCATGATATTAGCTTGCAAGACCTTTTGTTTTTTCTTTATTTATTATACCATTTGAAGAATGGTATTATTACTTGAATTATACTACGATACATTAACATATAAACTGTTACAACGTATGATGTTTGAATAGTTACATTAAAACTCTTAGATTTAATCTTTTAATCTTTACAAAGTTAATAGTCTCTGAAAAGTCTCTTTTAAGGTGTGTTGTGTAACAAATATTAGTAACCCTCGATAGACAGGCTATCGAGTCACCTTTAAATTGGTATGTAGAAACCTCGTCCTGGGGTGTCCGTCTTGGGAATCCTTAAAAGCACCGTCATCATCTCGGTCTGGTCTTCGTCATTAAAGGGCTCAAAAGTCCGCAGGGTAGATTGAACCTTCTACGATGGTACTTGTAGATTCTCGGATGTCCTGATCTGCATATTCTGTCGGGTCTACTAGAGTTTGTAAGTTCTGGTAGTTCACATCTCCAGGTATGATGTTGGAAGTGTTGTTAGTTCTTGAAGTTAGCAGTCATCTCGTTTTACACCATTTTTATATTTCGTGTTATAAGTTAAGTCTCTTGTTTTCACATAACTATACTGATTAATATATAACATATGCTTTCAGCAGCAACTTCTTGTATACAACATTAAAGTAAAACAAAAGTATCGGCAACATAGTGTTAGAGCGTTTGCTCGTACGTCTGCACTGCATGAAGTCAACATAGCGAGAGAGAGTTTTCTGCTCGCTTCGACTGGGACATAACAAGGGAGGAGTAGGGGCACTATTTCGCGAGAATATAGTCCCTGTCTCTCTTTAAGTAAACATTTTTATTTATACAAACTATCCCTAAATAAATATACATAATTTAAATAAGTTGTTTTAGCGACTATCTGTGTCTTCAGATTTTTAATTATTAACATTAGGTTTTTTTATCTTATTCTAAATTACAGACGACTCGAGAGACATGTCGAGTCCGGAATTAACAGGTCAGCGCCTGACAACAAGCAAAGGGTTAAATACGACAATAATAACTATTTACAATTTGTCTTTTTATTAAAGTTTCTTTGGGCTTATTAATTACTTCTTCCTCTCATACTGAGTACATACAGGTTTTTATGTTATTATAGTGAGATTTAAATGGCTTAATGGCTCGCAACCTTAATTTTTAAAATTTTTTTATTTTTTTGATTATTGTTACAATTTAAATCGTTACATACTCCACCGCTTAATTTGCACGTTACGGTTGAGTTTTCCTTTTTTTTTATTACTGGGGACTTGGAGTATGAATGGGGTCAGTGTGTGTAATTTCTTTCACATAGTTGTTGGACACTTTACAACGTTGTCCACATAGTTATTCCATATAGTTACAACACAGTATACTTTATATATTCTTATTAACTACCTTTTTTTTTTATACATACTATTTACACTTAATATTTACACAATTAAAACACAAAACTCTTTCTTATCTCTATCACTTAAATCTACTACCGGTTTTTTGTTTCTGGTTGTCTTACTCTCTCTTCTGTAGAGTAACTTTCTAAATCTTTACTATTTAGAATTCTATCTTGTCTTCTGTGAGTCCTAGATAACTCGTGTAGTTAATGAGTGTTAGTTCCCATCTAGTTAATGAGTATTCATTAATGTATGCTTCGCAGAACTGGAACTCAGGTTGATCAGGCCTCGTTTCCAAACTCTACGTTTTACATTTTCCCACGTGGTTTCAGAAATATAATTTTCTTTACTGCCTAGTATTCCCTTTTCTATTTCGGGTTATACTATTCCGTCTCTTCTTCTTATACAACTTTAGCTGTGAAATATGCGTTCTCCGCACATATTTCTGAGTCGCAGGTTCGCACAGGGCTACTGTAACTGGAGTTAGGTACTTCTGGATTTGGTAAGGGCCACACCATCGGAATGATAGTTTAGAGGTGGTCTTATCAATCGCACTACTAATGGGGTGAGTCTTGTACATTACTAAGTCACCTACTTGGTACCTGACTGAATTGCTATGATTACCTTTCTCGTGGTATCTTCTGGATTTTTCTAAGCTTGCTCTTAAGTTAGAGCGGGCTTTGTTCCATATTCGCTTTATCTGCTTATCCGTTATTTGCGGAGGCAGCAGATCGTGTATATTCCATCTTGTGGACAAAGGGTGGTTTGGTCGGTACTTGTATAGTAACTCGAACGGGTCGACTTGTGACCTTCGTGGTAAGCTGAATTGAAAGCGTATTGAATCCAGGATAGATTTTGGTCCCACGACGTGTGATCGTTCGCATGATAGGCGATTAGCGCAGATTTGAGGTTTCGTAGATACCTTTCAGCAATATTGCCTTGCGGTCGATACTCTGTAGTGGTTATATGGTCTATCCCTAACTTGAAACACATATTCTTAAATTCTTTTGCTTTAAACTGTGGACCGTTATCAGATACTATACGTACTGGAGTACCGTAGTCTTTAAATAGTCTTTCCTGTAGCATTTTAACAGTTGTCGACGCTAATGCTCGTCGCATGGGATACATCCACACAAATTTGGTGAACGAATCTACACAGATCAGTAACATGGTATTTCCTGATTTGGATCGTGGATACGGACCTGAGAAATCCAGATAAAGTTTCGAAAAAGGAGTCTTTGGGATTTCTGAAATCAATTGGCTTACTTGAGTATTTCTGGCGGGTTTACTAAGGGCGCATAATGAACATTTCTTTACGAAGTTGGCTATTTCGCAGTTCATATTGTTCCAATGATATTTCTTTCGAATACGATGTATCGTCTTATTGATTCCCATATGGGCTCCTATGGTAGATGAATGGAAGTATTCCATCAGCATGGGCTTAATTACATCCGGGGCTATTATTCTTAATTCCTTTCCGTCTCTTATCTTGAGACACAGTACATTCTTACTCAATACGTACTTCTCGGATTTAATACCTTGGGTAAGTTGTTCTATAATAGGCTTCAGTAAGGGGTCTTGTTGTTGATACAGGGCAATGTTTGTAAAGGCAAGGGGGAATTCAGTAATTACGGCGTTAGCACGTGCTATTTCCGGCTTCACTATGTTTTCGGAAGTTTTAGTGGGTGACTGGAACATACGGGACAGGGTATCAGCGACTACGTTTTGTGGGTACCTTTTATATGCTGCACTCTGAATTTGTAGCAGTTTAACTTCAATATCCATCTTCCAATACGTCCTAACTGTTTAGGGTGATTCAATAACCACGATAACGCCTGATTGTCGGTTTCCAAAAGGAATTCTTTATGTTCTAGGAAGGGTTTAAACTTCTCGAACGCAAAAACAATTGCTAAACATTCCAATTCATATGCGGAATACTTTCTTTCTTGGTCGCTCAGTGTTCACGATGCATAACTAATTGGTAGTCTACAGTTATCTATCTCTTGGTATATCACTGCACCTAACGCTACACTGAAACTGTCGGTTTGCACAACGAATGGTTTTGTGAAATCCGCTAGTTGCAAAACTGGGGGAGATATAATACTTTCTTTAAGTTGCTCAAACGCGTTTTGATGTAGTGAGCTCCATTCGAACTTCGTTCCCTTCTTTCGTAAGGAGTTTAGGGGTGCTGCTATTTCGGCAAGATGGGGGATATATTTGTGGAAATAATTCACCATACCCAAAAATCGAGCTATACCTTTTGCATCTCGTGGGGGTGCAAATTCTCTAATAGCGCGGGTTCGTTCGGGGTCAATGCTCACCTTTCCATTCGCTTTCACGATGTGACCTAAGAAAGAAAACTGCGGGACGGCAAAACTTACCTTATTTGGGTTCACCGTTAATCCTGCTCTTAGTAACCGAGATAACACTTCACGGAAATGTTTGAGATGTTGTTCCATTGATTCACTGTATATAACGATGTCGTCCAAATAGTGATACACATATTTAAATTTAATGTCGTGAAATATCTTTTCTAATAGTCTACTACATACGGAACTTCCTTTAGATATTCCAAAGGGTACCCTAGTAAATTGGTACAAGTTAAAAGGAACTGCAAACGCGGTTAGACGTTTTGATTCTTCTGAAAGAGGTATTTGGTGAAAAGCTTGATTCAGATCCATTACCGTAAAGACCATAGCTTTAGTGAAATAATGAAAGGCACTATGGATGTCTGGAAGAGGGATTGATTCAAATTCTATTCTTTTATTTAATTGCCTATAGTCTACAACTAGTCTGTGTTTATCTTGTCCTTTGGGTACTAAAAGGGAGGGTGAAGAATATGGGGACGTAGAGGGTTCAATAAATCCTTGGTCCAATAACTTGTTGATATAGTTTCGCATGACTTCCATCTTGGGAGGCGACAACTTGTACGGAGGTAGTCGTATTACTTTCTGATCGCTCAGATTAATTTTACACTCTATTAGGTTCGTAAGTCCTAGTTTAGGTGTAAGAACCGAGGAAAATTCTTTTATTAGTTTTAGTATTCTCACTCTATCTCTTCTTTCTAGGTGAGATAAATCTGAGTCTTGGTGTTTTACATGTGCAGTAGATGAACAATATTTTTCTTTATTACTATCTTTATTACTATCAAATTTATGTTTCCGTGTACGGTCAAATCTGAAATAATATACTTGCTCATAGATGTCAAGAATCATTCCTGTCTTACTAATAAAGTCTGCACCTAATATTAAATCAGGTCCTAATTCTTTACATACTAACATTGTAAACATCCAAGTTAGGTTTTTTATTTTAACCTTAACGGTAATACTCAGGTTAATGTTTATTTTACGTTTATCAGCGGTAGCACACTTTATATTCACTGGTTGGTTCCGTTTTACTAGATGGTGTTTAGCTAACATGTCCGCTAATTCTTGGCTGATTAAAGTTCTACTAGATCCCGAATCAATTAAGGCGATGGGGGATGTAACGCCTAAGTCAACTCGTATTAATGGTAGTAGATTTTTACTCCATTTACATTTATTAATCGCATTACATTTTTCACGAAATTCTCTCACATAGGGATCAATTTCTTTTGTTCACCCAATTTCGAGTAGCTGCGGAAGACACAGGATTTCGGGTCTCCCTGCCTTACATGTTTTTTGAATTGGGGTTATTCCATTCCAATGGCTTACTTTTGCACTCTTTTCTTATGTGCCCATATTTGCCACAATTATAACATGTGGGTTTTTTGCGAGGTGGGTACTTGGTTTCCGCTTTATATGGGTTTACACTTAACTTACCAGCTTTGCGCACATGGTGAGGTCTACTAAGAACTTGTCTTTCATGAGAGGTTGTTACATCAGGCAGTAGTGCTCGCAATTGATGTCTATTAGTTCCAGCGGTTTTCATTGCTTCTCTATTTTGATCGGAGCACCATACATTTGAAGAATGGATACTGCACTGTTCAGCTATTGTATTGGGTCTATTCATTAATGATAGTCTAGACCTTTCTTCAGGTGACACTCCTATTAAAATGGTGTCCACCAGTTGTGTTTCATTCCAGTCTACACGTAGTAGTCGAGATGACTCCCTAATGTCGGAGATGTAGTGAGCTAATCTCTCCTGATGTCCTTGTACTCGGAGTACTGTCTTTCTTTTTATTTCCTCATAGATGCCGGTGGGAATAAAGTATTTTATTATAGAGCTATGTAGCTCTTCTACTGGGAATGTAGAGGTTAGGGCTTCTAGGACACGATTTTTCAACGGGGACTTACACTTTGGTAACAGAACTTGCAAAATTTGCCAGTCATTCAGCTGCTGTAGATCTTTTATCTGGAGAAGATAACTAATGAATGTTAGTAATTTGGAAACATTTAAGCCGTCTGTATAAGGGATTTCGGTTAAGATTTTCTCCACAGGATGAGTCATTTTACCGTATAGGTCCGCGTTATAGTTCATAGGTGTAATTCCTCGATGAGGGCGATTGGATTCATTGGAGGTGGTGGTCAATTCATGATTTCCGGGACGAAACTGAAAATGCTCGGGAGGAGGGGCATTTACATTTTTATCAGTATTTTGTTCTTGGTTCGCTTGCACTTGCGATACGATGGGTGAGTTCCGATCCGTGTTAGGCGGAGGTAAACCAGTGGTGGGGGATTGTACTGGAGAGATGTGTAATTTCATTAATGACTTCTCTATTTCGTCCATCCTGAATGAGTCGGATTTTCGTCTTAGGTTGTTAATAATTGAAGGTAAGCGGCGTAGAGCTTCGTCTGCTAGGTTTTGTACATCAACGGGTATTTCTGTGAGATTCGGCCAGATCGACAAATTTTTTATTCGCCTGGTTAAATGCTCTATTCTCTGGGTAGTCCGCAAAATTATTGCCGGAGATTTCTCGTCTTGGAGGGTTTGAGACAATAAGTATAGTTCACTATACTTGGCATTACAAATTTCTTTCTCGCTTTCATAATCGAGTTCGCTTAGATAGTTTAATTGCACGGGGGCATCAAATCCACATTCGCGAATTGACCTACGTAATTCCGCGACTGTTACATTCGCATGGGGTAGTCCACGCAAAAGAGCTTCGTAAGACAGCTCGTGTTTTAATAACAAATCCGGGTTGAATTGGGCCATTTTTGTTCTAACACATTAGCACGTACTTAAAATTAATACTACAACACTACACATATATTACACATATATATAATAAATTCTTAAGTAATTAATTTACATAAATTAGAAAAGAACAATTTCTCTTCTAAGGGAGAGACAGAAATTCCACACACATATTTATCAAGTTAAATAGCCGATCAGCTGTTTTCTGGAATGTAGGTCACCCTCTGTATTTAGTTAACAAAGGAAGGTTGAGAGTGTGTGAGAATGGGGGGTTTGCTTTTACTTATTATTGTCTACACAATGCGACTGAATAACACAACGACCGGTATAAATAGGAGAAGGGGAGCGCAGACGCTAGGGTGAATCTTATTCAAGTACTCTATTATTATTACGCTTGGCAACACTTTGACTCCATTCATTCATATATTTTCCTCAATTATATCAATTAATTATTTCGTTCACAATTTCAAATTACGAAATTCTTCCACTTAATTACCTGGGTCTACATTACGTGCATTATTATTAACAAACTTATTTTTAATTAAATTTTTTTTTATGACACATACTAGTGTATGTCCAACATATTTACTGTGCAGAAGTATTCAAGAAACAACAGGTCATGGATTGTCGTAAACAAACCTGTTACAGATTGTCAACTGAGCAAAATTGTAATGTTTACTCACAATTCATGTATGCAAGTAGGTACCTGCATATAGCTTATTTGCATTGTATGACGGTAATGATATTTCAACTTATACATACTATCATTTACGTAACTTAATAAAATATTAAATATGTTTTGAAAATTAAAGTTATTAAGGTAACTTTCTGAGTGCATAGATCAATAACTGAATGTAAAATTTAACCCAGCATAGTGCTGCAATTTTGTTTGCGTGTCACGATGCTTACACAACCTTTATATAAATAAGCAGAGTGGCGCAATTTTGTAACGTATCGCCGCGTTACAAATCCAGGGAACCCATCTTAACTAAGCTCCGTCAATTAGATGGGCTGCCTACGTTGTAACGAAATGTATCCACAAATAATTAACTTAACAAATTTACTTACTAACTGTGTAAGGAAACAAGGGAAGGTATACTATTGATTTACGCACTCATTATATGTGTGTAACAAGACGACTTCTCTTTATTTAACATTTAAAAACATTTACTGACAGATCCCATGACATTACGAATTAAACTAAAGTTATTTGAATGCTTTCTTTAAACTTTGGGATCAAAATTGATTCTATTTAGCTATACCTCGGATCCGGGTAACCTTCGGTATTTAGTCATTAAAACTTTTAGTTATAATCAATTCATGATATTAGCTTGCAAGACCTTTTGTTTTTTCTTTATTTATTATACCATTTGAAGAATGGTATTATTACTTGAATTATACTACGATACATTAACATATAAACTGTTACAACGTATGATGTTTGAATAGTTACATTAAAACTCTTAGATTTAATCTTTTAATCTTTACAAAGTTAATAGTCTCTGAAAAGTCTCTTTTAAGGTGTGTTGTGTAACAAATATTAGTAACCCTCGATAGACAGGCTATCGAGTCACCTTTAAATTGGTATGTAGAAACCTCGTCCTGGGGTGTCCGTCTTGGGAATCCTTAAAAGCGCCGTCATCATCTCGGTCTGGTCTTCGTCATTAAAGGGCTCAAAAGTCCGCAGGGTAGATTGAACCTTCTACGATGGTACTTGTAGATTCTCGGATGTCCTGATCTGCATATTCTGTCGGGTCTACTAGAGTTTGTAAGTTCTGGTAGTTCACATCTCCAGGTATGATGTTGGAAGTGTTGTTAGTTCTTGAAGTTAGCAGTCATCTCGTTTTACACCATTTTTATATTTCGTGTTATAAGTTAAGTCTCTTGTTTTCACATAACTATACTGATTAATATATAACATATGCTTTCAGCAGCAATTTCTTGTATACAACATTAAAGTAAAACAAAAGTATCGGCAACATAGTGTTAGAGCGTTTGCTCGTACGTCTGCACTGCATGAAGTCAACATAGCGAGAGAGAGTTTTCTGCTCGCTTCGACTGGGACATAACAAGGGAGGAGTAGGGGCACTATTTCGCGAGAATATAGTCCCTGTCTCTCTTTAAGTAAACATTTTTATTTATACAAACTATCCCTAAATAAATATACATAATTTAAATAAGTTGTTTTAGCGACTATCTGTGTCTTCAGATTTTTAATTATTAACATTAGGTTTTTTTATCTTATTCTAAATTACAGACGACTCGAGAGACATGTCGAGTCCGGAATTAACAGGTCAGCGCCTGACAACAAGCAAAGGGTTAAATACGACAATAATAACTATTTACAATTTGTCTTTTTATTAAAGTTTCTTTGGGCTTATTAATTACTTCTTCCTCTCATACTGAGTACATACAGGTTTTTTTGTTATTATAGTGAGATTTAAATGGCTTAATGACTCGCAACCTTAATTTTTAAAATTTTTTTATTTTTTTTATTATTGTTACAATTTAAATCGTCACAATATTTACAGTGCGGTTCGAGAGTTATTATCTGGCGATATTACAGTGCGCGTTCAAGTGGTTATTAGTTAAGTGTTGTGTTTTATAATCGGACGGTATATTGTAATACAATTGTGTTTTAATATTAGTTGACATTTATTTGCGTGTGAACAATTTTTATTTGATTTGTTATAAGAGACTGTGTTGTTAATAACGAACTGTTAATTGTGAAAATTAAAGCTTGTGATTAGTGAAGTAATTGGTGTCTTGTACTCAGTGGTGTCAGAACTGGGACAGAATGGTTAACAGTGGAAACAGTGGACACTTTGTACAAGACGAGTGTAATTCGTAATTAATCGGAAAACAATGGATGCCAGTCAGATGATGGAAAATTTCCAGGCGCTGTTGTTGCAGACAGAGGAACGACGACGACAGGATGCAGAGAAAGCAGAAGAGAGACAGAAAACCCTCCTGCTGGAAGAAGAGGAAAGACGCAGACAAGAGGCGGAAGAAGCAGAAAACGACAGGATGAAAGACGCAGACAGGAGGCGGAAGAAACAGAAAAAAGACAGGATGAAAAACGCAGACAAGAGACGGAAGAAGCGGAAAAACGACAGGATGAAAAACGTAAGCAGGAAGCAGATGACATCAAAGCCTTAATTCATGAGCAAAAGCAGATGCAAGAACATACTACAGCAGAATTGGGTCTCCTACGTGGTGACGTAGGTGAATTACGAGGTGAGCTTAATAATGAGATTACCAGAATATCTGACGAAAAAGAATCCATTTTTCTAGCACATTCCTTGTGTTTGTGTGTTGTGTGTGTTTGTGTGTACATTCTTTTTAAAACCTAACGTTGTAAACCAAATTTAGTTTTAGTATTCATAAAATTGTCTAACCCTTTTTCTCTTTCTTTCAATATTTCTAACTCCTCCCTAAGTTTCCTTTAATCTGTGTTATTTACTAATTTTAAAATTTCATTGTCTTCCAAAGGATAAACAAACTGGCTATTTAAAATATACAAACTATGAGAAACGTAGGAGCTTTGAGGAGTATGCAAATGTAATTGAAAAAAGTACTGCATTGTAATTGCAGTGATGAAAGACATCAGATGGAAAGGGAAAGGTATGATGTTATCTGGTGTTTTATAGTGTCTATAGTGTAGCGTTTTACAGCATAGCATTTTATGGTGGAAACAAATTTGAGGAGCATGGAACAGGTTTCATAGTGTATAAGGAAATCAAAACAGCAATATTAAAATTTGATCCTGTAAATGAAAAAATGTGAACAACAATTGTAATAAAAGACGTCAGAGTTCAGAGAGGAGCGGAGTGTGGAACAGACAATAAACTACTGATAGCAAAAATGAAATTCCCATGGACAGGAGCCTAAATGCCAATAAAGACAGAAGAGACAATTACGGCAATAAATTACATTATTTCAAATCCGTCCTGTGACTTCGTTGCGTTGTTTTTGTTGTTACGCGTTTCGGGAACTATGTCCCATCATCAGACGTATCACTCAGGAAGAGATCGTCAAATATTAAAATTCATAAAAGCGCATTATTTAAACACACGTGTCCGACTCGGTGCGCACCGTGTAACGTTCGGTTGGATACTGAATATTTGGACTTCGAGTTATTGCCAGGTTGTTTATCTCAAGCAAATGCAACGCGGTGTCGTACAGTGGGTTGGATTTAAAATTCAATTTATCATTCAGTATGCCATCATGGTTGTTCGTGCTGTTATAACTTTTGTATATTTCAAACTCCTCCAATGCGTCCATGTAGTAATCCTTGTTACAGTAATGTAAAGGTATAAGATTAGACCTTAAATCCGTGTAAGTATGGTTGTTTGAAATCAAATTGCGTGCGTAATTTGACTTAATGTTTTCAAGTGAATATATGTTATTTAAATGTTTGCGTGGTGTGTGTTCTTGAAATCTTTTGATAAAAGGTCTCCCTGTCTGGCCAATATAGAAACTATCACAGTCGTTACATATTAGATTATATATGCCCGTTTTTATCTCCATGTGGGTTTGAATATTTGGGCGAACAAATTTCCATAGACTATTATTAGTTTTGAAAGTAGTAGTAATATTGATTTTATTTAATATGGATGTTAAAATTCTGGGCATTATATTGGTGTAAGTGGTTGAAATGAATGTGGTCTTAGAATTTTTAGCTGGCTCAGGTTTGGACTTTTTATATTTGTGCTTTCTGAGGATGTTATCAATCATTGAACTGTTGTAACCATTGGCTACTGCTATATGTTTTATTGTATTGAGCTCATCGTTGAAATCCTCAATGTCAAGGGGTATCGTTAATAATCTGTGTATGAAGCTATTGTATGCTGCTATTTTTGTGAAAAGGGATGATGCGAGTCGGCGTGTATGGTTACATCAGTAGTGGTCGGTTTTCTATATATTTTAAATTTCAGATTATCTATGTGTCTAATGACAGTTAAATCTAAGAAATTTAGCCTATTATCGGTTTCGGTCTCCAGAGTGAATTGGATATTACAGTTTATGTTATTCATGGTATTTTTTAGACTTTTTATTTGGCGTAAAGTGCCATTAAAGATTAAAAATGTGTCATCTACATATCGACCATAGAAAATTATATTATTAGCGTAACTGTTGTTGGAGAAAAAAATAGGAATTTTCATAAAAATTCAGATAAATATCCGCCAGTAAACCGGACAGAGGAGAACCCATGGCCAAACCATCACCTTGAATGAAATACTGGTCGTTGAAGGTAAAATAATTCTGTTGTAGAACAATTTCAAGTAAAAGGATTAACTCATCTATGGTCCGGGTACTTAGTTTTTTGGTATCGCACAAATTGTTTCTTAAAATATCAATTTTTTCCTTCACCGGTATATTAGTATAGAGATATATTATATCAAAAGACGCCAGTTTATAATTCGGCAGTAATTTTATATCTCTAGTCTTGTTTATGAAATCAGTATTATTTATAACGCTGTGGTTGTTCTTTAAATGAATACTTTTCTTTATTATTTTAACAAGCTTTTTAGCTGTCTTAAAACCTGGTGCCGTGGTGAAATTAACCAAAGGTCTAATCGGCGTGTACGCTCATCAAATTAATGGTGCTATTAAAATTTTGACAAAGGAGTCAGTGGGATCAGAGTTTAAAACTTTAATGTTGTTATCGGAAATGAACTCGTTGACCTTCTGTGTATACGTATCATTATCTATAACAACCAATGAATGGCCTTTTATCAGCTTTTGTAATGCGGGCGTTATTGTCAATTAGTTTTGTTTTTATTTTCTTCAGTGTCTTGAATTCAGTATGAAATCTTATCTGTTTTTGTGTAATGTGAGGTGTGTGAATGTCCAGGGTATGCCTGTCTATGGTATTATTGTCAAAATTTTAAATAGCACTATTAATAAATGCGTTACCTTATTTGATGAGCGTACACGCTGTTATCTAAAACGTATTAACGCTAAAGCGCCCAGGCTCACAGGCCTACCAAAAATTCACAAAGACAATTTCCCGATTAGACCTTTGGTTAATTTCACCACGGCACCAGGTTTCAAGACAGCTAAAAAGCTTGTTAAATTAATAAAGGAAAATATTCATTTAAAGAACAACCACAGCATTATAAGTAATACTGATTTTATAAACAAGACTAGACATTGTAACGATACCGGGGTACCCGAGTTCGATTCCCGGTACCGAATCACAATTGTATAGTTATTATTAGTTCTGTTCTTATATTTTTGTTAATAATAATGATATAGTTTGTTAATAATTATTATATTGTTTTGTAATAATAATAATAATTGATATAAAATGTTAAATATAAATAATTATATATGTATAACTGAATGTATGAAAACAGAATTTGTATGAGTGATATAATGGAAAAATGGTGGCGTTGTCAAGGAGACTGTTTTGTGAGAGGAAGATGATGAATTGTAAATTTTTGGATCTGTAGAAAAAAAGATGAAATAAAAATTGTTCTTTTGATATCTAAAGTGAAATAGTTGGAAATAAAAAAATTGGTACAACAAAAACTGAGAAGATATTGATTATATTATAACATTAAAAAATAATGTTCAACTAAGAATAAAATAATAAATAGACCTCCGAAGAGAATTAATGTATCGCTACAAAGAATAAACTGGTAGCAGCGGTGGGATTATAATCTTAAAATTTGTGCAGAAAATATGAAAATAACACACAAATTTAAAAAATTACAACGGTTGCTAAGAAGAAAAAAATATACTGAAAAGGGAGATACATATTGATGCTGATTTGAACCAGAGGCAAGAAGTCCTGAAGGAACGTGAACTGGAAGTCGTCGGAGGATTTTTTGGAACTAAGAAGGAAGAATCCAGGCCGAGACGAGACAGTCCTTGCAGTTCGAGATGAAGGCAACTTATGTACAAGAAGCTCCTGAAGGCGGATCATCAAGGTGTTTGGGTGAGTCCGGCAGAATTTTTTTGTTTTGTTTCTTGCTGTTGATGTTTTCTGGTGTTCGTGTGGTATACTGCCTTTTTAGTAAAATATCTCATTAAAATGGCATTTATTCAACCGTATAAATGTTGTTTTGCACGAAGTTACGATCGATCTAGATCTTGAAATTCGTGAAGGAATGAGTAAGAAGGACTATACTCGTCTAATTCAATCGTATGAAGATTACGATGAAGAATTAATCAAATAGCTGTTACAGAAAACAGAAACAGAAATTGTTAGACGTGAAACAGTAGCATCTGAAGCTGTAAAGGAAGAAAAAAGATTAGCAGCTGAAGCTGTGAAGGAAGAAGAAAGGAAGGAAGAAAAAAGATTAGAAAGAGAGTTTGAGTTAGAGAAATTGAGGATCCAACAGACTTCTAATACTGAAATTGAAGTTAGAAAAATTGTAGAACCAAAATTGTATAATATAAAATATGTCGTAGGTATATTTGATGAAAAAATGAAGATGTGTCAATTTTCCTTCGAAGATTTGAACGTGCTATGGTACATTCGAAAATACCTCTTGAAGACTGGGTTATTGTTTTAACTAGTGTTGTACCAATAGTAATCAAAGAACTCATTCATCGAGAACCAATAGAGCTAGCAGAAAATTATGATTATGTAAAAGAATTATTTATAGGAAAATACCAGTTAAACCCTGAAAAACTCAGACAAAAATTCTTTAATATTAGACACTTACCGAACCAGACTTGGGCAGATTTTGTATATCAATTGACCATATATTTTGAAGGATGGACTGAAGGAATGAAGGCAGTTGATGTCAAAAGCTTGAAAAATTTAATGATTTTAAATCAGTTAAAATATCGGGTTCCTACCCAAATAAAAGAACAGCTGAGTCAAGATTGGTTAAATTTAAGTACACCTTTGGAGTTACAGAGACAACTAGAAAAAAATGACGATTTGAGGACTTGTCTTAACCAAAAAACAAGTTTGGATTATATTAAGATAGAGTCGAATCCGAAAAATGTTCTGAAGGTGCAACCTAAATCTAATGTTTCAGACAAGGAATTTAAAAAAAGGGAAGAATCAAAGATAAGTGAATTTAAACTTGAATTTGAAAAACGGAAAGGGATGCGATGTTATTTATGTAATTCATTGAATCATTTGAGGAATAGATGGCCTAAAAGATTGTCTATTAATGAACCCTCAAATGTAGCAGGAATAGTTGAAGAGGTCTCTAGTTTTATGAAAGAGACTAAAGAGGATTTGAAAGTTGGAGGCATTTCTCAATCTGATTTAGAAAAGCAAGTAATGCCATTCAAGTGTCAAGGGAAAGTTAACGGTAGACAAGTTCAAATACATCGGGACACAGGTGCTGATATTGATGTGGTGCATCAAAATTATGTATCCATTGAACATTACACGGGCGAACATAGATGGCTTAACACCCCATTATTTCCAGAACCCTTCTGTTGCCAAATAGTAGACGTCACTTTGGAAATTACAGAAAAGGTAATACTTGCTCAGGCTGCAGTCACAGCTAGTCCAGCTTATGAAGGAATTTATTTGATGGGGGATGAAACGGCGCAGAGTTTACAAAACACAAATGCGAATTTGTTAGAATTTGTGAATGCCGTCCCATAAAGTCTATGTTAGTTAGGCGAGAAATAGAAGTAAAAGAGCAAGCAGAACAAGAAAAATTCAAAATGATCAGCTATCAACCGTTGAGACTGAAACAAAAGGGGAAGATAGACTCCTTGAAGAAAATGACAGTCATCAACAGGGTGAAATGTTGTCCCTACTGAATACGACACATGAACAATTCATGGCTGCTCAAAATTCTGATTCCGAATTGTTAGAAATGATCCTAGAAGTACAATCTACACCCGAAGAAACAAATTATGACTTAGAAAATGGAATATTGTATTATAAAACGAATAAATATGAGGATAACTATAGTAAAAAAATTGTTGTGCCTCAAATATTTCGTGAGCAGTTGATGATGGCATGTCACGATACGGCCTCCGCACATTTGGGAGTCACCAAAACCCGAAAACGACTTAATAAGTATTTCTATTGGCCAGGATGGGCAAAAGATATATCGGAGTTTGTTCAGACGTGTCTCCCTTGCCAGCTAGCAGGAAAAGGAGGAGAGAAAAAGAAAGCTCCACTAGTCTTGGTACCACAAATTGAAGAAATATTTTTTCGAATCAACATTGACACTTGTGGGCCTATGATTGAAACGTTTAGACGGAATAAATATATTATCACGGCCATTTGCATGGCTTCTAGATATCCAGAAGCCATTGCATTGCCAGACACAAAGTCACCGACTATAATACGTGCCTTAACAGAAATATTTAGTAGAACAGGATTTCCAAAAGAAATTCAAAGCGATTTAGGAACCTCGTTCACTAGTCAATTACTAGCGAATTTCTGGAACGATTGGGAATTTCAGTGATCCACAGCTCTGTTAGTCATCCTCAAACAAATCCGGTTGAACGACTTCACAGAACTTTACAAAAATTATTGAGATCGATGTGTGAAGAACAGTGTGAAGAATGGGATGAATGTTTACCGGCTGCGATGTTTGCTATTCGAACAGCAGTGCATGAAGGAACTGGATACTCACCAGCAGAACTGGTATATGGGCGAAATTTAAGAGACCATTTGACGCTAATCTATGAAAACTGGAATGGAAAGATTGGAGAAAGTTTATCGGTAGTGGAATATGTAGGCAAGTTAATTAACAAATTGCAGAAGACTAAGGAACTAGCCCTTCAGAATCTTGAGACAGAATTACACCGTCGCAAGACATATTATGACAAAAAGGCTAAAATCCATAAATTCGAAAAAGGAGATAAAGTACTTGTTTTAATACCTTCTCGGGCACATAAGTTAGCAGTTCAGTGGTCGGGACCAGCTGAGATTGTGAAGAAAATATCAGATACGAATTATATTATACATAGACCCAAGAAGGAAAATCAAAACAAGGTAAGCTATATCATGTCAATATGTTAAAGCCTTTTTTCAAAAGACAAAAACTGGTCGCTGCCATCATACAAAACCCTGAAAATACTGAATTCGATGAAGAAATTATTAGTCCTGTAGAACGTGTTTCTAATAAAGATTGGGTTAAGGCTGCAGTAGGGACTAATTTAACATCCGAACAGATTCAGCAACTTAGAATGGTAATTGAGGATTATAAAGAAATATTCACTCCTAAATCCGGATAAGTCACATCAGTTACTCATAACATTGAGCTGATTAATGATACCCCTTTTTTAAGTAAACCATATCGGTTGTCACCTCGACAGACGAAGATCTTAGAAGATGCAGTTAAAGATATGCTAGAGCGCGGAATAGTGGAAGAATGTACTTCTGATTACACGTCACCTATGATACTAATAGAAGTCCCAGGCCGAGAACCACGGCCATGTATAGATTATCGGAAATTGAACCTGATCACTAAAACAACTTATTATCCACTCCCGAATATTGATTCAAATGTTGAAACTGTGGCGAAAGCAAATTTTATAACTGTACTTGACCTTTCAAAGGGATACTGGCAAATTTCCATGACAAAACAAGCCCAACGATATGCTGCATTTGTTACTCCACTTGGTACGTATCAACCGAAACGTATGCCTTTTGGGCTTAAAAATGCGCCTTTCACATTTTGCAAACTAATTAGAGAACTAACATCAGGAATACACAAATTTGTGGAAACATATTTTGACTATATAGCAATGTTTTCATCTTTTTGGGAAGATCACCTGATACATTAAAAAAAGTATTTGAGACTTTAAAAAAAGCCGGACTAACAGTCAAACCCACAAAATGTCAGTTTGCAAAAGCCACCGTTAAATATTTGGGACATTTAGTTGGACAGGGTTATCGGACACCAGCCGAAGCAAAAATAAAGGCTATTATAGGCTATCCAATACCAAAAACAAAAACTGAAGTTCGATCATTCCTGGGCCTAATTGGATATTATCAAAAATTTCTCAAAAGTTTTTCTACTATTGCTGTTCCTCTGAGTGATCTGACGAAAGGAAAAGAAAAAAAAATTACCAATTCAATGGAATGAGAAATGTGAGACGGCGTTTAAAATCTTAAAGAAAATGATCGTTCTGAACCAGTATTAAAGGCGCCTGAGTACGAAAAACCATTTATGCTTCAAGTTGATGCATCCGACGTCGGAAATGGCGTAGTATTGAGTCAGACCGATAAAGACGGATATGAACATCCAGTTATTTTTTAAGTAGAAAACTGAAAGGGCCAGAAATAAATTATGCGACGACCGAAAAGGAATGTGCTGGCATCGTCTGGGCCGTTCTTAAACTCCGTCAATATTTAGATGGGGGACTGACTTTTACTATTGTAACAGACCACAATCCTCTGATTTATTTAAAACTATGGGATCTGCAATGCCCGATTAATGAGATGGGCACTTGCCTTACAACCATTTGATTTTGTCATTACTCATAAGGCCGGGAAATATCACAAAAATGCTGATAGTTTAAGTAGGGCCATGTGCCAAAAAGGTGATGTGGACATACAGACAACAGCACGGCCTGAATTTGACGGAGTTACCTAAGCAATATTGTCATTCAATTTTCACCCTCCTTGTTGGAAGCCGAAAATTGAATAGACTTAGGCGGGGAGGGATTGTAACGATACCGGGGGACCCGAGTTCGATTCCCGGTACCGAATCACAATTGTATAGTTATTATTGGTTCTGTTCTTATATTTTTGTTAATAATAATGATATTCTTGCTTAATAATTATTATATTGTTTTGTAATAATGATAATTGATATAAAATGTTAAATATAAATAATTATATATGTATAACTGAATGTATGAAAACAGAATTTGTATGAGTGATGTAATGGAAAAATGGTGGCGTTGTCAAGGAGACTGTTTTGTGAGAGGAAGATAATGAATTGTAAATTTTGGATCTGTATAAAAAAAGATTAAATAAAAATTGTTCTTTTGATATCTAAAGTGAAATAGATGGAAATAAAAAAATTTGTACAACAAAAACTGAGAAGATATTGATTATATTATAACATTAAAAAATAATGTTCAACTAAGAATAAAATAATAAATAAACCTCCGAAGAGAATTAATGTATCGCTACAAAATACAAAATTACTGCCGAATTATAAACTGGCGTTTTTTGATATAATATATCTCTATACTAATATACCGGTGAAGGAAACAATTGATATTTTAAGAAACAATTTGTGCGATACCAAAAAACTAAGTACCCGGACCATAGATGAGTTAATCCTTTTACTTGAAATTGTTCTACAACAGAATTATTTTACCTTCAACGACCAGTATTTCATTCAAGGTGATGGTTTGGCCATGGGTTCTCCTCTGTCCGGTTTACTGGCGGATATTTATCTGAATTTTTATGAAAATTCCAATTTTTTTCTCCAACAACAGTTACGCTAATAATATAATTTTCTATGGTCGATATGTAGATGACACATTTTTAATCTTTAATGGCACTTTACGCCAAATAAATAGTCTAAAAAATACCATGAATAACATAAACTGTAATATCCAATTCACTCTGGAGACCGAAACCGATAATAGGCTAAATTTCTTAGATTTAACTGTCATTAGACACATAGATAATCTGAAATTTAAAATATATAGAAAACCGACCACTACTGATGTAACCATACACGCCGACTCGCATCATCCCTTTTCACAAAAATAGCAGCATACAATAGCTTCATACACAGATTATTAACGATACCCCTTGACATTGAGGATTTCAACGATGAGCTCAATACAATAAAACATATAGCAGTAGCCAATGGTTACAACAGTTCAATGATTGATAACATCCTCAGAAAGCACAAATATAAAAAGTCCAAACCTGAGCCAGCTAAAAATTCTAAGACCACATTCATTTCAACCACTTACACCAATATAATGCCCAGAATTTTAACATCCATATTAAATAAAATCAATATTACTACTACTTTCAAAACTAATAATAGTCTATGGAAATTTGTTCGCCCAAATATTCAAACCCACATGGAGATAAAAACGGGCATATATAATCTAATATGTAACGACTGTGATAGTTTCTATATTGGCCAGACAGGGAGACCTTTCATCAAAAGATTTCAAGAACACACACCACGCAAACATTTAAATAACATATATTCACTTGAAAACATTAAGTCAAATTACGCACGCCATTTGATTTCAAACAACCATACTTACACGGATTTAAGGTCTAATCTTATACCTTTACATTACTGTAACAAGGGTCACTACATGGACGCATTGGAGGAGTTTGAAATATACAAAAGTTATAACAGCACGAACAACCATGATGGCATACTGAATGATAAATTGAATTTTAAATCCAACCCACTGTACGACACCGCGTTGCATTTGCTTGAGATAAACAACCTGGCAATAATCGAAGTCCAAATATTCAGTATCCAACCGAACGTTACACGGTGCGCACCGAGTCGGACACGTGTGTTTAAATAATGCACTTTTGTGAATTTTAATATTTGACGATCTCTTCCTGAGTGATACGTCTAATGATGGGACATAGTTCCCGAAACGCGTAACAACAAAAACAACGCTACGAAGTCACAGGACGGATTTGAAATACGGTAAATTATTATCAATAACGTGACTTGTACCATAATCAATAATTTTTAAATTACGGCAACACAAGTAAGGAAGGAAAAAAAATTCAAAATTCAATTATTACAGGACGAATCGATAAGGAACCTATACACGCAACGTCTAGATCAAAAGTTAATAGAATTTAGGTATGATGAAGAAATAAACATCACATATGAGCACATAAAAGAAGCTATGCTGCAAGCAGCACTAGAAGCCCTAGGAGAGACTGAGGAGAGAAATAATATATACAAATGGGTCATGAAGGAAGAGACGATGGAAGAGATAAAAGCAAAGAAAAAATTATATAACAAATGGATGTCCACGAAAAAAGATTACAGAAACTACAGAGAGAAGAACAAGGAAGTGAAGGAAATGGTCAGCAAAGAGAAAAATGTAGCATGTGAAAACAGGTATAGAAATGTAGACCAATACATAGGAGGAGCTAGGAGTTCAGAAGCATGGAGTGTAATTAAATCATTACGAACGAATAGGAAGGGTAAAACCTATATTCAATACATACAAGACAATGAGTGGGAGACACATTATAAAAACCTACTTACGGAGAGTAGACAAGAATTACTGAATAACGATGAAGAAGAAATAGAGACAGAAACAGAAAATAGAATTACTATAACGGCAGGAGAAATACGGAAAGCAGTAAACTCAATAAAAAACAACAAAGCATCAGGCCCAGGAGGATTAGTAGCGGAACTAATAAAGTACGGTACCGAGAAACTTATGAGAATGATAGGAAGAATGTTCGAGAAGCTTATAAAAGGAGAAGATTCACCGGCGGAATGGAAAGAGGCACGAATTACATCGATATTTAAAAAAGGCAATTGAAAAGGCTGCGATAACTATACAGGCATAACTGTCATAGCAACAATGGGAAGGCTGTATGGTAGGGTGCTAAGAAATAAAATCGAGGAAAATATATAGGGTAGGATTGTAGAAGAACAAGCAGGTTTTACAGCCGGGAGATCATGCGTAGAAGACCAGATATATACAATCCAACAGATCATAGAAAAGAAAAAAGCGAAGAACAGGGAAGAACATCTAGCGTTTATCGACCTTAGAAAAGCATATGATACAGAAATGTTTAAACCTCTATCACAATTGGAAATACTGAAAGTCCTGACGCAAGCAGTAAAAAATCTATATAAAAACAACAACTAACAAATTAAAGTAGGTAACAAAATTGTCTGTAGGTTTAAAACATCCAAAGGGTTATTGCAAGGTTGCCCAACATCGCCCACGCTGTTTAAGATATTTTTAGAATATGCATGAACCATGTAGAAACAAAAATGCCATGGAATGGGAATACCGATACGAAACGAACACCTGTACACATTATGCTTCCCCGATGACCAGGTAGTTATAGCCCAGGATGAAGAAGATCTAAGCTACATGGTCAGAAAGCTGAATGAAGAATACACAAAGATGGGATTGGAAATAAACATACAAGAGACTGAATACTTGGCAATTAGAGATGAAGAAACAACGGATTTAGAAGTAGACGAAAATGTTAAAATTAGAGGAACAGACAAATTCAAGTACCTAGGATTCACACTGAGTAAGCAAGGCACAACGGAAGAGGAAATAAAAAGTAGATTAGGGCAGACTAGAAAAGGGATTAGACAATTACACAGTGTTATATGGGATAAAAAGATTAGAAAAAGCACAAAAAAAATGATATATCAGACCATAGTCCAAAGCATTATGATGTATTCAGCGGAAGTATGGGTTATTTACAAAAAGAATGAAAGAAAGATTCTTGCAACGGAGATGGAATATTGGAGGAGGTGCTGTGGAATAACGAGAGCAGACCGAATAACAAACTAGGAGATCAGAAGAAGAATGGAAACGGAAAGAACTGTAATTGACTACATTGAAGAAAAAAGATTGGTGTGGTACGGTCATGTCCGGAGAGCCCAAAATCGGTGGATTAACAAAGTGACGGAATGTAGTCCATTAGGAAGGAGAAAAAGGGGAAGACCGAGAAGACCTTAGAGGGACGAAGTGGATGAATCTATGCAACGTATAGGACTTGAGGAAGGACAATGGGAACATCGGGAGAATTGGAAAGCCAGGTTGAAGGAGGAGACGGCACTAGCTGTAGCAACCCTATTATATATATATATTATAACGTAACATGTTGCAAATTTAATGTAATTTAAATTTGTGGAGCCCCACGATCTTGGAGCGCCATTATTATACAACGGTACAATTATATGCAGGTTGTAAGTAATTATAACAATACCAGGTGTAACTATAATAAGAGTATTAGATTTATGAGTATTTAAAAATTCATATTTATTGTTTTCTCAAACCTTATAAATAATAAAACATCGTTAATAATCTTCGGTCAAGATATCACTCCTTATTAAGTGTTTATCTCTTAACCTATACGGTGATACACACATTTAAAACACTCTTACATCTAGACATGTTAATAATCTTAATCTAGACATTTATACAATTTGATTTACTCAAACAATAAAATTAAAATTTAATTTGAATTGAATTCTTTTAATTCAGCTTTGACCTCAACTTGCTCAGTCTATACCAAAGTTTAAAAATTAAATATTAAAATTATATTAATTATTTTTAGACTGGCATTTGTTTTATATTCAAAATTTAAATTATTCTTTTCAACAATGCAAATATCAAATCAATTTAATTATTTATTTTGATAAACAAAAATATACTATCTCAAATTTAAATTCTTTTTTTTCTTATTTCTTTATATGCGATCGCTCATTCTTACGACTAAACATTTATCTAAGATTCTAATATATTATTTCTAATTATAAACTTTTTCTTTGTTTTAATTTATTGTCTTTTTATATAGTCTTTATGAGCTCTTTTAAAAATCATTTATAAATGCATTATGCATGTCACCTCGAGTTTTGATGATCTTACGACGTATTGACGGGGTCCAGCGTTGTCCAGAGTTGGGTTTCCGTTACTCCTGACTTGGCGTGGTCCTGGATATGTCCAAAGTCCAACGTCGTTCTCCAGCAGTGTGTGGTCCGTCTCAGAGAATTGCTATCTGCTGCAAGGTGGATCTCAATAGTCGGTTAGGCGTCAAAAAACATCTCCTAACGTCCAGCATCCCTCGTCGCTCTTGTAGCTTCTCCGTAGACAGGCCTACTCTTTGTAGACTTAAACGGTACCGGTACTTTACGCTTTCCGAAATATTGTCAACATAATTATTGAACGTCTTATTCGTTCATCAATGAGACTTGTAATAAAATAAAAACTGTTCTGCCGACGGACAGCATGTCCGACTGCAACTGTGTCTTGAAATGAAGAGAAGGGTTTTCAGTCAAACCCTTAATTTATACCCTCTCGAGATTCCGCACCTGTTGGCTCCGAAATCATCTTGTCGAGACCTGCAGATAACATGCTAGCCCCCACTCCCGAACCTTTTCATATATTTGCAATTTTTAGCAAATAGCAATGTTTTGTACGGAATCGAGATAGCACAAATCATAGCTAATTTGATTAAGCACTCACTGTATTAATTTGAGCGTCTTAGGGTAATTTGCGTATTTTTGGCACATCTATTTCGCACTGTCTCCGCGTAATGTGTCCTATTAACGTCATTTTCTCACTGGGGATAACTATAAATTTTACACACACTTTGGTGCCTTAGGTTTATTTATACACTAATTAATTTTCACACAGTGAATTAAAATAATTATTTTATTAATTACTTGGGGAGGATAGCTGATATTCCTGTCTGTACATGCATCACTAACACACACAAGGTACACGCGTAACACACATACAATTGAGCAGGTGTTCCTTGCCTGTCGAAACAGGTTAATTTCTCCCCTAATATAAAAATGAAATATTTTTACAATCTCAGACCTGTTCATTTACTCCTAACTTATAATAATTCTACAAATTTTATATTTATTTAAATCAATTCCCAATACAGCATATGGCTGTATCGTTGCAATATATATATATATATATATATATATATATATATATATATATATATATATATATAGTAATGCGACACAATAGTAGCCCTATCCCAAAACCAAAAACTGCTCAATTCAATAGGTACAATAATAGGTAAAGTCACCTATGCTATCTTATTAAAACCAGATAAAGACAAACAACCCTTACTTACAGAAAAGACTGTACAATATAAAAGATAAGAAAAAAAATACAATGCAAATAAAATATAATAAATAATTAAAATATATTATAGAAAGTATATAATATACGTACAAACCTTTATGTAAATGAGTGAATGTGAAGGAGTGGGGAATAAAGTTAACAAACCCTATTATTATTTAAGTATGTTACAAATACAATAAGTGTCAGTGGAGTGGTGACAAAATAAGTGCGGGATAATTACTTTTAAAAAAAAGGAAAACCCATAAATAACACCAATAGTGAATGGTGGTGAAGGGTTTCATCTCAGATTGAGATGTTAGTGAAGGCTTTGGTGTAAGTAGTTGTATTTGTGTTCTACACCAAAGCCTATAGTTATTAACATTTATAAACTACATTATAAGTTTGTGTGAGACTACTGGCAAAATAAGAAAATGTGTATAAGAAACCAGGACCTGTGAACAATAATCTATTCATTAGCCAGTAATGCTTGATAGGATTGATGGGATGGAAGTATGGTACACCAAGTAGTTTATAATTATTTGTCAATTTATAAATGTAGAATTTGGCCATGAAGGCAATACCTCGAAGGTAACATGTTAAAAGATTTTGTTCTGATTATATTATTTGTTAATTTATGATTGTAAACTTGTCCATGTAAACACTACTTTAAGTAATAAGTCAAAAGATTTCATTTTTAACTATTGTGAAAACATGTTAAGGGTCAAAACTCATGTAATAAGATGTAACTAGGGAAAAAGAGTTCAAAACAAAAAACCTAGGTAATAATAAATGTTATTTAGAATATATTAATGAAATGCTATTGATGGCCTAGGCCACAAGTTCCATACTAAGGAAATAATGTCAGAAATGAGTAGATTAGTAAACCAATGTGATAAAACAGGAAAGGGACAAAATTTATATGATGAAGCTAATCGTTTTAACAGTAATATTACATATTAGATTAATTTAAGGAATTGTAAAGTGATATAACAAATGTATAAAAAGTACAGGTCCAGCATTAGAATTTTTGTAAGGTGAAAAGCCACCCTTTATAATTAACCAATGTAAGTAAATAAGGTAGCAAAATGTTCATAATGACATAAAGAAAAGCATGATGTAATTTAAATTTAAGAAAACTTAAAGCTGAACAAGGAGTATTTTTCTTATAGGCAGATGAACATTTAAATCTTGTAAACTGACCACGTCATCTTATGAACTCTCTGTTTTGACCAATCACAGGCCAGTATTGTGAGGGCACGAAACCGTTGATGGAAAGGCAGGAATATAGAATTGTAGTATTGTATTGTTAACTATTGCAGTGAACAGATGAGCTCCTATGAAGAAGTTTTAATTAAATAATAGTAATGTTTTTTGGACCGTTGGCGATGAAAAATTATAACTAATAGAAGCTACAAATACTGTGGAAGATTAGAAGACGAAAATATTTAAATTAAAACAACAAATAAATGCAGAACCTTTGAAAATCCTGATTGCCTACCCTGAACACACTTTCATAACGCCTGTGAACTTCAACTATTAACCACACTACAGGTACGATTACACAACACTACCGTAGACACTATCTACACTTACAGAATAACACCAGGTATCATTTATTGAAGAAAAATCTTAAAAATTAAAACAGTGAACACTGAAACATTTATTTTAAAATAACTTGTGGCAGCACGTGGGCAAACATTTTCGGCGGCCATCTTGCCGATAGTCTGGTTGCCATAGCAACTAATAATAACGAAATATAGTATTAAGATCTTAAAATTTTACTTACCTTTGTAATGTATTGTATTTTTGTATGTATTTGCTGAATTCAATGACAGTCTAAAAGAACCCTTAAACCCTGAGAATTAAAATATTATTATAAATAATTTGTTATTTGGAACTTGTTAGTGTAAAAGTTGAATTGAGCGCTAGAGTCGACCCGACCAATATTTGTTCCGACAAGTCGAATGTTCATTTCTCTGAATAACTTTAATGAAAATAAACATTGTTATTTGGAATCAAAGGAGTTGTCATTGTAGATAATTTGAAAGTTTACAGGACAATTACAGGTAATTCAACAGGAGAGTGAGCAGCGAACGGACCGAAGCATTTGGAAAAGGAACTGGGCGGTCGAGGACAAAATCGATTGCGGCAGCCGATCCGTATTTGACATAAGTGAAGGCAATTTACACTAAATAAAACTCTTCAAACTCAAAACACATAAAATAAAACCAACACTACACTGTTATATTACAGATGGCGTCCAACCAGTGAGGCTGAAGTTAGGGAACACTACCGATCCTAACGTAATTATTAACGATACAGGCAACCCGATTTCAGCTGGCGACTGTCAGAAAAAACAGAAATGCATACAAGAGGAGTGACGAAAAGGTGGGCAAAGGACCAAGAAACGGAAGAAGATAGACGGGAAGAAGAGACAGAAACAGAAGCAGCCACAGACATTGAGATGGAACAACAGGCGGGTGACGGAGAAGAAGCTAGAGGAGGACCGGATTGGAATAAATTCATGGAAATGATGAGCAGTATAAATGAAAAATTGGACAAGAATAAAGAAGAAATAAATGAAAAATTAGATAAGAATAAGGAAGAAACCAATGAAAATTTTAGGAAACAGGAGGAAAAAATATACAGTACTCACGAAAGCTCCAGGAAACAAAACGAGGCTTTGAGTGAAAATTTAATAAAACAAATGGAGGAAAGATTTGACAAGAATAAAGAAGAAACTAATGAAAATTTTAGAAAACTAAACGAAAAGTTCGACAGAAATGAGGAAAGTTTAAGACAAATAAACGAGAAAATAGATAGTACAAATGAGAGTACTAAGGAAGACTTTAGAAAAATAAACGAGAAAATTGAGAGTTCCAACAAAGAGTTGAGAGAAATTATCGATGGACAAAAGGGAGATTTAAAACAAATTGATGAAAAAATTGAAAATATCAACGAAACTCTTGGCAGGGTAGAGGAATATAATGAAGAAAGGAAGCAACAAACAGCCGAAATAGTCGAAAAGGTGGAACAAAACAAAAAAATAATTGTACAGGTCAGAGCAGAGTTAGACGCCAGAATAGACCAAGCAGACAACATCAATCAAGTTAGGATAGCAGAGGTACAGCAAGAAACACAAGAAAGATTGGAAGAACTACAAACTAACACCTCAGGAAAAATCGAACGTGTAAATGAGGAGATGAACCGGGTAAAGAACCAAACCAATGATAATACGGGAAGAATCAATAACATCCAGGAAGTACAGCTAAATAACCTGAGAGAGGATCTCGACAGAGTGAGCTATAGACCAGCCTGCAGTGTTCAACATAATATGCTGGACAACAGAGAAAATATAAACTTTAAGAATTATCGCAGAAACCCAGTGGAATTCCTAGAGAGTGTGGATGAATGTTTACAGAGGACTAAAGAGAACCGCTGGACAATGATAAAGAATCTACTGGATGACAGCTTCAAAGAAATAACTGACAACTGGTGGTCGGCTGTCAGAAATGAGATAACGACGTATGAGGGGTTTAAACAAACCTTCAGGATAAAATACTGGACAGAGTCAGTACAAAATATAATCAGAGATAATCTCTGCCATGGAAGGTACAACGCCTCCCATTACCAACGGCCTACTTTCTCGGGAAGGTGTGTGTAGCACGCAACTTAGAACCGAAAATTCCCGAAGAATGCTTAATTAGCAAAATGGCACACCACTTTGATGAAGGGATTGTACAAGCCACCCTATACAGCCAGATCAAGACAATAGCTGACATGGAGAGACTGCTTGGGAGTTATGAACACCAATATTATTATAGGAAATCAAGGAGGCAGTATGACCAGTCACAGATGGACAGGGGAGATAACGGGAGAGACCAACAACCAAGGTCAAACCAGCCCCGAAATGGGAGTAATGACAATAACCATAATAATAGAAATGGTGCCAATAACTAGAATAATAACAATTATAGAAATAACCAAGGCAATTATAACAGCCGCAACCAAAATAACGGCCGCAGCCAAAATAATAATAACAATAGTGGCGGAAACCGAGAATGGAGACGCAATATAAACTATGACTGGAGGAATCCGAATAATAACAATAGGAGAGGTGAAGAGGAAGGAAACCAACCCGGGAGGGGCTCGAGATCGTTCTCCAAGAAACCTTGGGGAAACCACAACAAATACTCAGCAAGTAGACCGGGCGGAAAACTAGACACAGCAGTGAGAACTATGATCGGCCCATCACTGCGGAATTGGACGAGCGAATAAACAAAGATATCACAAGAAATGAAGTCCAGATGATCAATGAAAACTATTATTTAAGGGATATAAGAAATGACCTTATGGAAGAAGGACAATACTCAGAGAAGAAAGATAATAATCAAATAATTTTTATCAATGCTTGTGACGATTTTAAAAAATAAAAAAGGAAATAAAAGAAATGTAAAATAATTTACAATCTCACATTAAAACAAAACATAAACCCCTAAAGAAAATGATAATGTAACACCGCAATAATACCCAAAGTAAATAGTTTAAAACCAAAAAGAATTCGAGAATAAAATTGAGATAACACCCCTTAATAATTAACCCGGCTTTAACCTGCCGAAACCGGCATCAACACGCACAATTACCCGTGAATAAGACTAATAATAGTATTAAATTGCAACTTGATAAAAAACATAACGATGTACAATAATAAAATAAAAAGTAAAGGATACCGTAGTATAATTAAATATGTCAAAGATTAAACCGGTAGATATTAATCGGAATGTGGAACTACTTTTATGGTGAAGCGTAAACGACTCGAAGTTACTTTACCTGCCCCAATAAATAAACCCCACTTGCAACGGAGCGCTCACGCCGTAAGCTGCGCACAGCGTTGGATCGCGACGCAGAGATAAATATGTTGAAAGTTCGTAAAAGAATATCTAAATAACTAAATTGTGCGCCGATGACATCTCTACCAAATCTTAAATAAGGAAATTATGTAATTAATACAGTACTAGGACCATAAGGTGAAATTCAAATAACAAATAATCATGTAAAGTGAATACCAGTGAAACAAACTTTTGCATTAATTCTTCTAACAACGAAATATTACTATCCGTCATCTAAGAGGAGAGTACCACACCCAGAATGATCTAACACACGTCAGGAACTTCACCGTCACCGGATACTAAGGTAACGACAGACCTTCAGAAAACACACCGAGGACCGAAGAGCCAAATCTGCATCAACTACAGGAAACCACAGGTTACATGGCGGCTTGTCTTCCATGGTTATGAGATACTCAAATTATAACCAACAAAAGACAATTTAACTAACACTTTAAGACTTTTAAAAACAGACATTATATGTAAGATGTAGTCTGTAATCTAATAAAACTATTTGTAGTAAAAGAGTAAAAGTTTAAACTGTAAAGCATTATTGTTTTAAAAGGTAAATAAAGTCCATTCTTCAAATGGCACAATTTCAAGATTGTATATGGGGAGGCGACCATTATTAACATACTATATTCAATCCCGGATCCGTGGAAAAAATTAAACCGATGTACATCTTTATTTTGAGGGCCCTTCTGAAAGAATAAAATATATAATCATCTTGTAAACTGTAAGCTGTTGAACCATATATGTTGAGAACTTTAAGTAGAGCAACTAATGTTATTATGTAATAAAGAGATGTCATCTTTAGTACATACTAAATTGAGTTCATAAATCAGCAGTCTCCCCTCCCCAGTTTCCTTTTATATTAATTGTTTTGGTGATTTGATTAATTTTCAGTTTGTTACAACGTAGGCAGCCTGTATAATTGGCTAGAGTCAATTAATACAGGTTCCCTCAGTTATAGCATATGTGACACGCTATATGCTAAATTGCAAGGGGTAGCAACTGAAATTATAATTGATACAGGAGCGAATGTATCACTCATTGACAAAGTGGAGTTTAATAGAATTATTAACTTACAATTCTGTAATAAGTTACCTTCACTTTCACTTTTTACCTCAATGGGTACACTATAACGCACTTGTCACTGTATATCACTCGAATTGTTTATCATGTTTAGTGATATACTTTAATTTTAAGCTAGTTATAGGTTACCCATTTCTGACCTTTATGTTCTTACATGATTTAATTTATTGGAACCGGGTTATGTAACGTTACATAAAGCCCCCCCACTAGAACAAATTTATTTTAGTTTAACTCGTTTATTAAAAATAAATTGTTGATTGGTTCAATTCTCCTAATAGTCTTGGCTTTATTTTCATAATAGTGTTTCATTTCAAACTGGTTGTAAACTCTGACTGGTAATTCAGACTGGTGGTAATTGCTGTTTTCTTACTCTACTCTCTCTCTCTTGGAGGCAAATTTATCAATTATTTATTTCTGGGTAGTGGTACTTCCACATTTTATTTGATAAGGACTGGTCACACTAATCATACTAAACTTGTTTTAACACTCATTTCTATTTACTTCTATAAATTATCTTTATCAATTAAGCTTTGGTCTGCTATCTTCCTTATATTTTCTTCATTTATACTTCTGGAATCTAATATCACTCTTTTCAGCTATTTTATAATTATTATCCCTTAAATATTCAATTCCCCTAACATTTTTACCTATCCTGTGCGGTGGTACCAGTCGGGTGGCCACCTTGGGTCCATAACTCCGCTGTCCATCCTTACACCTTCTGAGACCAGGGGAACATCATCCCTGCTCATAAAAATTATTGCCGGAACATTTCTACGGTCAATACATAAAAATAAAAAACTTATAAGTAGTAGTCAATTAGCGACTAGTACTAAACACTTTTGGGATTCTTCATACTGTAGCTGTTTGCATTTATTTATATATTTCTTCTTCTCCTTGATTCCTTCTTCTTTTCCATTAACTAATAGCATATAACATTATTGATAGGCCTTATTTTAAAATTCTTTTGACTTTACTTCTTGTGACATATTTCTCCGTATCATTTCTTCTTATATAATCTTCAATTCCGAGAAATTCTAATTATTGTATTAATTATCATCCTCCTTCAGTTTCATTGGAGTCATTAAATTATTTTTTATTCTTCTTATCTGAGCACATTACCATCAATTGTTTTTGTTCATTTAATTTCTCTTCTGTTTGTTACCATTAAAAATATTACTTTTCCTATTATTTCATTTTAAATCATTTCTTTATAACTCTTATTTACTAATCAGTTCTTATTTTTTGTTAAATTAAATGGTTTCGAAATATCTTAAATCGTATTATTTCTGAATAAATTGTTGAGTAAGTTGTCCTTACATAGTTTTTATTATTTTGGGGATTTAGTCTCTTCACTTTAAATTATATGGTTTCAAAATAACTTGAGTAAGATGTCCTTACATGCTTTTAGAATTTTGGGGTATTAGTTTCTTCACTTTTTCTCAATATTTCATTTAACATTAGTTTAACCGTTTTCGGTATCATTCACAACACGGATTGATCCACTCTTATATTTTTCCCGTGGGTTCTGTTGATTAAACTTGTCAATAAAATTCGCTATTGGATTGCCCCATTGCGGATCACTACCATACATTTCAATATTATCGTATGTATATAGCCTCTCATCTTTATTACTGGGACCAGGATTAGACCCTTGATTTTTCCCATGGTCAACTCGTTTGTCCACTTTTCCTTGTTGCTGTTCATCGGGTCTTCTCGAATCCCTCTCATCAGCCATTAGATAATTAACTTGGACTTGATTAGTTCCCTGATTGTCATTTGGTGGATCTCCCAAGGGTATGTCCCTATTTCTATCTCCACTTCTGGACCTCCTATATTCGTCATGATCATTCCATTGTTGTCTGTTGTAGTTGTTTCTCTCATCTCTTCGATCATAATTTTGTCTCTGGTTAAAATACGGACGTTTTCCTTGGTAACTATTACTGTAATAATTGTTATTAGCATGCACATAATTAACTCTGGGCCGATTCTCTCTTGGTGGTTCATTCCTCCGCTCCTCGGTATTCCCTGACCTCCATCTACTTCTCCTATAATAAGATTCCTGTTCATAATTTTCTAGTAGCGTTTCCATGCCTCCAATAGTTTTTACTTGTCCACTTAATCGGGCACTGATGATCTTCTCTTCGAAATGATACGCCATTTTGGTCACTAGACACTCTTCAGGTATCTTAGGGTCTAAATACTTTGCTATACACACCTTCCCCAAAAAGTAAGCAGTAGGTGTTTGTCCCACTGTACGGTCATACCTACCATGACAGATATCGTCCCTAATAATGTTTTGTACTGATTCTGACCAGTACTTAAGTTTGAACCTTGTTTTGAAACCCCCATAATCACACACCTCGTTCCTAATTGTTGTCCACCAATTATCATTGATATTTTTGAACGATTCGTCTAATAGACCTTTTATCATATTCCATCGATTCTCCTTTGATCTGTTCAAAATTTCGTCTACTCTCCCTAAAAATTCAAGTGGGTTTCTGCGATAATCCCGAAAGTTTACACTTTCCTTACTATCTTGATAAACATGAGGACTGCTGCATGCAGATCTAGCACTTATTCTATCTACATCACATTGAAAATTGGTTTGTATTTGTTGCAAACTATCTAATTTCTCTGCTTGGCTATCACACTGATTTTTTACATTCTCTACTGTTTTATGAAACTCTGAAAATTTACCGTTTAGACTGCTTTTGATACTATCTAACTGGTCATTGTTTTCTTGTCGTATGGCCATTACACGAACTTGATTATCTTGTTCTTCTTTTTCCATTCGTGCCTCGACTCCAGTTTTAATTAGTTCCATCTTCTCTTCAGTTTTATCTAATCTTTGGTTAGTTTCTATTAATTTCTTCTCTGCCTCTTCCTTATATTCTTCTACTCTTTGGCTTAACGTATTACTGACCAGTTCAATTTTACCTTCTAGATTTTCTCTTAATTCTTTGTTGAAACTCTCCATTTTACCCTCAAATTGTTTTAAATTTTCTTCGTTTATTTTCTCAATTTGTTTTAAACTATCCCTCAAAGTTTCATTCTGTTTCCTTGAGTTCTCTTCCTGTTTCTTAAAATTCTCATCTATTTTGTCAAATTTTTCACTCAAGGTTTCATTTTGTTTCCTTGAGTTCTCATCTATTTTATCAAATTTCTCGCTCAAGGTTTCATTTTGTTTCCTTGAGTTCTCATCTATTTTATCAAATTTTTCCTCCTGTCTCCTAAAATTTTCTTTATTTTCCTCATTGGTTTGTCTCAAGTTTTCCTCCTGTTTCTTAAAATTTTCCTTATTTTCCTCATTGGTTTGTCTCAAGTTTTCCTCCTGTTTCTTAAAATTCTCCTCTATTTTGTTATTGGTTTGCTTAGAAGTTTCCTCCTGTTTTCTAAATTGTTCCGCCATAAATTTCATCATGTCCTGCCAATTAGGTTCTTCTCTGGCTACCGCTTTGTCTGGTTGGTCCATTTCACTGTCCGTGACTAACTCTATTTCTTGTTCCTGTCCACCTTCTTCAATCTCCTTTTCTTCTGCTCTCTTCTTCGATTTGCCTCGGGTATTATGCATTTCTTGTTTTCTCATAACTGCCGACGATAATTAGATTTTTTGGTATAGGCCCTATTTTTATTAAATATCAAAATTTTTTTCTAATTACAGCCCCACGTTGGGCGCCAATCTGTAACGTAGCGGTTTTTGTAGAGGTTTTAGCGAAAACTTTGTATGTTGCTTATTGGGTGTTCGTCTTATTTAATTAAGCTCCCAATGTTGTTATGCGCCAATCTGTAACGTAGCGCCTTGAGATATTAAAGTTTCCGCCTCTCCGCAGTCGCCACTTATGAATTATAATAACTGAAGTTAAAAAATAAAGTATTTTGTAATGTTACTCAATCTAAGTAGAAATCGAGAGTGTGTGATTTGGGGTCAAGGAGGGAAGTTGTTCAGCCTTATGAGGAAGAGAGAGTAAGTTCCGATTATTTACACTCGGTTTAGACGATTTCTGAAATCTTTTACAACTACCCACTACAAAAATTATAACACATTTTTATTACTCAATATCATTTTTCAATAATATTATTTATTTATATTATTGGTTTTTGTTTCCTGCCACCAAAATACAAGTATCACAATTGATCTTTCCTTAAATAAAACGTAAGATCGACTTCATCGAGTAAACATGGAATTGTCTAAAGAAAAAAAACCTATATGGTTTTGTTTACCAAACTTTACACTATTTTTTAAAACATCAATTAATATATAATTCTTAATAATTCCCCAGGGTTAAGGGTAAGTTCTTTTTGTTATGAGATGGTCAGAAATGGATAATTACTAATCTCTACAAATACCGAAAAAATATGAAATAAATTTTGTTTATTTTTTATTTAGTATGTAGTTCCAGAAGTGTCCGTAAGAGAGCAGCGTGCGTTTGTTTACTTAAACACATGTGATTAAATTTGACTAGTTTTGTGTTCTATATCACCATTCGGAATGTGTTTTCTTCGTTAACTATTAGACAAAATGTTTATATTACCTCTCTTCTTATAGCTCTTACTGGAATGAAGCCTTTTCTCTGGTGAGGTCCGTCTTGAGTTATAATTTCATTAACGTCTGGCACATATTCTATCGTCGACTTGAACCATGGCAAAACTAAGCCGAATCATCAGAAGGTTTTCTTTCACTGTTTATTAGGGAGTATAACCATTTAATTTTGATAAATAAGGTATGATTATATAGTGTTCATATTGCTTCTTAATTTTGTACTAATTTTCACTTCTCCAAAGTTTCAGAAAGGATATTTTATTAGAATTGTAGTAGCATCATTTTGTCAACTCGCCAGGTTTTTTTCCAAATTTTATTATTAACAATACTTGTCATTTTCGTCACTCCTAGTAACCCATAATATTTTTATTATACAGGCAGTTTGTAATTATTATAAATTTATATTTTATTTACCGAAAAATAATTCTTTTCCATTCCGGTTTCTTTACCAATTTGGTTTACATAATAGGTTTTTATTCATTTTCTTATGACCTTGTATATAAGAATTTGATATTTTTTATTATCTTTAAATAAATTTATATATTATTTATTAGTCTTTCATAGTATTCCTACACTGCACTACTTCCTGTTGCCATTTCCCTCATATAGTATTATTTTAATTTTTTATTATCCTTTGATATTTAAACTATTTATGTTTTTTTTTAAACGAACCCTGGGTTATCTTATATTATAACACAAATATTTGACAAAATATAACATTAACTTAGGTATTACAATTGGTTGTCTATACAATATAAATATTACAATAAATTAATAAAATACAGACTCAGTTAGTAGCATTATAGTCTACTATCATAGTTTTATAATTCCCAAACCTTCAGCACAATTCTGTAATAAGTTACCTTCACTTTCACTTTTTACCTCAATGGGTACACTATAACGCACTTGTCACTGTATATCACTCGAATTGTTTATCATGTTTAGTGATATACTTTAATTTTAAGCTAGTTATAGGTTACCCATTTCTGACCTTTATGTTCTTACATGATTTAATTTATTGGGACCGGGTTATGTAACGTTACAATATATATATATATATATATATATATATTGTAACGCGACATAATGATATATAAAGAATTGCTCAATTCAGTAGAAGTCAGAATGGGTATGATCACTTATTCTACCAATTTAAACGAATAATAAACTTTTAAAAACTAGGTCATAAAATGTAATAAAAATAAAAGTACAATACAAGAGTGCAGTAAGCAAATGAAATATATAATAAATTATAAAATACAAACCTGTTAAAAGAATGTTGATGTAAGAGAGTGGAGTACAAGGGTAATCACTAGTTAAACAGAAAAGGACTGTAAACATTAATGATCCCTATTATTACTTGATGTAAAAACAAACAAACACTAGGCAAATAGGATGCCAGTGAAACACCAAATATGTTATAAATACAATAAGTGTCAGTGGAGTGGTGACAGCATAAGTACGGGTTAATTACTTTAAAAAAAAAGAAAAAAGAAACCCATAAATAACACCAATAGTGAATTGTGGTGAAGGGTTTCACCTCAGATTGAGATGTTAATGAAGGCTTTGGTGTAAATTTGTATTTGTTTTCTATACCAAAACCTATAGTTATTAACATTTACAAACTACATTGTAAGTTAGTTTGAGCCTACTGGCAAAGTAAGAAAATTGTGTACTAGAAACCAGGACCTATGAACAATAATCTATTCATGAGCCAGTAATGCTTGATAAGGTTGATGGGATGGAAGTATGGTACACCAAGTAGTTTGTGATTGTTTGTCAATTTATAAATATAGAATTTGGCCATGAAGGCAATACCTTAAAGGTAACATGTTAAAAGATTTTGATCTAATTATGTTATTTGTTAATTTATGATTGTAAACTTGGCCATGTAAACACTACTTTAAGTAATATGTCAAAAGATTTTATTGTAACTATTGTTAAAACATGTTAAGGTTCAAGACTCATGTAATAAGATGTAACTCAAGAAAAAGGGTTCGAAACCAAAACTCTAGTTAATTTTAAATATAAATTAGAATATATTAATGAAATGCTATTGATGACCTAGGCCACTAATTCAATACAAAGGAAATAATGTCAGAAATGAGTAGATTAGTAAACCAATGTGATAAAACAGGAAAGGGATAAAATTTATGTGATGAACTTAATTGTTTTAATAGTAATATTACACATTAGATTAATTTAAAGAATTGTAATGTGATATAAAACTTGTAAAAGTAAAGTATTGGCCCAAAATTAGAACTTTCATAACGTGAGAAATCATCCTTTATAATGACCAACTCATGCAAAATGAGGTATAAAAATACCTATAATTTTACACGGAAAAATACTATGTAACTTTAATTTAATATGATCTAAAGCTAGAAAAGGAGTATTTTTTAGCATAGGTGTAAGGATATTTGATTCTTGTAAACTGGTCATGTGACCCCAAAGTTCACAAGCAGGCCAGAGTTTCTTGGTCAAGACCGTTAACGAAGAAACGGAAAATTATTATTCCATTGTTAACTTCAAGAGAGGGCAGATGAGCTCTGTATAATAAAAAATTTAATGTAACACAAGGAATCAGTTTTTGAACGAGTAGAACAGTATAAACAACTGCAAATCAAAGTATTAATTACCATATAAAAGAAGAGAATAAACTAACTGCCATTAACAGATGAAAACACCAAGAAACAGGAAAAACTTCGATCACCAAAAGTGAAAGCAAAGTTTGAACACTTCTTTGTGGGTGAGATCACTCGAGTCTATAACTAACCTACAACTACGACTACACAACACTCAGGTTAACTCAACAAATATCAACAAACTGAACACAAGTGACAACAAAAGAAATAAACTTAAATTAAATCTGTGAACACACTAAAGATCATTTATTTCCAAAGGAACGGAGCAAGGACATTTTCGGATAGCGTTTTCAGCTGACTACATCAGCGGCCATTTTGTCCGTCTCACAGCTAGCCCGAGTGAACCAAAATATTCGCTGTTACCTAGCAACCAAACTTTATTTATCGTAATATTAGTTAATAAGATTTTAATTTTACCGACATTTGTGATGTATTGTACTTGTTATTTGCATTTCTGACTTCCATAGCAGTCTTAAAGAACCCAGAACCCTGAGATTTTTATTACTTTTTAAAAGTTAATGTTTTATAAAATTTGTATCCTTGCACAATCGAATTGAGCAACCGAGTCGACCCGACTATGACCTTGTTCGACCAAAATTCGACTATTTTATTTTGAATAACTGAAATAAGAATAAGGTATTTTGGTGTTTTACATACTCTCTAAAAAAAAAAAAAAAAAAATCGAGCACCAGTTTATAAATTATCCTGCACCTTCTCCATCTGCTTGATTCAAGAGGTAAAGTATCCCATAATTTTGAAAATCTCTTAATTGAGAAAGGATTTCTTAGTAAAGTAGCCTAGGTCAAACATTTAACTTTCAAATAACTAAGAGAACTTGATATGTCCACTAGCGCATCAAGAGCCTACTGACATTTCAAGCTAATCTTTGTAAATATCAAATATCTATAATTTGACATTATTTGTGTGTGTGTGTGTGTGTGTGTGTGTGTGTGTGTGTGTGTGTGTGTGTGTGTGTGTGTGTGTGTGTGTGTGTGTGTGTGTGTGTGTGTGTGTGTGTGTGTGTGTGTGTGTGTGTGTGTGTGTGTGTGTGTGTGTGTGTGTGTGTGTGTGTGTGTGTGTGTGTGTGTGTGTGTGTGTGTGTGTGTGTGTGTGTGTGTGTGTGTGTGTGTGTGTGTGTGTGTGTGTGTGTGTGTGTGTGTGTGTGTGTGTGTGTGTGTGTGTGTGTGGTATAGCTGGAATTTGGCCTTGGAGGTGGTCCGGGGTCGGTTCTTCATACAAAAGAAAAAACTAGTTAAAACAAAGCAACATTACTATCTTTAAAGTGGTTGAAATCAGTCCCATTAAAGTAAACGGTAATAACACAATAAAAATATGCTTTATTTAAACATTGTTTATCACATACGATACTTACTGATTGAATTGATTTTCTGTATTTCAAAATTCAAATGTATATGCTAATGCTGTTTAGTAAATCTGTTTGTATATTTAAAAAAAGTTACTACTATATTAGTGTACACAGCTGAAAAAGTGATAAAACAACCTAAAAATTAAAAAGTTAAGAGAATCCCTCAACTTTTTTCAACTTCTGGGTAGGAGGGAGAGGAGTTCAGTCCCATTCGTCCCCCACCATAAATACGCCCCTGGTGTGTGTGTGTGTGTTTAGTGGTGTGATTTCCATGTTTTCACAGTCTATTAAGTAGACTACAAATTTTGACATCAAAGAAAATGTATAGAAGAAACTGTGGAAAGTGTACTTAAAAAATTGTAGCCTGTTTATAATCAGTAAAAGCATTTTATCTAATTCGAGTATTGTCAAATGGATAACTTTTTGTTCTTTTCATAGGCTTAATAGAGCTGGCACATTACTAAGGGTATTCACTGCATCATGTATTCTAATCTGCAATGTGTGTGTTTTAATTGTTCTCTGTTTTGTATATTTCAAAGAATATTCTTTACTTGCACTTCTAATTTTACTAAAACGTTCCTTATCCTATTTTGAATTAAGAGGAGAAAATTGTTTGTTTGACTGGAGTCTAAATATACCAATTTTCCAACTATCTTGGGTTTGGTGCCTTGTCTTCTTTGTTACTTTAGGCCTCTATTATACTAGGCAACTGATTTCAGGAAAAGATGTGGGGCATTGGTTTAAATGAGATTATTACACTTACTATAATTGGTTGCATGGTCTGCAATCGATTTGCAGGACAGTTGCAAGCCATGCAACTGATCGTACAACTATTAGTTTCACGCACTCGATGTGGGCTATTGATTCAAATGTAGCGTATTACACTATGCAACCAATTGCATGCAACTTGCCTGTGCACGCATTCTGCAGACAACAAAGAAATTTCATGACATGGGACCAAAGCAACGTATACAATTTTTTATAAAAAACCACGAATATCTTGAAAACAAAAAAAAGGATTTTATTGAAACATAAACCAAAATAAAATTTGGAATTTTCTCTAAATTTCGCTTGCTGACACTATATAGATATCTCTATACTACAGGTATATTTCACTACACGCAAATTAACAAAGAAATTTCATGATATGGAACCGTTTTAAGGTTATGTTAGTCAAAATTATTAAAGTTATCGGTTAAAATTTATGTTTGAAACCATCCTCAACCTTCAAGAAACTCGGTGGTGAAAGAATTTTTTTCTTCCATGTTCCATAAGGAAATGGAAGTATGGTCATGGCGAAAAAATTGTGTTCGAGATAACGGCAGATTCTGATTGTAGGCCTACTACCATCAAATCATGAAAAAGTAATTTTTCGAAATGTGTGTGTGTGTGTGTGTGTGTGTGTGTGTGTGTGTGTGTGTGTGTGTGTGTGTGTGTGTGTGTGTGTGTGTGTGTGTGTGTGTGTGTGTGTGTGTGTGTGTGTGTGTGTGTGTGTGTGTGTGTGTGTGTGTGTGTGTGTGTGTGTGTGTGTGTGTGTGTGTGTGTGTGTGTGTGTGTGTGTGTGTGTGTGTGTGTGTGTGTGTGTGTGTGTGTGTGTGTGTGTGTGTGTGTGTGTGTGTGTGTGTGTGTAGAATTTTTTCTATGGCAAACGATAACAGCCGTAAATGCAAACAGAATCAAATAATGTTTTGCATACAGCCCTGAATTGTAGAGGACGCAAGGCCTCTTGTTTGTAGTGAAGATCGGTTAAGGGAAAGGGGTAGTTTACCTGCAACGTTTTACATTTTAACAAGAGTAAAGTGCTTAATTTTGATAAATAAAGTATCCTGAAAAGAAGGTCATAATAATCCACTGTAGAAAGTTAGATGAAATATCTATAAATGAAAAGGGTAGTTGAAGGAGGGAGGGGGTAATTTTTGTTTAAATTAAAATGGTAGTTGATGGAGGAGGTAAATTTTTATAGATTTTATATGTGTACTACGTTATTGACAACAAAGAAGTAATTTCTATGGAAACATTTCATATTACTTTAACAAAATTCTATATTTTCCATTTTAATTTAAATCACGTATGAGTGAAAATATATCGTTCCTGGCAGGCAATCATATCTCAATTATGTAATGTTTACTTTTCCAAAGTTTTATTATTGTGATTACCGCAATAAAAAGCCGGCAGGACACACACACACACACAAAATTCGCGTTATTCCTGGCCTCACTCATGTTTATTTTATTATGTTTGCGCGCTTTTTAAATGGAAAGTGCCGAAACTTATAAAAAATAGTTATTTACTAGCCTGTGTGAAATATAGCGTTATGACATGGATCAGAATGGTGGGTGTTAAACAGGAGACACAAACGTATTAAGGAAGAAATGTTTTGCTGAGAAATTTATAATTATACGGGTGAACAGAATAGTCGTTCAGGAAATCAGAAGACAAATGAAAAGAAAGAAATCAATACTCGATTTAAAAAAAGAAAAATGACTAGTACAGTATTGACAGGAAAGACTTTGATAACACTATAGACATCCCTCGGCCCCTCGCAGCGAGAGTCCAATTTCGTTACAGGAATCAGATCGCAGCTACCTTTAGCTTCGTTCGACCTACAGACATTTTATCCAAAAGCACAGTCCTTCCTCACGAAGGTTGAGGATAGTCTTAATCCACCTGACATGGTGGTACAATTTTAGATGATAAGTAATTTCTTCGGAACTCAAGTATCCACTTATTTAATTAATATTTAAATGATTTTAAATATAAATTTTAGGATATGGAAGTCATGTATGGTTCTCCATACCGATTTTTTTTTTTGGATCAGTAGTTTCTAAAGTTAGCTTGGACAATGAAATAAACAAACTTAACGTCTTTATAATAATAGTATTTACGGCAGGCTTACTGATTGCAGAGCAATTGAAGCCTGTTTTTAATGTCCTGCAACTAGTTTCATGTAGAATTGAAATCAGTTGCGTACTGTAATAGAGGCCTAATTGGTAATTATCATGTCATAGATTGGAATTAAAACATTTTCCTTTTTTTTTGTATCGGCCATCTAAGGACCACATGCCAATTGCAATTCTTTATTCTTTGTTCTTTCCTTTTTCTCCTATATTCTTTCATCTTTTCACTGTGTCTCTTCTTCCTGTCTTCAGTCCACTTTGAACCTGCTTTTTTCCCTCCACTACCCTGGACTCCTTCCATTTGTAACACTTTTGCCCGAAAAACGTCTCTTTCAATTGCTTCTTCTGCGTGTATATTATTTTTTCTAAATCTTTTTGGACTTCTTTAATCCAACTTGATGTTGACTTCTTCCCCCACAGATATTTTAAGATCTGCTTTATTAACCTATTGTCCATTCTGTATAAATGTCCAAAAAACAATTTTCTATACTACGCTTATGATATATTTCATCTTTACTTCTTAATTTCCAACCTTCCGAAGTTTTTCGTGGCCTAATATTTTGCTAGTATTTCATCTTTCCAATATTTCTAGTTTGGCAAAATTGTAATTCAATCTAGATATTCACTTGCATATAGGCATTCTGGCTTCACTACTGTACTGTAATGCCTTATTTTCACATTTTTAAGTAAATTTTTAGCAGAATTAAAGAAGTAAAATATCTAGCAGAATCCAAAGGATACGACAGAACAATAGTCAATAAACTCCTACACAAAACACAAAACAAACAACAGACAAAGACAGAAAACAACAAATTCATAACACTAACATACATCAACAGCCAAACTGAAACAATTGCCCATAAATTCGTAAAAGCAGGATACAGAATCGCGTACAAAACTACTAACAAAACAGAACACACACTATCAAAACACACACACACAAAGCACAAAACAAATTCGACCTACTTGGCGTTTACAAACTAAACTGCTCAGATTGCAACAAATTCTACATAGGCGAGACAGCACGTAGCTTCAAACAAAGATACATTGAATACACAAAGGCACTACACTCCACTACAGAATCCACCTTTGCAAACCACCTCATTAAAGCAAACCATACATACAAAAACATCGACAATAACATGGACATTCTAAACGTACACACAAAAGGCCGAAAACTAGACACTCTAGAACAATTGGAAATATACAAACACATAAAAACGACATCCTAAACGAACAGACACAATTCAAATCACATGCGTTATTCGAACATATCACACCCCACACACACAATATCGATCTTTCAAAAGTCGATACCGTCGCCAAGAACAAGACGGACAGTGCTCCCAGCGACAGCCTTTGAAGAAGCTTTTTAAAGCGAAAACCTGTTCAGGCTATAAGGTAAAACTTTCACGTTTTTACCCATAAAAAACTTTGTGTTCGGAGTCGGTAGTAAATTAATTATATTTAGTAAATTTTTACTTACCAGTACCAATTTTTTTCCAGCTCTTTGTAAAATGAAATTTCATTGATAGTTATTTTTTTCGATCTGTAATTTTCCTCCTTTTTGGAGTCCTTGTCTGAAATCAATTCAAATTTAACTCGTATGATAGGCGCCCTTCTTGATAGACAACTTCCTCTTTGTTTCCCTCGATATTACACAACACAAACGTGCGATGATTTCACTGGTAGCCAGTGCACTCTATATTTAATTTATGGTTCAAAGAGAATCCTACTAAATCTGTCCTACATGGGTTGAAACATCCAACAATTTTTACGACACTATCTTCACTTGATTCTCATGGCCGTAGTGAAAAAAAATGACAGAAGACGTGATCTTACGCTTAGCGTTAACACAACATTTTAAAGTGCTTTTCCATTTTCCATTCTTATTTGAATTTTTATAAATATTAGAAATCATCATAGTCATTTCCATAAATCACTCAGAAGTGAATAATAAAAATGAATAATATTCCTATAGCATATACAAGGTTAATATATTAGGAAAAAAATTACCTAAAAAAAATTAATATTTTTACATTATCAATTACGTTTCATAATAATCGTGCTACAGTACAAGTCTCTAGTTGTACGAAAATAACTATAAGATTTACGTAAACAAAGATAATGACCAACACTGATGATAACAGTCGTAAACGAGATGATTCTAACAACGCCGATATTATTTTGTTGTTTATTCAATAATTTTGATTGATTATAGAGTACGCTTTGGATTATTATATTCACACAGAATTGTTGAAATTAGTGTTTGGTGTATGTATCTCACATATTTTCATGGTTGCGAAGTTTAAAGCGTTGTTTTACGATGGATTTTTTAGTCAGTTATTAAGTCAGTTTTTCCGTAACGTTAACTATAGGCTACCCATGTAATGGCGGATTCTCTTATCGACGTGTAATATGTTGGCGGTTAGCCATTACCAATCAGCTCGGTGGTCTCAGCGCCCGACATGCGTTACCCTATTCTGTTCAACGCGTACAGATTTGTAGGGTTTGATGGTTTATTTTCGATATTAAAAATTTTCAACTCTTTACGAATGTCGTCATTGTAGAGTCTATCCTTTCGTATGCAGCCTTTAACAGACCGCAAGAATCTCATCTCCGATGTTTATATTCTAGTCAGATGTTTTTTTGCCGAACCCCAAGTTTCAGAACAATACAGTAACCTGGTACAGCCATTAACTTATAAATTTTTAATCGAGTGCACACCTGGTCAGTACGGTTTTAGCACATCCGATGTACCCTAGCTGGATTCTCACCTTGCTTCAACCTGTCTTGGGTCGAATCCCTTTCTTTAATCTTTCCAATCTTTCCTGTCTGGTCTTTCTTGACCAACACTTGGTCTTTTCGACGCCGACGCCATTAGGTTTTCGGGTACTAGTGGAGTCTTCCATACTTCAGCTTTACTGTGAAATTCCTGTTTTCTTGTTGTTTTCCTCTCGTAGTACCCGGTAAAGGCCCGACTATCGTTAAAGGTTTCAAAAAAAAAAGTTTCAAACCCCTGAGTTAAATTGTGTGCTGAAGTTATACTATTTATTTTGTTTATTGAAAGTACCAAACTGACAGTTGTGGGATAATAATACGTTGCAATGGTAACGGCAAACTGTTATTTTCAACACACGTTGTGCGCATCTCATGGGTTCAGACATTTGTTCTCTTTTCAATTAATCTAAAGAAACGTTTCATTTTATTTACACTTTTCTGGGCTCAGTTAGCGTCTTAAAAAAAGCCATAAAATGGGAATACTACCCTGCAGATACTTTACAAATTATTTTAATTTTTCTGCCAGTCTAAAGGAAAATGACAGTTAAGACGGTAGCATAGTAGTCTTAACGAGCGTTTGTTAACCGGGTCGAAAGTTGGGTTTGTGAAACGGCTATTAAGGCAATGGCCGTTAAAAACTTTATCGCCAGTTAACAAACGGTCCGTTAGGAAAACGTTAACATATGTTCGTGGAGTTACGCTCTGACAACGTTGCGAGGCTGAGTTGCTTCTTTACGTATTCTACGTCTCGAGTTAGCTGTGCAGTCAATCGTGGTACCGTAGAGCGGGAATCTCCTCAGGGGAACAGTAGTGAGACTACCGCACTGCAGATGCTTCTGAGTAAATAATATCTTACGGAGTACTGTGTACTGTGAGCAGCACCGTTTCCTTGAATTAACGTTTAATAATTGAGCGACTCAATGCAACTAAACCTAATGGTTTTAACTGAGCGCCATACATTTGAAGCTGAAATGTGGTTGTACGCGTAACGGAAGTCTTAATGTCTGAGAAGAACAGGGTGAAGATACGATAAGTTTCTACTGTATTACGTTTTAGAGACAACATTTAAAACACTTTCGATTGCGGTCACCTTTGGAACTATTTCACACCGTTTATAAAATCCTTTATTGTTGAATAGGCCTACTCATAAAAAGATTATAATTTTCAAGTTATCCTAAAATCAATGCCAAACTGTTTCCATTATATTGCCTACAATTAATAATGTATACTATGTATTGCATACTTTCTTTCAAATTGCAGTTGATAATAGCTTTTTTGTAGTAGTGTTTTGTAGATTTTATAAAAAAAAATTCTTGAAAAATAAGTTTTCTCATATATCCCGCTTTAAATTTACAAATTTTTACAAACAGATTAACTTACTTACACGCACAATTTACTGATACCACTTTTTTGAAAATATCAGTTTTATTATATTAAAAAAATATCAGATATAAATAATACCAGGTTCAAATTCCATACAACTTCACTCTTGTCACTTTGCTCTGATAATTCCTGTTAAATTTTCCATAATAATATAACGGAAATAGAAAAGTAATAGTTATTTAAAGGAAATATTTCTAGTGAAATACTGTGAACACAAAAGGGTAATTAAAAATATGGTGGAAGCAATTTGGACCTACAACGAAAACTAACCAAACAACGGACGAACGTTTGTAAACAAAACAGCAGCAACAGTTGTTTTGACGAAGTTATAGTCACTTGTATCCGTATTATGCTGACTTGAAGCGAGTAACGCTGGTTCTAAAATACCAACAGATGACAACAGTTTGATAATGCAGACCACGTTTAAACTCGTCGAATCCACGGCCTTCGTAATATTACGTGATCCGTACTCAAAGCGTAAACTCAATTCTTCTTTAGCAGTTGAGCCCAACGTGAGCTCTGGCTTCCAACATCAATTTTCTCCAATGTCTCCTGCCCGTTGTCATCTCAGTGTGTTCCCTCACATCAATTCTTCTGAAATCTCCCAGGATATCATCCAATCTCTTTATCTGCTTTTATAGACTTGTGTCCTCAGGATTTTCATTGGCGATAGGCTGATCATCCATCCGCTCTAGGTGACCTAGTGATTGTATTCGTTGAGCCTTTACAAATCTTACAACGTCCTCATGCTTCAGTAGCTCATCTATCTTCGGGTTATTCCTTATTCTCCATTTACCAGCTTCCTTAACTAAGCCATTATTGCTTCAGCAGCTCATCTATCTCCGGGTTATTTCTTATTCTCCATTTACCAGCTTCCTTAACGAAGCCATTATTGCTTCAGTAGCTCATCTATCTCCGGGTTATTTCTTATTATCCATTTACCAGCTTCCTTAACCAAGCCATTATTGCTTCAGTAGCTCATCTGTCTCCAGGTTATTTCTTATTCTCCATTTATCATCTTCCTTAACCTAGCCATAAACACGTTGTACAATCTTTCTTTTTAACCTTGGTGTGTTTCTTGTTCCTTTTTTGCTAATGTCCATTGGTAAAGTATTAACTACAATTGCTTATTCAGTTCGTAGTCCTTCAGTCTTTCGACTGATTTGTACCCTCCCCGCATATACCCGTGGTGCGTGTGGTACTGAGTCTCTCACAGGTATATGGGACCTACAGTTTAACGCCGGATCCGAATTTTTTTTTTTTTTTTTTTTTTGGGAGGGTTTATACTAGGCTCGCTGGGTTGCCATTACCTTGCGAGGGGGAACGGTCGTATCTAAATCAGATGGCCCCTGGCGGGAATTGAACCCGCGCCGACAGCGTAGTAGCGTCACACGCTAGACACTACGCCACGACCGCTCCAATGCTTATAAACTAGCCTTAACTTTTCAGACGTAAAGTGAACAGTTCTCATTCCAAATCTAGATTAAATTGTAAGTGCAGCTATATTCCGTTCCAGACGAGTGTAAGGTAAAGTGCAGGGCCACAACGTAAACATTTTTCTAGCGCTGTAGTTTCTGTGACGTACAGATTATCTCGGAAAAAATTTACTTTTACATCTTCCGTGAATCCATTAAATGAGAAACCACAGATTAAGGTATACAGTTTAAGGAGATTGAGAGAAACTGACTTTCCGAAGTGTACCAAAGGATAACAGACAACACTTGTTTTTGTTGGCTGACACTGACTGCATTAACGTAAATTAGAGGAAAAATCAAGAAAAAAGATTTCCAACATGTGTGTGGTTCCGTTCTTATATATTTTACCTAAATAAAAGAATTGATTGTGGTCTTGTTTAGTTGGAAGTTTGTACAAAACAAATCCTCCGACATGATATTTTTTTGTTTCATATCATGGAACGATGAACAGCGGATACCTTCACGGTACTACGTTATTTATAGTATCATGTCCTCATCTATGTTCTTACCTTCTCCCAAAAGCTCCAAACAGTAAAACTGCACTTATGGAAAAGGTCTTGTGGACAGGGGCGGATTAGAAGCGCGTGGTGCCCTATGCTGGCATCAGACTGGTGCCCCCCACATCAAAATTCAACCTTTTATCTGTTATATACACTGATAAATGGATATACATTTTCGAAAGTTAACAATTATTTCATTAAACTCTCAAATTACAACACACATTTAGCTAAATAATGATTACAATGAGTACGGTAGTACTTAAGCTTAACGAATTTGAATCGCTCCATTTTTTTCTCTCGATTTTGCTGTAACTAAGTCTTGTATAACTTTTTCCAAATCGAGCCATTGAAGTATCCAACCTTGCTAACGAAGATTCTCTCATCTCCCGTAGTTGAACTCAAAATATCTTTGATGCGTTTTAATACAGGAAATGATCTTTCAGATTCGAAGTTAGCTGTTGGAATCGTCAAAAGCAGACGATAAGGAATGTATATATTCGGAGGTATATCAATAATTTTACAATCAATAATCCAGTTTAATACTTTGAGCGGACAAACTGTAGTATCATGAAATCTATCATCTTTATTCGAGCGATTTGAAAACAAACCTCTTTCTTGTAATTTTACTCGTGGGAGAAAGTGCTTTAATTCTATTAGAAAATCGTTATTTAATGTAAATGTCTATAAGAGCTTCTATACTTCTATTTACTTTGAGTAAATTTCTACGTGTTTAAAAAGCATAAGGCGAACTCGTCGAAAAGTATGCACACATCTTTTTGTAATTTTGCATTGAGGACATTTGATTTTTTTTTTTATCACATTTGTTATCATCAAAAAGTTTTTGTGATTTAGGGCTGGATGGTGCCCCGTCTGACAGCGGAGACCCTGGTGCCCGGTGCTGCAGGATACCCCAGCGTTATAGATAATCCGCCACTGCTTGTAGGGTGTCCAGGCTGCAGTGCATTAGAGATCAGGAGGTAACTGCATAGATTGTTTTAGTCACCACAAATTCAACGGCCACGTAGAACACATGTCTGATTATTGGTAGTCTCAAAAGTTGCTAGGCTGGTTTCCACCTAGACGACGGAAACTGGATAGACCCAGGACAACGTGGTAGGAAGATGTCCTCGATGAGATGAGGAAAAGAGGTTTCAACGTAGTGGTTGTTGAGACAGAAACCTTCGGTTTGCAGAATATAAGAGACTAGAGGTGTGGTAAACTAGTATTTAAAAATAACAGGTACCAAGGAAACCGTTCCAAAAAATAACACGTACAAATACCTGTTATTATATACGTATTATACATATACCTTTACTATATAATTTGTTTGAAGAAATAAATTGAAACTAAAAGTATTAACAGTGTGGCTTTACACCGTGGCTTTATTAAGTTGTTACTGTTTAATAGAAAATAAGAAACAAGAGAATTTGTAGGATTATCTACCTTTAGGAACACAAATTTAACTTTCCACTAGGAGTAAACAAACTGACATAGATTTAGTATTAAATTATTGAGTTCTTTTTGGTTAGACAAATCAGTTGCAAAACTCAGGCAATGAAATTTAGAGTGCAAGTAATAGCATAACAAAGAATGTAAAAAAAATTTACGTGAGATGTGCAGTGAAGTTAAAATCGTCTCCGAAATCACATTAACAAAAAGTACTACATGGCCTATCATCCACTCTGTAGGTTATAACACAATGTAATTCGCTTTTACAAAATTACCAAGTTGGTGACTAGTATAATATATAATTTGTTATTATAATCTGTATTATATGTCCGCATAACACACGAGAATAAATGTAACATTTGTATGATTTTTTGATTTATTAAAAACAGCTTCGTCTCTTTAGCATAAAGATATTCTGAACCTCGCTGTTTTGTTTTGCTTGTATGGCAATCGGCACATGCGCAGAATGAAGTAGTCAGCACCAAAAAGTAGCTTTGTACTCGTGTACTCGTAATACTCCTAATACTTGTAGTACTCGTTTACTTGTTTAATCTAAACAAAATATTGTTCCAAAATTCATGTTATAGGTATATCGGCCCACCTCTACAAGAAACGGCAGTAGCTCGGTAGCTGTAGAATATTCACAGGGATGGATGTCCTTAACAATACATTATGTTAAGCAAATTGTATGTATATAAACATCTGTAAGAATTTCCTACCTTAGACCCGGCTTAGAATTACTTTTGCAGGTCTGTGTGGTCAGCGGCTTTGGAATGTCGTCTACAACTTCTGAACACCTTACCTGAAAATAACAAAACATCATGTTAAACACATGTCTACACTCGCTCAGTTTTTACATCGTATAATAGGCCTACTATTTATTATTAGCATAAGTTGGTATTACGTTTAACACACTGCATGATTAAAAATGACTGAATATTATAACGCCCGATCTGCAGTTACGTGGGACGTGAGAAGAAATCCAACGTGATATTCACTTCATCTGCCTCACGTCCTTCTGAGACTACCGTACGTTGGTGGTATTAAAAGAAAGTGTTGATAGTGTTGATAGTGTTGATAGAAGGTGAACTAAGAATGGCAAAAAACAGCGCTAAGTTATATGTATGTATCTTTAATTGTATTTGTAGGTAAGTAGAGAAATTGTCCTTTTTAATGTTAGTACAGCTAACGTTTGAATGCCCCTCGTATACACAGTTCACCGTAAGTAATCGAATTAAAAAACAGTTTACTGTTTTAAATCAAGCTGTTATACAGTATACGGCTTCGCATGTTACAATACAGACCAATTACTAACTTGTTTGACATGCGACATCAGAAGTGATATTAATATCCGCAGTTTGTGGGAAGCTGGCCCGCATTGACTGACCAGCGCTCCGTGTGTCCGTGTCAGGTCAAGGTCCTGACCTCATATCACCATCACAGTGCTATTTCGATCTAGACACCCCCACCCCCAGCGCAATGTAATCTAGTAGGAACACTTTGGGTTCGCTGATTGTGTTGCAAGCAATCTCATTACCAGCACACACATTCATACACACACACACACAATACTACTGAGTGCAACTATAGGCTGTTTCCTGATACTCCACTACAATACCACGTTCGATACCGAACGGGAAATAAAGCTATAGACAATTAGTGGCTAGTACTATGCGAACCTACTGGACCTTTTGAACAACGAATTAAAGAAAGAAACCTCCACATTTAGCGAGAAAGAAAGCTCCGTTCCACCAAGACAATGCACCACTGCGATGGTTTAAATCAAAGAATTGAAGTTGGAGTTGCTTCCTGACCGACCATAATCGTCCGATTTCGCCCTGAACCTCAAAAATGACTCGGTGAAAAAAGGTTTACTGACGACGATCAAGTCAGCGATGCTTTAAATGGGTACTTTAGGTACCTCGCAAACATGCTTATTGGTGTGTAGCATAATCGCTGTAGAACATCGTTGAAAAAAAAACTGAATGGAGGTTATATGGAGAAATACGAGACCTTCGTAAATTTAAATTAACCCCAAAAAAATGTTTTATTTCTTACAGAGGCCCATGATTTTTCACCGTATCCTCATACAGTAACAGAGAAAAAGTTACAAATTCAATATCAACAAACAACAGACAGTAAAATATTATAATGAGCATAAAAATAAAATACTTTAATGGAGAGTAAATTTATTCACTCATGCTGTTATTATTTACATTTTTAACAAAAAGGTATTTCTTATTCAAATTTGTAGAAATACCTAGAATAAGTTTACGACTTTAGTCTGGAATTCATCCACATAATCAGCAACTGTTGTACGGATAAGAAATACAATGTTAAAAGAAATCACTACAAAGCAATTTCGGCATAATTTACCGAAGTGACAGTACAAAAATCAAATAATTCCAAAATTTATTGTATTATAATTGTCTAAGGAATTATATTTAAACAATAAGATAATTATTAATTATTTTTAGTGTTTATGAATAACTTAGAATATGCTTTATAAAATAAATTACATTAGTCGCCACTAGATTATTTTAGTAGTAAATAATGTATTCAAAGACTAAACGTGGCCTACGTACACGGCTAAACACTAACAACAGAAAAAATACATTACTGGATATATAATAATTATACAGTGCATTTACAATTCAATTATTATTTTTGTTTATAATATTTGTTTTATTAAAATTTTACTTGTTTTAACATAACCTTCAACCTTATAAAACTCTCTAACACTTTTGAGTTTTTAGAGTATAAATATTAGCTTCAAAATCCTAGTACAAAAGATCAGAAGTTTACCTGATTTACTGATGTTAAATTCTAATCTTCGTATTTAGTTCCTCACTAAAGAAATATTAGAAACATGCGGTTTCAAAATACGACACAGAACAAAATGACAAAATGCTTAAACCAAAATGTCTTCTTCTTCCTCAGCTTTCGTTGTTAACAGATTTTGTCGTAAATTAATTTCAAATGGTTTTAATTAACTAAATTCACGTAGTACATTTATAATGTCGCTTTATACAAAGTCAGAAAGGAGTGCTCGTAAGAGTACAAATAAATATCAATGTAATAAACAAATAATTTTTTTCTTATATTACACATTATTTTTTTGGGTGTGGGTTCGAGACCCTTTATAATAATTTTATTTAACAATTAAAATTTATATTTACATTAATTATACTTTTGTTTATATTTATATAGCATTTATATACATTCTAAAATAAGTTTGAACAATATTCACCATATTAGGCGTTGTTTCAACGCCTAAAATTTTAAACAAAATGTTTAACGTTATTAAATAAATTTGGTTTAATCAAATTGACACAATTACTGATACTAAATATCATAAGTATTATCTGTGGGTTAACTGTAAATGTTTCAATATCTTAGACTGTTTCCTAAATTTTATTTTTTTAAATTAGGCAAAGATCACTACTGGACATATAGGCCTACTTTGTTATAACTAATATTCTTGTTATTAACATATATCAAATATAATTTGTTAATATAAGTTAATTGTATATGCATCTGATATTAGAGTTATTTTTTCCGTAGACAAAAATGATATTGTTCTTATTTTCTTCTTCTCTTGTTTTGTAGTGCCTCCAGTGATAGAACATTCTGCAGGTAAGAAAATATACGAGTTCCGCACAACTTAAGAGAGATCCGCCTAAAACCAGGACCGCGATCCAACCAAATGAAACTGCTGCTTAAAGCAACGAATTTGAACAACGAATTAAAGAAAGAAACCTCCACATTTAGCGAGAAAGAAAGCTCCGTTCCACCAAGACAATGCACCATTGCGATGGTTTAAATCAAAGAATTGAAGTTGGAGTTGCTTCCTGACCGACCATAATCGTCCGATTTCACCCTGAACCTCAAAAATAACTCGGTGAAAAAACGTTTACTGACGACGATCAAGTCAGCGATGCTTTAAATGGGTACTTTAGGTACCTCGCAAACATGCTTATTGGTGTGTAGCATAATCGCTGTAGAACATCGTTGAAAAAAAAAACTGAATGGAGGTTATGTGGAGAAATACGAGAACTTCGTAAATTTAAATTAATCCCAAAAAAATGTTTTATTTCTTACTAAGGCCCATGATTTTTCACCGTATCCTCATATAGTAACAGAGAATAAGATACAAATTCAATATCAACAAACAACAGACTGTAAAATATTATAATGAGCATAAAAATAAAATACTTCTTAGGCTTACATGGCCGGAGTCAATGTTATTAAAATCCATTCCTGGGCTGTCTTGCCGTGGTCCATTGTTTCTTTATAAAACAGACATTTCGCCAGTACTATCGACTGCCATCAGCAGTGTAAAAAATCGAGCTGCACTAACGTAGAGTGGTACACGTTTATGGTACTGCCGAACCGTCTGTTTTAGAAAGAAACAATGGACCACGGTAAAACAGCCCGTGAGTGGATTTTAATAACATAAAAATAAAATAATTTCATGAATGATATTCTCTTAATCACTGTCCCCGCCGTCATTGCGTGATGGAACTTTATTACAAATGGAGACAGAATAAAACATTTATTCGTCATATAATTCAGGCTCGTAGCCGTTTGCTTACAGCTCACAAAGTTCTTGCCAAAAAATGTTTTTAAAATTGGTAAGAGTTACGGCCTTCACGTCTATGCATAAACCATTTTCTACCTCATTCTGTCACTAGTAAGCTCCCTCAGCTGCTTTGCAGACCTCGCTCACTATTTTGAACGAAGTAAATACATTATTATTACATACGTTTTGATACTGGATTATTTTTCAATTATGAGGAAAATTACAAAATCCCCATTACTCTACTATTTCTTTAGTAAGATAACAATCGTAGAGCGCACAATCATACGATAAACATTTAAAATTCAAAATATTTGAATTTTGGTTACACCTTTAAAAAAATGTTAAATCTATTTTTAAACCCTTGTGTCCCAAAATTTTGAATTTTCAAAATTGTAACACTACATTGGGTTGTCGGTTAAAATTCTCTTTACTTTGATACCTCACATAAAGTTTTGCTATGTTGTCACCCACCTTTTGGATACTGACGTCAAAATTAAAAAAAAATTAAAAAGTGAACACTACATTCAGATTGTGGTTTAAATTCCCTTTAGTTTGATATCCAAGATGACCTCCTGCGATTTTTTCATAATTTTTCCCACCACATTTTTACCTCCCACCCCTATCAATCTGAGATATTTACGAAAATTGGTTGATGCGTTCATAAGTTAACGTGAGCCATACCCTAGACAGACAGACAGACAAATGCGAAACTGTCGAGTAAAAACTGAGAACTCGCTTCGTTCGTTCAAAAAATGTACGTGTTATGCTTGTACACGGTACAGGCCTATAACGTTCGAGTGTGTTTACACGTGTATTTATGTAGAGCCTGGTGTTAATACATACGGAGAGATTCTTGAAAATGGTTGCATACGTCGTAATCACAACCGCAAATTGTTAAATGGAGGAAACACGCAACACACGGTCATAGGTACCGTATGTCCTTATATACCCGTTCTCATGCAGCCAGAACAGCCACAAAGTTGTGTCTGTCGTGTGACACTTTGTTTAATATCGTGGCTTAGCTTTGCGGATTTCACGAAGTTAATATAAACACACACACATTCTGCACGTTTCTATACTTCTTCATTATAACTAGAATAGACTTCTCTAAATAATACTATAATATTACACTTAGTATTTACACACGCACACACCCACCAACCTATACGCATACACCACAAAGTACGTACAGTAAATGTATGTAAAGTGAAAGGGAAGTACACAAAAATTCCTGTTATCGAGGAATTTGTGTTATCAAGGTTAAGATAACAAAAGTTCTTGTTATCAAGGTCCTGCTTCATAACATTCGGCTTACTAAGCTCACTGCCGTGAGTAATTCGTCTGATAGAGGTTCTGTTGAGTAAAACATCGTGTTATAAAGGTTAATTGGTACAATATTTTGTTCTCAAATCAACAAATATTCGGCTTATCAAGGTTTATAACTAAGGAATTTCGGGTTATAGAGGTATTTTTAACATTTAGTGTTATGACACATTCAAGGGGATTGAAAAAATTTCGTGTTATTGAGGTTCGTGTTATCAGGTGTCACTGTATAAACACATACACACGCACGCACACACATGCACACGTTTCTTTAGTATACCGTGATCAGAAAATGCGGTGCGTGTGTATGAATATTCAAAAGTCGAATACGACCGTTACCTAATCACATTTGATCTGAATATTATGTATAAATTAATAATGTAAATTAATCTATTTGTATTATTTACATATTATTAACAAAACTGTTTTTTATTACCTTAATCAGGTTACTTGTCAGTTATATTTGTCTAAAATATGTTACAATTGTACAATAAAACATGGAAATGCATTTTACTCATTCAATACGGGAACATAGTTAAAACTCTAACCGAAATACTAATTTATTAGCGTTTTTATGGTAAAAGTAAGAAAATACATTAATTACTAAAGTTTTTACTTTTTATATTAAAAGGGTATAATTACTGCATTTTTGCTTGTCTTCTAAGGTAGAGTTCACATACCGAATTGTGCAAATTATATTCGAATTCTTTTCAAACGATAACAACTATTACACATATATAGCCTATTTTAATTGAGAGTAAATTTATTCACTCATACTGTTATTATTTACATTTTTAACAAAAAGGTATTTCTTATTCAAATTTGTAGTAATACCTGGAAGAAGTTTACGACTTTAGTCTGGAATTCATCCACATAATCAGCAACTGTTGTACGGATAAGAAATACAATGTTAAAAGAAATCACTACAAAGCAATTTCGGCATAATTTACCGAAGTGACAGTACTAAAATCAAATAATTCCAAAATTTATTGTATTATAATTGTCTAAGGAATTATATTTTAAACGATAAGATAATTATTAATTATTTTTAGTGATTATGAATAACTTAGAATATGCTTTATAAAATAAATTACATTAGTCGCCGCTAGATTATTTTAATAGTAAATATTGTATTCAAAGACTAAACGTAGCATATGTCTACGGCTAAACAATAACAACAGCAAAAATACATTACTGGATATATAATAATTATACAGTGCATTTACAATTCAATTACCGGTATTAGTTTTCTTTATAATAGGCTATTTGTTTTATTAAAAGGTTATGCATACGTTCAACCTTATAAAACGCTCTAACACATTTGAGTTTTTAGAGTATAAATACTAGCTTCAAAATTTTATCCTAGTACAAAAGATCAAAACTTTACCTGATTTACTGATGTCAAATTCTAATCTTCCTATTTAGTTCCTCACTATAGAAATATTAAGAAATATTACATTAAAATATGACAAAAAATGCATAAACAAAATATGTCTTCTTCTTCTTCCTCAGCTTTCGTTGTAAATAGATTTTGTCGTAAATTAATTTCAAATGGTTTTAATTAACTAAATTCACGTAGTACATTTATAATGTCGCTTTTATACAAAGTCAGAAAGGAGTGCTCGTAAGAGTACAAATAAATATCAATGTAATAACCAAATAATTTTTTTCTTACATTAAACATTATTTTTTTGGGTGTGGGTTCGAGACCCTTTATAATATGAGAGTGTTGATTTAACATTTCAACAACATATTTTGGAGCACTTTCATTTGATTAACATTAATCAATTAAAATTTATATTTACATTAATTATACTTTTGTTTATATTTATATAGCATTTATATACATTCTAAAATAAGTTTGGACAATATTCACCATATTAGGCGTTGTTTCATTAGATTTCTTACACCAATTATTATTGCAACATTGATTATTGTCGTTGTGCCGTAGCAGTGAGTTTTAATGTTTAACAAACGTTAACTAACGCAATCAGTATAATTCTGGTGAAACGCTGAAAATATTTTACGTCTCAGTTAACAAACGGTCCGTTAGGAAGTGACTCAAGAAAGATTTGTGAAATGGGGCATTTATCTAGTACTTTACTAAGAGCGCGTTAATATTTTTCGTTATCATTTTAAAACATTCTAGAAACAACTAATTTAAATGAAAGTGCATGTAAAAAATTGAGTGAAAAACACAATTTTCTTATGTTCTTTGCATGTAGGCCTATTCAGTACTTTATTAAATATTAATGTCGGCAATTAAATAAGTTCTTTATGCAATCAGATATTACTACTTACTTAATATTTGTAAATTAAGTATACTAGGGTACATGTACTTGATGTTAAAATGGCTACTTTTAATTACAATTTTTATAATTATTAATATTTTTATAATTTAAATTTATTAAAAAATGTTCTTATAATTTTAATTATTATATTTTTTATTTAATTTTTTATAAGAGAAGTTGGATGTAATATGTCACTTAAAATTCATTTCTTAGATTCGCATTTGGATTTTTTCCCAAACAATCTTCGCGCTGTGAGTGACGAACGTGGTGAACGCTTTCACCAGGAAATATCCACCATGGAAAAATGGAACCCAAAAATGCTAACTGGCTACTGCTGGAATCTAAAGAGGGATCTACCTATAGCAAATTACAGCAGAAAATCCAACAGAAGTAGATTTTAGGTAAGTACAAAATGCATAATATTTTGTTATATTAGGCTACTGTCACATAATTTGCTTTTTGCAAAAGAAAAGAATTGTTAGTTATAAAAAAACTATGGCCGATAGGCAAAAACTGTAAACATATTTGAAATCAGCGCTGAAAATACTATAAGAACCAGTTATTCACTTTCATTTAACAAACAAAAAATTAAATTTTGTTGACCAAATCATCTCCTCTCTCTTCCTCTATCTCTCTATTTCTTCTTTCTCCCTCTTTTTTACACCCAAATATACAAAACTTTTTTTGTTCTAACTAACAGTTTGAAAATTAATAATAATACATTACCTATTTACTTAACGGTAACAGACGTCTGATCTGACACCTACCAATAAGTTCTATCCAATCATATTCAACGTCGGACTTGTAAAGCGTAGGCCTTCTGTATAGGAACCTGTAATGCAGGTCAAGTGTTATTTGCCTTGTCAGCTCTCTGTAATAAAACAACGTTCATCGTGTCCTGTGATACAGTAAATATGTTGCAATGATGTATTAAATATTATCTTAGACTAGAAAGTCTTTTATTGAAACCTTTTAGTTACGTTCTGATACATGGGCGTGAGACTTGGGCTGTGGCGGATGGAGGATAAAGAGGGGAGATAGAGAAGCAGACTGGAAGCTGGAGAAACGTCGTTGGACGGAGAGGATCAACAGTCACTATTACACATAATACACGTTACTATGCTTACATCAATAAGGTATATTGTACATCTTGTTATTTGAATTAGAAGTCTGTGTAATTCCAACTTTGTCGTGCTTACTTGCTGAACTGTGCTACCTGTCATGGTCCAGACGAAGTCTTTCAGAGTCTTCACCATTATCAAGTCCTAAACTACGACAAACAAATGTACTACTGGAAACCCGTATTTATATACCCGTGAATCCGCCTTCACGGCTGGTCAATTAGTAAACAACTCTGCTTGTCACTACCCCATTGGCTCAGCTCTGTTAAGCCACACCCCTTCTGCCATCCTATTGGCTACCTACTACAAAGCTTCGTCTCTCACTCTATTACCCTATTAAGCCACACCTAGCTTTTTCTGCTTACCTAACCCTAGTTATATGAAGAATTTCAAATATTAAAGGTAAAAAAGAAGAACAGTAATATGCTAATGAACATAAGAACTGAGATTAGTAGACCAAATGAAGAAATATTTTATCATATTTTGCAAGGGTGAGGCATGTAATTTCCGTCAGACAGTAGTAAAGGGTGATTCAAAAACGACTTTACAACTTTGAAAGCATTGAGAAATTTATTCAGATAACTTATGCTACAGAATCGGTTGAGGTGTCATTTCAAAGCAAAACACATCAAGTTTGTCATCCAACATTCATTGTGGTTCGATGTGGCTACCATTTGTAATGCGGCATACATCCCACCTGAAGTCGATTTCATTCACTTTAGCCAGTAAGTCGGGCGTCACTTCTGGAGCGGCGGCGTTAATTAGAAGTCTCAGCTCAGGAAGATCAGCAGGTAAAGGTGGTACAAAAACCCAATCTTTAATGAAACCCCACAAGAAATAATCTACCGGTGTCAAATCTGGGGAGCGAGGTGGCCATGCAATTGGACCTGCACGAACAATCCACCGACCTGGGAATCGGGTATCAAGAAAATCTAGGACTTCTCCGTGGTAGTGAGGTGGTGTCCCATCTTGCTGATAGTAAAGGCGCCCATTTTGGTCATCCTCGTCTAACTGAGGAATTAGAAAATTTTCTAGCATATCCAGATACACGATACCATTTATGGTTGCCTCCTGGAAGAAGAACGGGGCGTACACTTTTTATTTGCTAAGGGCACAAAACCATTGACCTTAGGGCTATCACGAATATGCTGCAAGGTTTCATGGGGGTTTTCACTACCCCATATTCGGCAGTTATGGGTGTTCACTTTGCCACTGATGTGAAACGTTGACTCGTCACTAAAAATTACATTTTCTAGGAATGTCTCGTTGTCTGCAATTCTATCAAACATTTCCACACAAAACTGCTGGCGAGCGACTTTATCTTCATCTGTATTGTGTTGAACCATGGTTAGTTTGTATGGCTTCAAGTGGAAGCGATTACGTAATACGCGCCAAACAGTCAGTAGTAGAATGCCAGTCTCACGTGACGCACGTCTAGTTGATTTCTTAGGACTACGGTAAAAGCTTTCTCTGAGTTGTTCCACAGCAGCTTCAGGAACTTGGGGACTTGTGGCTTCAGGTGATTATGCATGTCGTACAGAACAACCAGTCTCAACGAAGGTTTGGTGCCAAGAGTAAATTGTAGGCCTACTAGCTGGGTCGCTACCATACTCACGGAATTTACGTTGAACTGCAATTGCTGATTGCGTATCGTGAAACCAAAACACACAGCGAGCACGTTCCGCACCAGTAAAGTAGCCATTTTCAACAACAATGGTGACAACGCTACTGATGGGTGTACTCGGTATTAATGGACTACGTGAGTCAAAACTTGATGTGTTTTGCTTTGAAATGACACCTCAACTGACTCTCTAAGTTATCTGAATAAACTTCTGTATGCTTTCAAAGTTGTAAAGTCCTTTTTGAATCACCCTGTATAATAAGTTTTAGGTAAGCAGACAAAGCTAGGTGTGGTTTAATAGAGGAAGAGACAAAGCTCCTTAGTAGGTAGCAGGGCGTGGCTTAACAGAGATGAGCCAATAGGGTAGCGAGAAGTAGAATTGTTTACGAGTTGACCAGCCGTGATTGCGGATTCACGGCTATAGTCTATACGGGTTCCAGTGGTATATTTTTGTTTGTCGTGGTTTAGGACTTGTTTACGACTTGTTTAGGACTTGATAATGGTGGAGACACTGAAAGGCCTCGTCCGGAGCGTGACAGGTAGCAGTTCAGCAAGTAAGCACGACCAAAGTTGCAATAAGGTATAATTATAATATTCCGTACATTCTAATATTCACTATAATTATGTATTTCTGTATTATCATGTAGCGTTGATGACGACAAATTTTTGCCGAAACGTAGACACAAATGTATCAAAATTGTGTGCAGTTAGAGACCGTCCATCACCAGAAGTTGAGTTATCAAGTTATCTAGCAATAAATGAATTTTGTCAAGCTACTTACGGCCCTACTTTGTAAATGGCATATTTAAAATTCGTTATGTATTCTGTCGATTACTTACGGGCTCTGAGAAGTGGCCAGTTCTGCGATGTACTTTTGGCTGATGCTGATATAGTCGGGAAGGCAATCACAGTACATGCCTGACACGTTGGAGCGGAAAAACTCGCGGGCCGCTCTCGACACCATGAAATTGGAAACTACTGTTAGAAGATGAACAAGAAATAAGAAAACATATGTAATTAATGTAATTAATAGATAAGTTTTATTTGCAGAGATAGAACGGTTTATCTATGTACGGAATTGAGACAGAACAATTGTCATCTGATACAGTTCTCATTCAAAAGCAATGCCACTCTTGTTACTGTGAATTTTGTAACAGGAAAGATTAGAGTTGCAAACCTGTAGTCTTTTCACATTGCTAATTAAAATTTCCTGGACATAAAATATTTATTATTTACATAGAATATGTATCTTATTTTACACTCATATTAAGTACTTTTTAAAATTTAACTGTTATTTTTAACAAAAAATAAATTTTTAACGAGAAAATATTTTTTATTTTGTAAATTACAAATGTTTCGTTAGTAATCTATCATCGGATTTAATTAATAAATTCACAGTTTTTAAATTCACAATTTTTGAAATTCAAATTGTTATAAACAGTATGACAAACTAACTAACGTGTGTGTAAGTGTTTTGTCTGGCGTTACCTCCGCGCACTTTTTGTTACTTACTGATGACTGGATCCTCTGCGGTGATGTAGTCCTGTAACACAACTTAATCTACTATGTTTGTGGGCGCCACTCGGAATCTTTTGTTCTAAGAAAATTGTTATTAAAAAATTTTAAATTATTATTATTATAATAATTATTGTTATTAAACTTTTGAATTCTTAATCCTATGAAAAAATGTAAACAAGACAGTTGGGCCTTCGGTTTCGCCTCGGTTGCGATGATCAGTGTCGTAGGTGATGCGTCTGTTCTGGATTCCAAGCATGAAGTGTTTTTGGGTCGAATTTGGTCTCTCTTTTATACTGTGTCAGGCTCATTGTTTTAGCTTTTCGACATGAACTTCCGATATATTTGTGTAAAAATTCCTTCTAGAATGTTCGAGAATAATAAAATGGAACACCATGGAACAAATTTAACTTCCGTCGAAGGTTTTAGAACAAAATTTCTTATTCTTCACACTAAGGATATTTCAAAAATTACTCTGGTATTTGTCAAATAGTTTTACATTAGTACTCACAAATTGCATGCCATTACTACATTTGGATTCTCTGTTTTCAACTGAATCTAATGATACTAATTATGATGGTTTTTTTAAATAAGTTGACTATAATAAATAACACAATATACAACTCTTCCCTTGGAAGGTTTCCATTAAATTTCAATTTTTAGAATAAAAAATTGTTGTGAAACTATTATGTTTCTTCCACAACATTAACACATAATATTACCATCCCTCTATAACAAAATAAATAAGGTTTAACATATATAATACACAAATAAGTTCAATTTTATATGGTCCAAGCCTATGGCCTACTTTGTTGTCACTGTTATAATACAATAATTAGTCTTTTTCTTTAACATATATAGGATTTTACTAGTATACACTAAGAGTTTATTATATTGTCTGTCATTTGTGATACCTGGTTAATCTTTATACATATTATTTTTATTGCAGGATAACTTAGCATCATATTGGTTTGCCCATGTTGTCCTTTTTCTTTGTGTGACAAATCTCACTCTTATAAGTTAAATTCTTTGATAATTGATCTTATTTTCAACTGAGTCTGTTTGTTTTTATGGTACACTAAAGTATTGTACCCCTTTCTTTTATTTTTGTCATTATTTTGTAAACATTTAGTCAAATGTGACTATTTCTTGTAATGGTTGCTTGGTCTTAGCCGTACATGGTATAGGTAAATATTTTGCTAACTCGACTATTACAATGTTTAAGTTAGTCAAATATATTAGTATAGTCGCTTTATATTATATTTCAACTTTATAATGCAATTTGGTTGCATTTTGTCAACATTAAATCCATAAATATTACAATATTATATGCCTACTACATGTTTTTAGTTAATACTGTTTTTGGCTATTTTGACTGACTTTTATTCTTTTGACAGCTTTCTTTATTTAAGATAAATTGTTCATCTTTGTCTACTTGACAATTACATATAGTTTTTATCTCAATTTGGTAATAATTAATTTTTACATGAAATCTGAGTGATTGGTCACAAATCCAACACCTTAATATTTTTTTTTTTTTGACATGATAATGTCTTTTGGCTGGTCATCATTTGAAAATTTCTGTAACGCTGAAACTGTAACATGTAATGCTGTATGACGTCATCATTGCGTGACGCTTCCACACTTTCGATTCCCCACAGTCTAGAAATTTGATATGTAAACGCATCAAGACAGAAATGATCGCTGCTGACATTGAATTTAAGCAAACGTTTTAGTGAGAATAAATTTGGTTTTACATGCTCTTTTGTCTGTACTGCGTCGTTTGAAACTTTCTGTAACATGTAACGCTGTATGACGTCATCACTGCGTGACGTCATCATTGCATGACGTCATTGGGATTGTTGTATTGTAAATAAAGGTTTGTTTTGATACGTCGCAATATGTAAATAAAAGTTTGTTTTGTGTTGTGGCGAAATACACTGCTGTTGATATATAGTAAACAAACGTGACGACTGACTAAAATAGCATTCGACAATGGATAGCAGCGACGAGAAGGCTCAGATCAAGAAACGACAAAATGCCGAGCGTGTAAGAAAGTGTCGGGAACGAAAGAAGCTTGAGAAGGAACAGCAACGAACGGCTGCTGTCGGCGGTGAAGCTTCGGTACCAGCGGCCCCATCGCGACAAAAACGAAAGGAAGATGACTTGATGCGCGAAGAATTGAACGAGTACTTAATAAATACACCGTTCGCGTCGATGATGACTGAGCAGGAGAAAATCGATGCATTCTACAACATGAAACTGAAAGAGAAGCGAAGGGAAACCAACGAACGAGTAAAACGTTGTAGATTGAATAAGAATATTGAGATGGCAACTAAACGCAACATTTGCGCAAAAGAAACAATCAGTCAGTTAGTAACCATAATAATGTTGCGTTTTGCTGGCGGCTGAAAGACATTATCATGCTCTTTAGCTTTTGCCACTAGGCAGACGGTACTTGAATTTTTTTGTCATAACATTTATATATTTTGTACTTTAACTTAGATCCTTTCTAATAATGTATTTAAGTCATTTAATACATTTGTTTTATTTACATTACATAATATAATAATGGATCATGTCCATTCATTCACAATATATAGTTCTTTATACTCTATTCAGAGTTACAAAACTTAATAATTAATGACTTCATTTTGGTTGTTTCGGATATTATTTGTCACTCTTAAAGTATCTTATGGTTTTTTCACTGTTATTCACTTTAATAATATATATGGGGTTTGAGTCTTAGTCATAGTCTGGTCGTTTTTCATGTTAGTAGTATTAATTATTAGACAATATTACACAATTGTTTAGGACTACTTGGGTTCGATACTGTTCACCTCACTTTCCTCTTATGATAAATTGCTATGTAAATGGTTTCCTTTATGGAACGTTCTGTGACGTTACAACAGCTATATTGTATGTAGACTAAATTTAATGATTTTATATGAGAATATAAAATGTGTTATATAATTAATTGTAAAATGTAATATAAATATGTATTATTTTGTTAAATTAGTATTTTTGAAAATATTATTATTTTCTGTATTAATCTGAATTTTTTTTGTATTAATTTATTACTTGTTTTATATTTAAATATTTCTAAATTTTCCCATAAGGTCATTTTTGGACAGTTTGGAAATGTGTTTTAATAAACGGATATTGTTATTTAAATTTGAAAAATGTGTGTTTTTTTTTATTGAGCGTGTAGATAAATTTATATATCTGGTTTTAAATATGAATTACGGTGTTCCATATATCTTTCTTTTAAACGTCTTTAGTTTGACTAACATAAACTTTGTTACAGTCAGGACATTAAATTTTATATCCTCCATTTAAATTAGGCTATGAATTAATTTATCTGTTTTAGGTTTGATTCTATCAGAATCTGTTTTATTACTGTTATAGGTAATTTTTATACTTTGGTTTTTAAATAATTTTGTAATTTCATGTTTAATATTGCCTATGTATGTGAAATGAATATATTTAATATTTCGATTTTTATGTGTTTTGTTACTGAAAGAATTATTTAGCATTTCTTTATTAATTTTGTTTACTATCCTTAAATTTTTAGTGACCGTCAATCAATGAATGTTTTAGTGGATGGTTAGTGAGGATCGGTCAATAATACAAATTTTAGCTATTTTGCGTCGACGTTTCGACAATATTTATTGTCATCTTCAGGACCTGTGTACGAAATACAATAGAAATATCAAACATAACGAATCAATTAGATATTAGGGTGAACGTGTTGGTGTATGTGAGTGTGTGCGTGCGTATGTATGTATCATTTTATATGTGAAGACTTATGATAGTTTGTTTACTTCTTCAAATTATATTTAAGAAAACGAGCAAATTATAGTATGAAAGAACTTAATTTATACAGTATTACAACTTAAATTACTAAATGTAATGATATTTTAATTAATTAAATAAACAGTAATCAACAATTGGATATTAGATTGGTACATAAATTGTTTATACCTACAGCAGTCAACTAATAGCAAAGTAATATATTACCTATAACTAAAACAGATTAGGAGATGTTCACTACGTAATTATTAAAAGTTATTTTTACCATGTTTCACTCCCTACTGGTGTTAACAAACAAGTGCATCTTGCCTTTTGATGGTCCAATTCTTAAATTTCTAATTTTGTTTCTTGATATTTTCCAGTCCTTAAAATTTCTTAAAAGGTACGATCTACCCAAGACAGACCCAGTAGCCATCCGCTGATGACAACAACGATCAATCGACTAGAATTTCTTCATGTTAGTCTGATTTAAAAAATAAGTTTCGCCAGTACGTAACAGTGGAATGGAAAGAAAGCAATGCAATAGTCCTTACTTTAAAGTGTAATTTTATGTCTCGGATATGAAACAAATTTTTTGTTTTTATTTTCTACGGAGGAGTGACCAGCTCAAGTCTATCTGATAGAGATTGGAACAAACCATTTTTGGTTTAAACCTTGTTGAAGATGATGATGATTTTCTGAAGAAATTCCTGAGCGGGTTCTGGTTTCATTCATTCGATTACTACTCCCGGCCAACCATGTCCATAAACGTTTAGGTAGTCATGTCGCACGGTGACAAAGCAAGAAACAAGTCGATTTTCTTTGAGTTAACTTTAAAATACTTTACAAATCCATGTACAATGTTATGTTTTCGCAAATACAGTCTTTGATAATATTGAAACAACATGGAAATATCTGCTATTAGAACAAAGGTAACGGTATTTCGATACAAGGAGCCAACAAGAACAAAAATAATTATTAATAACCGAGTTCTAAAACAAGTGAGCTATTTTAGTTATTTGGGAAATTATATTGGCTATGATAGGAATTATGATATTGATGTTAATTTAGGTAAGTTCTAGGCAATCTGTGGGACAACCAACCGTATTTTAGAGACAAGCTACGTCCAGGTAAAAAATTAAAGTTCTAGAAAGTAACAGTAGTTTCTGTTCTATCCTATGGGTGTGAATTATGGACAACAACCATGAGAAAAGAAAGTAAAATACAATCCTCGGGAATGGCTTTTTAGGAGTAGTTAAAAGGTGTTCTAAATTTGGCCGTATACAGATTCATACCATAAGAGGAAAATGACAAGAGTTTTAACTTGAATAAAAAATTAAAAGATTACAAACAACGGTAGAAAGAACACTTGGAAAGAATGTCAGATTTCAGACTGGCCAAACAAGTCTGGAAATACAAACCTATAGGACACGGATAGGCCTATGTGTGGGTAGACCCAGGAAGAGATGGATGGAGGATCTTTGAAGGCAGGCAGAACAGACAGCACCTTTCCTGTGCCATGTTGTGAAGAAGATAATGACGATAATCTTGAAAGGTTTGACTAATTGTTACACGGTGTGTCTGACAGATTCAACGAGCTTTGTTCATGGCTGACACGTGTAAAACTCTTTAGCGTGTGTTTGTTCCAGACAGAGTTCCTTTATTGGTTTAACGTAATGATACAGCCACGAGGAAACTGTATTCAGAAATACAGTTAGTAGCTAGCAGCGTGTGGTTTACAGTGCATCATAATATAGTCATTTTTTGTGTGTGTATGTATCTATTTATAATAGATTAGATTGTATTCGAGAAAATGCAATTGACAGGCACCTACTTGTATATCACCTTTGTATTACAGTACAGCCCCATGAACTTAGCTTTAGTTTAATCTAGTTATGGATCGAGTGCATCCAGTTTTGCTCTGAAGAACGTAATACAATCTCACGTGTGCACAGTTGACACAGTTTACAGTGGAATATAAAACAATTCTGCATGTATACTGAAGCCTGCGTAGAATGCGACTTAATAAAACTTGGAAAATCTTAACATACCTCAGCGCACGATGCTCGGTACCAGATTCTAGTTATTGCATTTCTATTTACGCATTATCATCATATATATTATTTCTCAAAGGTGTTCTTTTGTCGGTATGAAATATCTCCCTTAATACTGTATCAAAATTAATGTTTGATACGCCATTTTGAATATTATTTTTCCCTCTGATGACGAAAAATAAGTAAATATCTTAAAATTAATGTTTTCGTTAAAAAATTACATTTTAAAACTTACATTAATAATAATGTAATAATAATGTAATGTTACATTATAATGTTACATTAATAGTAATGTAATTAGTAATAATGTTTTCAGTAATATAAAGTGCCGTGGTGGCGCTGAAGTCTCTGAATAGAATAAAATAAACGTATAAATAACGTATAAACAACGTATAAACGTATAAACAACGTGTCAATCAAATTAAAACAAGAAATTAATTAATTATAAAATTATAAAAATTTATTGCATTTGAATTACAAAAAATAAATTGTTATTTCGAAATATTTGTCACAATATTTGTATATTTACTAATTTTTTATTAATAATTTTTTTACAACTTCAAAATTAGTTTATTAATTAAAAAATTAAATTTTATTTTCGTTATGTTTTTGCCAGTTTGTCATCATTCGTTATTTGCAATAATCTATTTTTTTAATTAAGTACTATCCATAGGATAGTCGTATAAGGAATCCTATTACCTGAAGTGATGATACATACCCAGTGAACACATGACATCGTATGACGTAATAATGATGTAAACGCTGATTTTATATCATATTGATATCACATTTACGTAATGTGTTCACTGGGTATCGTCATTTTTCGTTCACTAAGAATAGCTCTCATTTTAATGAAAACTCATGTAAACGAATTTGTGATTTAGGTTTTCATAATGCCGGGCAGACCGAGAGGGAGACCTCCCGGAAGACGTTCCAGACCATTGGAACGCGTCACAGAACGCAGAAGAAGAAATACCGAAAGTGACGAACAAAGACAACTTCGACTTCAGCAAGATAGAGAAGCTCAGCGCCAACGCAGACAAGACACATTCAATACTCAACGACAACAATTAGTGCAAGTTAACAACTTTGTGTCATCAACTTATTTACTTCATCTCCATCAAAATATCAGTACAAGAAGTAGACTATATAAACTTCCAAAAACATATTGTACTGCCCGCCTTTTCCCTAAAGACAATGAAGTGCAAACACATAGTGTTGGTGATATGGATAAAAAGTGCGTTTATTGCTCTGCAAGGTTGTTTGCAGGGGAGTTTAGTGATGATTCGTCTACCAGGTGTTGCCACAAGGGAAAGGTTAAGTTAGAGCCCATTAAAGTTTGTGAAGAACTTCAAAACCTCATAGAGCACAATGATGACTTCACCAAGAATTACCTAGAAAATATTAGGCAATTCAACAATGCTCTGGCATTTGCTTCAATTCACATCAAATCGGTTGACATTCCTGGCAGGGGTCCATATTGTTCGTTGTAGATTTTGATACTGCATTACAACATCGTGTAGTGAATGAAGCTAATAAAAACTGTTGCGAAGAAATAATGGTTACATTGCAAACAATGCTCGATACACATAATCCTTACGCACAGTTGTTTAAATATATAAAAGATTTGGATCAAACTATACTGGATTTGCATCTACAATTTACAACTTTCATCCTGGAAGATCGAATGAACCTGCAGTCAGTGAGGTGGCTGCTGTTTTTGTAACCAATGACGGAACTCCACCAGGCAATGTTGATTTTGTTATGTATTCTAAAACAACTGGTGCACTTACTAAAATATCTTACCTGAACCCCCATTCTGATCCAATGTGCTATCCATTGCTTTTCCCATGTGGTGATTCTGGATGGACTGTTGGTCAGCCACATGTTCAAGTTAATCGTACTGCATCGAGAACAGTCACAACTCAATTACAATACTATTGCTATCATTTAGCAGTTAGAGATGGTTTCAGTTTACTTCATGCTTCTGGTAAATTATTTCAACAATACATTGTTGACAGTTATGTCAAAGTAGAAGGTTCCAGGTTGGCATTCGTTCGAGCCAATCAACAAGAACTCGGAGCTGATAGTTACAAAGGTTTGATGGATTTTCTTAACTCTGATGCTGAACAAAGAGGAGCAGTTGGTGGAATTCCAGTTGTTCTTCCTTCATCTTATATTGGCAGTCTTCGAAATATGCTTCAAAATTATCAAGACGCGATGGCTATTGTTGCCCGTCTAGGAAAGCCTGATCTATTCCTTACAATTACTTGCAACCCCAGGTGGATTGAAATTACCTCTCAATTGAAACCATATGAAAGAGTTGAACACAGACCTGACTTAGTGTCTAGAGTTTTTCATTTAAAATTGCAAGCGTTATTAGATGATCTTTTTAAAAAACATGTACTAGGCGTAGTCATTGGTTATGTTTGTGTAATTGAATTTCAAAAAAGAGGCCTTCCCCATGCACACATGCTGCTCATTTTGTCTAATGAAGATAAATTACGTTCAGTTGAAGATGTAGACTCATTAATTTATGCAGAAATTCCAGATAAGGAAACAGATCCTCAACTTTTCGAAGTTATTCAGGAATGCATGGTACACGGACCTTACGGTACGATCAATCCAAACAGTCCATGCATGCAAGAACAAAAATGTATTAAAAATTATCCAAAAGATTTTCAAGAAAAAACAAATTTAAATGTTAATGGTTACCCTATGTATAGACGACGTGATAATGGCGCTACAATGACAGTTCGATCATTTACTATTGATAATAGGTGGATTGTACCATATTGTAGATTTCTCAGTAGAAAATATCGTTCCCATATCAATCTCGAGCATTGTTCTTCAATCAAATCTGTTAAATATTTGTACAAATACGTGTATAAAGGACATGACTGCGCAGCTTTACGATTACGTTCAGATTCTGAAGGTCAACAACAACTCATTGTTGACGAAGTGGACATCTATTTGAACTGTCGTTATGTGAGCCCACCAGAGGCTATGTGGCGATTGCACTAACGCCGACTTTTCCACCGATCTCATAGAATTGAGCGACTTCCTTTTCACTTACCGGAAGAACAAATGGTGTACTTTCAGGCCGGATTCGAAGCTGATGCTAACCGTGATAGAGTCTCCAAACTCATGGCATTTTTTAAATTGTGCAATGAAAGTATTGCCGCCCGCAATTACCTTTACCACGAAATTCCAGAACATTTTGTGTGGTCAAATGGACGATGGAATATTCGCAAAAAAATACCAAGTGCTTTGGACGGATCTACACTGTCAATCCAGTCGACATCGAAAAATATTACCTCCGTGTACTACTTCTGCACGTCAAAGGACCGCAGTCGTTTGACGATTTACGTACAGTCGATGGAATTCTGTGCAACTCGTTTCAAGAAGCTGCAGAAAAATTACATTTAGTCATTAACGACGCCGAATGGAAAGAATGTTTGCAGGAGGCTGTCAGTCACAAAATGCCAACGCAATTGAGATGGCTTTTCGCTATCATCTGCATATTCTGTTCTCCTGTTAATATACCTGAGTTGTGGACAAAATTTCAGGACGCACTTTCAGAAGATTTTCAGAGACAGCACACGCCACCTGAAGCTTACAACCTCACACTGCAAGAATTGGAAAATATTTTTAAATATCATGGTAGATCTTGCGAACAATTCAAACTGCCGACTCCTGTCCTAACCGTCGCACAACATACAACAGAAGAAACCTACAACGTAGAAGAAGAAAGTACGAACGGCAAGGCAGCTTATGAAAAGTTAAACCTCGAACAGAAGGCAATAGCTGAGGAAGTTTTACATGCAGTAAGAAATAAAATTCCGAATTGTTACTTCATTGACGGACCAGGGGGCTCCGGTAAAACGTTTTTCTACAAAACATTGTGCCACATTTTACGTGGTGAAAACAAGGTTGTTATACCAGTTGCATGGGTAGGCATTGCTGCCAATCTCCTACCAGGGGGACGCACATCACATTCGATTTTCAAACTACCTGTACCCATCTTGGACACATCGGCCTCATCGATTCGCACTCACACAAAGGATGCACAGCTTCTTCGTGACTCAGATCTCATTATTTGGGATGAGAGTTCAATGGTTCCCAAAGATGCGCTAAGCGTTGTCGATCGACTTTTGAAGGACATTATGAATAATAATCTTCCTTATGGAGGTAAAATAATTCTGTTTGGTGGAGATTTTCGTCAGGTGTTACCCGTTGTTAGACATGTCAATAGAACAGCCATCGTTGAAAATACAGTTAAACGATCGCCCTTATGGTCTCATGTTAAAATTCATAAGTTGACTCAAAATATGAGGGCAAATGATGATTCTGTTTTCACTGAATGGTTACTTAAATTGGGTAACGGTGATTTAGAAGTTCAAACAGATTACGAGAATGAAGCAATCAAAATCCCAAAACATTGTTATTGTAATTATGATAGTATTATTACCACCATATTCAATGCCACAGAAATCAATGAACAAAATATTTCGCAGTTTTATTCAACGGCGATTTTATGTCCAAAAAACGATGATTGTACAAAAATTAATGAATACATCATTTCCAATTTGTTACTTGGAGAGGAAAAGGTTTACTTCAGTTCTGATTGTGTCTAACATGAAGAAACAGACAATGCTCAATTGTACCCCATAGAATTCTTAAACTCTTTGAATCCATCCGGTTTACCACCTCATAAATTGATTTTGAAGAAAAATGCAATCATAATGTTAATTAGAAATCTTAACGCTAAACAGGGATTAATTAATGGTACAAGGTTAGTGGTAACTCACTTAGGCGAGTACATCATCACTGCTACAATTATTCACTCCGATAAAACTGTGCTCATACCCCGGATTAACATTACACCTTCTGATCTTTCTGTGCCTTTCCAAATGGTAAGAAAATAATTCCCCATAAAAGTTGCTTTCGCTATGACCATTAACAAAGCACAAGGTCAGACGCTTCAAAGGGCAGGATTGTATTTACCAGAACCTGTTTTTTCGCATGGACAGTTATACGTGGCTTTTTCACGAGTCCGTATGTTTAAAGATATCTTTGTTTGTGTTGAAGATTCATACGGGCAAAAAGTGAACGATGATCACGTCATAACCTCCAACACTGTTTTTAAAGAAGTTTTGTGAAATTAATTTAAAAAAAAAAACAAATGCGTATATAATACTGTATATAATGTTAATATCATTTACAATAAGACTGATTTTGTTACTATTTTTTATAATAAAATATTTTGGATTGATAAATATTTACATTTACTTATTTCCACTTTATTATATTACGTAACTGACCACTAAGGGTGCGAAGTATTCGCACGGGTCACCTAGTTTATGTTAATATTAATGTAACGAGTGATATTAGTTGATACCACATGTGGTATTTTTATTTTAACCTTGTCTTTTGCGACACCACAAATTACTTAACTATTGTCGCATATATGTATGTGCATATATTAACTATGTCGGTAGTATGTGTATCTTAATGCAAAAGTCTATATTAGAGGGTTTAAGATTATTTATTGCACACAAGACATATGTAATTGTTTATATAATATATTTGACAAGCATAATAATGGTAGTGTTGGATATATAGTCTTTTAAAGTGTTAATTACTGTTTGCCATTAGTGTTAATGGCACGCTTTGCTGTGTCGTTGAGTCGTCCGGCGTGGCGCATTGATGACAGACGGTTCACCCTGGTAACGCTTCCAGCTGGGCTGGTGTCCTGTAGTCCCAACGTTGACACTGACGCTTCGCACACCACAACGGTTCTATGGATACTACTCGTTAAACTTCATATAGAATTTATAATTTACAAGTATCTCAGGTCACAGTGAGTTTTACTTAGAAACGGTATATTAGGCTTATACCAATCCGGACTCTTCAGGTGTTCACGCGTACCACTGGGTCTACCGTGATCAGCAGACCTCCCTATGCGGAAATCTTCCACTCACGCGGAAACTAATGATGACAAATTTATTACTAAGTAATTATTAAATTTTACTGGTACTGCAGAATATCTCACACAGTAGCACAGTTCAAGTTCACTTATTTACACACGCAATATTATAATAACAATACTGTGTGTAGAGATGTAATACACAAACAGTTCTGAGTCTTCGCACTCGTTACTACCGCCGAAAAGACTTAACGAATTCTTGCAAGCGGAAAATCTTGAACAAGAATTGCACGTCCCGATCGTGATAGCTGGCTGAGAAGAACTGCCTGTGTAACAACAGGCTTAAGAAAATTTCCAACTGCCTTCCAGCATTTAATTGGTGGAAGGAAGTCACATGGTTACTTCGAACATTACTTGCAACTTTTCATGCCGTAAAGTGCATCAACTTTGTAAGAGCATGCATAGATGGTAATCTCAGAATACCTTTATCTCATGTATAACTATAACTGCGTTTTACAGTAACTTCATACTTTAATAAAATCATATTTGGACGTCATTTAATAGACAGAAATATATAGGAACTGTAGCTAATACAGTAGTTTATGTTCAGTTCAAGTGTCATAACACTACGATAACTATTTCACGCACAGCCAGGGAAACGTTTATCACTCGCGCACGCGCGCATATTTCCACAGACATAGTACATGAATAAATAACAAATAAAATAATACACCGCCTTGTCATCACTACAATGTGCGCGACTGCTTCATGTCTGTTTATTTTAACTATATGATTGTATTATTATCTCAAGAACGTCAGCATCTACTGATTAAATTATTCAGTAAGCATATGCAAATTAGTAAGCCTGTGCTTAAATGATTTTCACTCACGATCTTACAAACATTGTGTGTATGATTCTTACTCGTGCAATATGTGTATAAATGAAACGATTTTTTTTGGCATTATTGGTGGGTCGTAGATGAATGAAATTCTATGAACCAAGGATCATTTTCACCTGTACTTGCGACACTGACTCCCTGTATGTTACGTATTATTGTTCCTCCAGGATAAAGCCCTGCTTGTAGAGAAAGGAATGAGGAAAACCAAAATTGTGCACCTTGTTCCCAAGTTCTGAAACCCTCCCCCTCGAAAAAAATCCTGGGTGCGCCTCTGATTGGCAAACAGCTTGCGAATTTCTCGATCGTTTTTTTTATACTGAAGATGGCCTCCGATGGTGAGACCGGAACTTCTGTAAATAATATTAGCAGCAGGCCACATCCTAATGGCCCGGCAGAAAGTAATATCAACAGTGTTGATGCCAGCCGTGCAAGCCTTAGGAATGCGGAAATTGCTTCAGATAATGTTAGCAGCAGGCCACATCCTAATGGCCCGGCAGAAAGTAATATCAACAGTGTTGATGCCAGCCGTGGAAGCCTTAGGAATGCGGAATTTGCTTCAGATAATGTAAGCAGCAGGCCACATCCTATTGGCCCGGCAGAAAGTAATATCAACAGTGTTGATGCCAGCCGTGGAAGCCTTAGGAATGCGGAATTTGCTTCAGATAATGTAAGCAGCAGGCCACATCCTATTGGCCCGGCAGAAAGTAATATCAACAGTGTTGATGCCAGCCGTGGAAGCCTTAGGAATGCGGAATTTGCTTCAGATAATATTAGCAGCAGGCCACATCCTAATGGCCCGGCAGAAAGTAATATCAACAGTGTTGATGCCAGCCGTGGAAGCCTTAGGAATGCGGAAATTGCTTCAGATAATGTAAGCAGCAGGCCACATTCTATTGGCCCGGCAGAAAGTAATATCAACAGTGTTGATGCCAGCCGTGGAAGCCTTAGGAATGCGGAAATTGCTTCAGATAATGTAAGCAGCAGGCCACATCCTAATGGCCCGGCAGAAAGTAATATCAACAGTGTTGATGCCAGCCGTGGAAGCCTTAGGAATGCGGAATTTGCTTCAGATAATGTAAGCAGCAGGCCACATCCTAATGGCCCGGCAGAAAGTAATATCAACAGTGTTGATGCCAGCCGTGGAAGCCTTAGGAATGCGGAAATTGCTTCAGATAATGTAAGCAGCAGGCCACATCCTATTGGCCCGGCAGAAAGTAATATCAACAGTGTTGATGCCAGCCGTGGAAGCCTTAGGAATGCGGAATTTGCTTCAGATAATATTAGCAGCAGGCCACATCCTAATGGCCCGGCAGAAAGTAATATCAACAGTGTTGATGCCAGCCGTGGAAGCCTTAGGAATGCGGAAATTGCTTCAGATAATGTAAGCAGCAGGCCACATCCTATTGGCCCGGTAGAAAGTAATAACAACAGTGTTGATGCCAGCCGTGGAAGCCTTAGGAATGCGGAATTTGCTTCAGATAATATTAGCAGCAGGCCACATCCTAATGGCCCGGCAGAAAGTAATATCAACAGTGTTGATGCCAGCCGTGAAAGCCTTAGGAATGCGGAAATTGCTTCAGATAATATTAGCAGCAGGCCACATCCTAATGGCCTGGCAGAAAGTAATATCAACAGTGTTGATGCCAGCCGTGAAAGCCTTAGGAATGCGGAAATTGCTTCAGATAATGTAAGCAGCAGGCCACATCCTATTGGCCCTGCAGAAAGTAATATCAACAGTGTTGATGCCAGCCGTGGAAGCCTTAGGAATGCGGAATTTGCTTCAGATAATGTAAGCAGCAGGCCACATCCTAATGGCCCTGCAGAAAGTAATATCAACAGTGTTCATGCCAGCCGTGAAAGCCTTAGGAATGTGGAAAATTGCTTCAGTCAATTAAAAAAAAAACATTTATTTTTAACAGTCGCAATGCGGTTTTAAAACCTAATACAGTATATAGAATCCAATTAAATTAAAAAGAAAGAGACTAAGAAAGAAATATTATCAAACAAACAGCAACAGTTAATGAATACAAAGTTGTTGTTGTTGTTGTTTTCCAATGGCTCCCCCTTGGTACATTTAACCCATTTGGTACCGAGCTTCCCAATAAAGACCACTGTAATTTCTGAGTTCTTGCATTTCCCGGTTCAGCTTCACACACTCCAATAGATGATTTTTGTTTATTTTTGAGTATTCTCTCCTGCACAATACACATTCTTCTGTGGTGGAAATTTTTAATTTGTAGAGATGCGCTGAGAGACAGTCATGGCCAGTTTCCAGTCTAAAGTTGGCGACTGCTTCCTTCCTGGGTTTTCTACAGTTGTTATTCCATAACTGTTCAATCCCTAACCATGTTTTCCTTTCTGATATGTTTCTTGCTTCTTCCAGGAAGCGAGAGTTTGTTTTCCTTGTCATCAGTCTTCTTAGGGTGCTGAAGTCATGGGTACTTTCCCAGTGGTAGAGCATTGTCCCTCACTTTGCCAAGGTGTCTGCTGTCTCATTTCCCGAGATGCCTATGTGAGATGGGATCCACTGAATAACTATCTCCTTGTTAAGTGCTGTAAGCTGCCTGGTGAGTTGTCTTGCTTCCAGTATGCTCCTGGATGTTGCTCCTGTATTAGAGAATGTTGCCTGGATGGCAGACTTAGAGTCCACTAAAAGTACAGCTTTTGAAAAGGAATTTGGCCTCCAAATGAGGTTTTGCAATGCCACTTTGATAGCCTCTACTTCAGCATCATAACTTGATTTATTTTGTCCCACTGCAATGTAGTGAGAAAACAATGAAGAGAACACTCCTGCTCCAGCACAACCCACTTTATCCAGCAAGGATCCATCAGTGTATACACGTAGCCAGTTTTCCTCCAGAAATCTCTCATTGATGGTTGTTAGCGTTATCTGTTTTAGTTCTTATGGAGATCTTGGCTTCTTCTTAACATCTTCTATCAGACTGAGATGTACTTCATACCTATGAAAGTCGAGTGGATTTTCCAAGGGGATCACTTTATTAACTGCTGTTGGTATGCTGTGGTATTGAAGGTAGTTGCTACTTTGGTTTAGCCAGATCTTTTGCGTTTTGAGTCTCTTTGGTTCCATCCTCTCATGAACCCATGACTTCTCAGGTAGTGATTTAATTCTGAGGTTTAGCAGTGCTGCCTGTTGCTTAATTTCCTCTGTTATTGGTTTGTTGCCTGTATATAGTTGTAATGCTGTAATTGGAGTTGATTTGACGCCACCTGTGATGAGTTTTAGTGGTCAAACTTTGAACCTTGTAAACTTTGTAATCTAAATACTGCATTGCGACACGTGTAGATGACGTCACGTTTTTGTCTGTTATCTACAGCCGGTCTTAAGCTGGGCTGACTGTAGCGAAAATTACGTTAGTTATACTCAAGACTCCGAGCTGTTCACTCGTACTATTTCCAGCCGCGGCTACTGGATTTCATTATTTAAATTATTAGCATGTTCAGCATGCACTAATACTACTTGGGCGATTTCTGCCTTGCTTCTAACGATTATGTCATTCGATTTTTATTTCTAATTTAATTAGCGGGCATCATGCCGCAGTAACTTCTACACGTGCCACCAATCGCATCAACAAAATTTCAATAAACCATTATTATATGAAAAGCATACAGTCCACTTAAAACTTCTTTCTAACCAGCCATCTCCAATTAGCGTTCCTAAGAATAACTCAAGAGTACATCAAGAGCTTCTTTGACGCATCATTTTCTGGTCCTCACGGGACGGATTTCGCATCTTTGTCCACAAGCGACCGCATTTTTGTCCACAGCGACAACATTTTGGTCCAACGCGACCGCATTTTTGTCTACCACGATTTCAAAATATTTCATTTAATGGGCACAAACAGCCTGTGGCCCAAACAATCTTCAAGTTCAAATACTTTCGAACTTAGATTGCTGGCCGTGGCATGCCTTTGTTGCCACAAAAACAACCTTCATGCGTGACATGCAGGATTCTACAGAGCGTCAAATCTGACACTACAAGACACTACAAGAAAGTTATTCGACGGCAGCAAAATTCCACAACTGTAAAATTGCGCTGAACTACAACGTCGAGCGCCACCCAACCAGCACAAACAGGTGGTGCGCCAACTTCAAAGGATTGCCGGACGGGATCAGCACGGAATCAACAGGACCGAAGCAGTTTTGAACACGCCAGGATTCCACGTGATTATAAACTTTCATTTTCCTTTACAATTGTTCATATATAAGTATGAGTACAACAAACTGAATAATATTTTGCATTTAATATGGTATTATTTATACTTTTACGTAAACAAATATTATTATAATATGAGCATAAACTTTCATCTTAACTAGATTTTCATATGTACATTTGTGCATAAACTTCTCTTTACATAACTGTACAATAACTCATTAGAAGTTCAAGTGTCGAGATAAGGCTATATGTATATTATCATTTAAATAATTCATACTTTCAATAACGCTCATGGCTGTTCTCTTAAAAGAGATAAAAGTATCTATTATAGTAAGTAATGTGTTAAGCTGTATACCGATCACTAGCTCCCGCATTATATCAGATTTTATCAAGATATTCAAAATTGCAGCAATTGTTCTCCTACTCTACGTTTAAATTTCTTTTTAAATTACATTTTGAATTACAATCATTGCTGATGTGAAGGCGTTGATAAAGAAACGGGGCACGATTAAAGCGTCTATATCCCGTGTGAACACTTTCGCGGATAATTTCGATCCAGACACAAGCGATCATCACGCACTAAAAATTAAGCTTCGCCATTTAATGGAATTGTCCGCTAAATATGATGATATTCAGACTCAAATTGAGTCTGATGACGCTGATTTCGCATCAGCCAGTGACAGAGTCCAAACTGAGGATGATCTCTGCAATATCGAATGCAAGTTGCACCACTTGTTAGAGCAAGTAGAGCAGGTGAACCAAAAACCGCTGTTTAATACCGAAATTACACCTAATAAAACCTCCCCTATACAGTTGGAACCAATTAAATTGCCTCGATTTTTAGGTAGCATTATTGATTGGCAACACTATTACAATATATTTCTTGAATTAATACACGTCAGAACCGACCTGACGGATATTCAAAAGTTACACTACTTGCACTCTTTATTAAGTGACAAGGCATTAAATGTGATAAAATCGCTTCCAATTACCCATGAAAATTATGCGGTAGCTATTGATTTACTAAGAAGCAGGTATGACAGTAAGTTAATTGTCTCAGCCCATCATATAGGGAATGTCTTGGGTGTGAAATCGGTTCAAAAGAGTCCAGGATTAGTATTTCCAGATTTATTGACGAGATAACCGCGAATATCAATGCGTTAAACTCATTGAACCTACCCGTAAATACATTTGAAATTATTCTCATTCATTACTTAGCCCAAAAACTGGATAATTACACGTTTCGTCTTTGGAAAGAAAGCTTGTCGGAAGAACGATTTCCTAACTTTAGTAATTTCATAAAATGTTTAAATACCCATAGACAGTTATTGCAAAACCTGGACAGCGCGGCCACTTCAGCAAGCAATATAAACGTTGGCGATAAGGCTCACTATCGCAAGGCAATTAAACCGATAAATGTTTCCAAATCAACATTTCATACTCATATCTGAAATAATATATGTCAGCTGTGCAAGGGTAAACACCGGCTTACTGAGTGTTCACAATCTGCAACAATTACTCCACTGGAGAGAAAAAATATTATAATTAAAAACAAACTTTGCCTAAATTGCATACGCCCAGGCCACGATCTTGCACACTGTCCCTCTAAATTTTCTTGCAGAACGTGTGCGAAACACCATCACACCATGATTCATATATCTAACAAAAACGATTCCTCCAGTAGCAATCAGTGTTCGTTAAAATTACAGACAAATAAGTCTATATTATTATCCACCGCGGTCTGCATGACAACTGACCATGCAGGTAGAAAGCACCCAGTTAGGATTTTATTAGACTCAGGTTCGCAGGCTAACTTCTGCACTATGGATTTCGCACGTCGCATGGGTCTGAAACTGATCAAATCTCAATTACCCATAACGGGTATAAATAACTCGTTGTCTCAAGCTGATTTCAGTACCAGAGTAAGGGTGTATTCACGCTATAAGAATTTTAGTTTAAACATACATTGCGCTGTGCTTCCCAGTATCACTAATAATCTCCCTGCGGAATCATTTGATGTCGCATCTTTAAATTTACCAAAGGGCATATTCTTAGCCGACGCACAAATCAACTTCTCGTCGCTAGTCGATCTATTGCTAGGTGCTCAGTATTACTTGCAATTAATTGAGCCTGTCAAATTTATCCGTAACCCACATTTCCCTATAATACAGGAGACAAAATTGGGATTCATTCTCGCAGGCAACTTGCCATTTAATGTCGACATGACGAAACCGGTTTCATCATTTATAGTACGTGAAAATGATAGTGCCATTTCCTCTCAACTAAAGGAATTTTGGAAGTTGGAGGACGTTGCTATTCGTGATCCTTCCGCTGAGGACTCTGAATGCGAGAATCATTTTGTATCCAATACTGTCCGTAATGAGGATGGCAGATTTGTGGTAGCCCTGCCTCGCATGTCAGACAAGTCTCATTTGGGCGATTCTCTTCGCGGCGCTATCCGCAGGTTTCAGTCATTAGAACTCAAGTTCAAGCAGAACCCTGCTCTTCACAAAGATTATAGCGCATTTATGCATGAATATTTAAACCTTGGTCACATGTCTTTACTTAATGCGTACGATTTGTCGGTGGACAAGTCAGACACCTTTTATTTGCCGCACCACTCAGTCTTTAAAGGTTCCAGCATAACTACCAAATTGCGAGTTGTTTTCGACGGCTCCGCTAAAACGACAAATAATTTGTCCTTGAACGACACACTGATGGTGGTCCCACGGTCCAGCAGGATCTGTTCTCTATTATGACTTGATTTCGAACTCACCGATACGTCCTCATTTCAGACATTGAGAAGATGTATCGGCAAATTCTAGTTAATCCCAAGGATTCCAATTTGCAACGCATTGTTTGGCGCGACGCCCCCCATAAGGAACTCCAACATTACGCATTGAGGACAGTCACATATGGGACTGCAAGTGCCTCATTTCTTGCTACAAGATGTCTGACCCAAATAGCCCAAGAAAATAAACCCAAATACCCTATAGCTTGCTCAGCCATAACCAATGATTTTTATGTAGACGATCTCATGACGGGTTCAGATAACCCGAACGTTCTATCTAAAATGAAATCTGACATCATAAATTTACTAAGCCAATACGGTTTTACCTTACACAAATGGTTTTCGAATAAGCAGACCATTGTAGCCTCTCACGCTCTCTCTTCCCATGACTTTAGCAAAAATCAAAATGTGCGTACGTTGGGCATACAATGGAACGTGGACGAGGATAGTTTTTTGTATAACGTCCAGAGGCATGTCAATGCAACGGTGGTCAACAAGAGAGGTGTGTTATCGGTCATCGCAGGAATTTACGACCCTTTGGGCCTCATTGGTCCTATTACATTTTGGTGTAAGCATTTTATGCAGCAAGTGTGGTTAGCGGGTACAAGTTGGGACGAACCCTTATCAAGTTCATTGTCTGATCAGTGGTTAGAACTCATTCTCAGCTGGTGTCAGACACTCACTTTAAAATGTCGAGGTCTGTCAAGAGTTTAAACAATTCCCGAATCATTTCATTCCAGCTTCATGGATTTGCCGACGCGTCAGCTAAGGGTTACGCGTGCTGTATCTATGTGCGTACGGTCTATTCAAACGACGGCATATCATCAAACCTGTTATGTTCCAAATCTAGAGTCGCTCCGTTGAAGCAGATAACGTTACCCAGGCTTGAACTTTGCGCTTGCCTATTGCTGGCTCAGTTAGCTTCCAAGGTTATAGACGCCGTGAACTACAAATTCGACGGATTATATTTCTACTCGGACTCAATGATAGCCTTACATTGGATCCATCAGCAATCCTCCCGATGGAAGGTGTTTGTCGCCAACCGTGTTGCTGAAATTCAGCGTCTCACTACCAAGGGAACTTGGCACCATGTATCGTCACTGGACGACCCTGCCGACATTTTATCGCGTGGTTGCCTCCCTCGTATTTTACACAGTCACCCACAATGGTGGCATGGTCCGTCCTGGTTGTCCCACGAGTCATCATCATGGCCTATCAGTGCCTTCGATACTCATTCTCCCTGCACTCTTCCCGATCTGGAGCAGGAACGACGCAAGCAGGCCCAAACCTCACTAATTGTCGCTTCATTCACATCCAGTTATGTTGAAAACTATTCATCTCTTTCAAAACTCATTCGCGTTTTTTCATATTGCCGCCGGTTCATTCGGAACTCTAGGCTCCCCATTGCTGATAGGGACACTTCCTTTTTGTCAGCCCAGGAGTTGCATGATACACTTTTGGTTTTTATTCGCCAGTCTCAGCAATCGCACTTCAGCATTGAGGTTAAGGAACTTGAGGCGCATCGCTGCATCCCTAACAACAGTAAAATTCTTTCACTTAACCCCTTTCTGGACGAGACAGGTATATTACGAGTGGGTGGACGTCTGCAGCACTCCCAGCTTAACTACACGAGCAAACATCAAATAATACTACACCCGCATTCTCATCTCAGCAAGTTAATCATAGAAAACGAACATCTTCGTTTACTACACTCTGGTGTACAATTAACCCAGTTTTCTCTAAGGCAGAAATATTGGATCATTAATGATAAATCCTATATACGCTCGGTAAGACATGAATGCATCACTTGTTTTCGATACCGTGCTAGGGGCGCAAATCAATTATTAGGACAATTACCCCCTTCCAGGGTCACGCCTGCTAAGCCATTTTCCCAATCTGCTGTCGACTATGCCGGTCCCGTATTTGTACGTCATGGCGGGCAGCGCTCAAAATCGACGTCAAAGGCGTATATTGCTTTATTTATATGCATGACCACTAAGGCCATTCATTTGGAACTTGTCTCAGATCTTACCTCAGACGCCTTCATAGCGGCTTTAAAACGGTTCATCGCGCGTAGAGGTATCCCCGTTCAGATATTCTCCGACAATGGTACGAACTTTCGTCGTGCTAGCAGCACACTCCACGAATTGTACAGACTTTTGAAGTCTAAGGGATTTAAGCAAACAACTCAGGAGTTTACCAGCGCCCAAGGCATCCAGTGGTCCTTTATTCCACCCTCACCCCTCATTTCGGCGGTCTGAGGGAAAGCGGAGTAAAAAGTGTCAAATTTCACTTGCGTCGCGTGATTGGCGGTACCATTCTGACTTTCGAGGAGTATTATACCATCCTAACTCAAATAGAGTCCTGCCTTAACTCACGCCCTTTATTTGCAATATCCAATGACTTTAGGGACCCCGAACCTTTAACTCCCGCTCATTTCCTGGTTGGTTCTCCGCCCACGACACTCCCGGAACCCGACCATTCTCAAGTTAATATTAGTCGTTTGGGCAGATGGCAGCTGCTCCAAAGATTCACACAATCCATTTGGAAACGGTGGTCAAAGGATTACTTGCACCAGTTGCAACAGCGCAACAAATGGCGCATTACGTCAAGAAATTTGACTGCTGGACAACTCGTACTCATTCTAGATGACAATTCCCCCCCCTTCAGTGGAAACGCGGGGTAATCACAAATGTTTATTCGGGTCAGGACTCAATAGTGCGCGTTGCTGACGTTCGCACCGCACATCGTATCCTACGTCGACCCATTCATAAATTATGTCCACTTCCGTTGGCATCAGACTAGTCGCATGAGCATCATGCGACACGTATCAGGAATGTGAACTTTGTCGCATTGCCTTGCATCACTCCCGGGACATTCCCGGGGCGATCATATGATTCAATTTTATTATTATTGTAATTATTATTATTGTGTAGTTATTATTGTAATAGTTACTACGCTATTATTGTATCTATCGTGATATTGTCTATCACCATCATGTTTTTGAATATTTTCAAACTTTTATTGTATCAATTATTATGTCGTTGCTATTGTACTATTCTATGATTATGTATTTTTAAACTTTTTGGGAATTATTATTATAATATTATTGTATCAATTATTATGTATTTGCCATTGTATTATCCAATGGTTATGTATTGTTGAATATTTTGGGGATTGTTGTTCCAATATCATGCATGCAAATTATTATATCTTGTCCTTGTATTGTTACTTGTTACTTATTATTGAATTGTTTGTGATCATTATCCTATTATTATGTGAGACAAATTGATATGTCTACCTGATTATTGTATTATTGTGCATCATTACCATGTTATTATGTGTTGTGCAATTTTATTATCAGTTTTCTATGACTATATAACACAAATAATTATGTATTTTGTAATTATCACATGAATTTGGTATGTTAATCATATTGTTACTATTAATTGTCTAGGTGTCATTGTTCTATGTTGTACATGTCAATTGTTATGTTGTTGTTGTTTTTTGGCATGCAACGTCAATTACTATATATTATTAACCTGATAGTGTAAATTACAAAATCGCCCCGATTTTGTGTGGGCAGTATGGTCAAACTTTCAACCTTGTAAACTTTGTAATCTAAATACTGCATTGCGACACGTGTAGATGACGTCACTTTTTTGTCTGTTATCTACAGCCGGTCTTTAGCTGGGCTGACTGTAGTGAAAATTACGTTAGTTATACTCAAGACTCCGAGCTGTTCACTCGTACTATTTCCAGCCGCGGCTACTGGATTTCATTATTTAAATTATTAGCATGCACTAATACTACTTGGGCGATTTCTGCCTTGCTTCTAACGATTATGTCATTCGATTTTTATTTCTAATTTAATTAGCGGGCATCATGCCGCAGTAACTGCCAGCATCAACATCATGCCAGCGGACATCATGCCGATCAACACGTGCCAGCAATTGCATCAACAAAATTTCAATAAACCATTATTATATGAAAAGCATACAGTCCACTTAAAACTTCTTTCTAACCAGCCATGTCCAATTAGCGTTCCTAAGAATAACTCAAGAGTACATCAAGAGCTTCTTTGACGCATCACTTAGGATGTTCGTCTGCAAACGTTCTAGTCTGCCTTCATTTGCAGTAGTGTTGTGATGGTTCCTTCACTGCCATAAGTTATTACTGGCTTGATGTATGTTCTATACGTCATGTTTAGAACTTCTTGTGAACATCCCCATGATACTCCGGTGAGACGTTTTATAAGGTTTGTTCGTTTGTTTACCTTCTTAGTTATGCTGTCAATGTGGTGTGTCCAGTTAAGCTTATTATCCAGGTTAACACCCAGGTAACGAGTATTTTCAGATTTCTGTAGGAAGTTTTCGCCTACTTTTAGTGAAAAGTCAGAGTTTCTATGTTTCAATGAGAAGTACTGGTAAACGGACTTTTCTGCATTAATCTGCATGTTGTTTTCTTCTGCCCACCTTTGCAGGCCGAGGAGGGCTTTGTTCATGTTCTTTTGTAGAGTGATGTCCTGTCCTTTCTTGTTTGATCCCCTGGCCCAGATGAGCACGTCATCAGCAAACATGCACTTCTGTACTCCTTCAACCACTTTCACTCATTTGACCAAGTCATTTATATAGATATTAAAGAGGATTGTACTATTCACAGCTCCTTGTGGTAGGCCGATTTTTACTTGTTTGTACTTGGAATGGCTGTTATTGTATCTTGTTGAAATCTAGCACTGTTTCAAAAATCTCTTCAACCAATTAAACATGGTTTCTGTGATGTTAAGGTGCCTTATTTTATTTATCAGTTTGTCCCTTCATACCATATCGGATGCGCCCTTAAAGTCTACGAAGACCGCCAGGACACTTTCCTTTCTGTTTAATGCACTTTTAATGTCTTGTGTTAAATGGGCTACTTGGTGTGATGTTGATCGATTTGTTCTGAAGCCTGCCTGTTCTGGGGCAAGCAGTCCTTCTCTTTCCAAGTAATAGTTCAATCTAGTTGCTATCATTCGTTCCTGCACCTTTGCCAATTGTGATGTAAGGGCAATGGGTCTATAGGATGTTATTGAGTCTGCTCATTTGCCATGCTTGATTTTGGGAACAATTGTTGCTTTTGTCTACTCTGGAGGGAGAGATTCTGTTGAGTTACATATTTTGTTATATATTGCTAATAATGTACTTAATGTGGCAGGCTTCAGGTTCTTGAGAAATTCAGGGTGCACTCTATCTGGTCCAGGTTGTTTGCCATTTTTAAGCTTTTTTATTGCCTCCTTCAATTCTTCCATTGTAAAATTTTGGACAAATAACTCCCGTATGCTTGAAGTTGTATTTGTATTATGATGCCTTTCTTGGAGTTTAAGTTTCATCTCATTGACTTTAATCTCTGCAGCAATCTTATATTGTGTTGAATAGAATGTATTAAACCTTTCTGCTATCTCTCTGTTGTTTGTGATTTCTCTGCCATTTATTATGATAGCTCTCTGACTTGACTTGGGGAATTTGTTGTTTAGCATGTTCATATGTTTATAAATTTTGGCAGCATCAGTGCGGTAGTTCAGATTGTTCAGGAACGTCGTGAATGATTTTCGTTTTTCTTCGCATACTTGTCTTCTTAATACTGCCACATATCTTCGCCACTCTTTCACATCAGCAGGATTTTGGGATTTTTCCGCCTTTATTCTTGCCTGATCTCTAGCCTTTTTCAAATCTGTTAATTGTGATGTCCAGAATGGCTTGTACTTAACTGTTTTTCCTCTAGGGATGTTCTGTTTTGCCGAGGAAAGAATTAGACTGATAAGTTGTTTGGTCAGTTCTCCTGGTCTACCCTCTATATCAATCAGATGTATTTTTTTCTTCCAGGTAATCCCCAAAGTTTGTCCAGTTTGCTTTTTTGAAGTTCCATGATGTTCTTGCAGTTTGTTTTTGAACTCTACATCTCCAGCTGTATGTGAGCTGCACTGCTCTATGGCCGCATCCTGGGTCCTCTATTACTGTTCTATAAACATGGTCGCTGATATCTGCCGCTGAGGCTAGGGTTAAGTCCGGATTAGTTGTTGTCCCTGAATAGTGTAAGAATGTCGGGACGTCTGTTGTTTTGTAAAGCAATTCCACATTGCTGGAGCTAATGAGATCTCCACGGCCCTTCCTGCCTCATTTATGTAGTTGTATCCCCAGGATGGTGATGCTGCATTAAAGTCTCCGACCATTATAGTTTTCTCTTGCAGATTTATGTTGTCCAGATTAAGATTTTAATTTTTGGGTGGGCTGTAAATTCCATATATATTTAATCTTTTATTTTCTTTCCAGATTTCAATCTTTATGATTTCTGACTTGTCTTGCTCATTCATTTCTTTTATTATATTAAATTTGGATTTCAAACTATTTCTGACAGCCACAAGAATACCACTGGCCACTTGCCTACTTTTGTACAATCTGAATATAGTAAACTGACTTATTTTGAAATATTTTATGTTATCCACAGTTATATTTGCTTTGTTAATTATTAGAACATCCATGTTTCTGTCCTTAATTATTTTCTTTATTTCAGTCATTTTTTGACACCACAGTCCTCCAGCATTCCAATGAAGAATGTTGCAACTTTGCCGTGAGTCAATTTTGCTCTTAAAAGAGCAGATTTGCTTATCTTTCTTTGTGTGTCGCTTCATTTGGTCTAGGCCTTGGGAAGCAGCCTAACGCTGTTACTCATTTAGCACTACCCAGGTAACACGTGTAGCTTAAAGGATGCTACGGACGTGAGTAACTTTGCCACCCTGAATACAAAGTGAAAATTATCAATAAATTAGATAATAAAATAAAACAAACTCACTAAACAAACGCCTTATTAACCTACATATAAAAATCCATTTATTAATGATAAAATAAAATATCACTTCACTTGTTATGGAAATATAACTCATAAACTAAATAAACTATTTAAAGGTACAAATTTAAAAATATCTTATAACACAGATAATATTGTTTTTAATCAAACAAAACCTAAAACTAAATATAACTTTCACAATAAAAATGTAATTTACAAAATAGAATGTCCGGTTTGCAATAAATTCTACCTAGGTCAAATGAAGAAAAACTATTTGATAGATTCCTTCAACATTGCAATACATTTTTAACCAAATATTTACAAGTCTAATTTAGCCACAAAATGTTTAAATAATAACCACTGACATCCTGACATTCAAAAAGTCAAATTAGTTAAAAATGTACTGTACAAAAAGGTAACAAAATGAATATCTGGGAAAATCTCAATATTTATAAACACAATAATAATAATTTACTAATTAAAGAATAAATTCAAATAAAAACAAAACAAGATGATTTCTTTCAAATTATACATTTCTTAAAATAATGTAAATTAAAACATTAAATACTTTAATAAACAGCTGACAATTATTGATGATATAAACATTACAAAATTAATAACTTAATTGAAATTAAATTGATTATTCATTAATTCATATAAAACCCTCTGAAGATACAGAATAATTCTGTGAAATGTGCATCAGGTGGAAACACAATAATATAATTCAATAAAATTTTACTTGTCAAAGTATTTATTATTTGAAGAAATATTCATAATACAAAAAATCTGCAAGAAATACTGAAGAGTTATGTACAATATAAAGATTTATAATTGTCTTGTTGATTCATCCTCTTCATTCATTTATAAAATATTATTATATATATAAACTTTCACAATATGAACTTACTTTCTTTATCACTTCCCCAAACGTTTTGAGGTGATGTGCCTCTTCCTCAGTGGGAGTAAATACATAAAGTATATTATAATAGTATTTACTCCCACTGAGGAAGAGGCACATCACCTCGAAACGTTTGGGGAAGTGATAAAGAAAGTAAGTTCATATTGTGAAAGTTTATATATATATATATATATATAATAATATAAAGATTTATAGTTTCATATGTCCTTTTTGATATATTTACATATTTTAAATATCATACAGTAGACATGTGAATTTTGTGTTCTTCAGTTTAAACAATAATCTGCATTACTAATGCTTGCATATTCAAATTTACTGCAATATCTCTCTTAGTTCATGAGTTCTATAATTAAATATTTTCTTCAATGTGTTATCCCTTTAGTCTGGAAGACAATAATCTGTGGATCATGGAATTGGCATTTGGTTGGTTTGTTTGTCATAAGCACAATCCAACCAAACTTTTGGGTCGATTCATAAACACTTATGGGACTTGGTCCACCACAACACTTCTGAGACTAAACAACAGACAAAACAATGAACTGAAAAGATAAACCAACTCAAAATAAGTTAAAGACAATTCCATCTGCTGGTGAGCTTATCTGACTATTTTCAAAAGGACATGGAAAACTCTTCATTGATTGCTTTCAGACAGTAAAAGCAATTAGTAACTAGTATGGTCCAAACTTATTGCAGCACTTAAATGATGAAGACAAGAAAAACTGGCCACATTTAGTAAAAACGTGCTTTTTCACTAAGACACTGTAACTCACACATCAATTGTATCAATGGCTGCAAAAGCTAAAAATCAATAATTAATGTTTGAACTGCTTCAAGCTTCCTTTCCCACCACATTTCCTCAACTCATCCAGATATAGTCCTGAGTGACTCTACCTCTTTCCTAAACTCAAAAAATGGCTCCATGGAAAAAACATCTGTGGACAATGACCAAGTCAGCAATGTATCTTCATTTTGAGGACCTTGATCAATCAGTTTATCAGTCTGACATAACCTCTCTAGAACATAACTGGGAAAAGTGTATTGGCATAAATAGAGATTATGTTCAGAAACAAATTTATATTTATCTTAAAAAATGTTATTTATTTATGTGCATACTTATTCAGTCTTGGGACCTTTCACCCTACCCACATACTAAGGAATAGGTGACTCCAGAACCCCCCCCCCCCCATACAAGATGGAATTGATTTCACCTATATCTTCCCTTACTGATGGAAAACTTGCACCAAACACAGTAACTGATGCATTCTGTTCCATCGCTTAGCTTACTGGTGTAGCCTACTGGGTAAGGAAAATGAGACTCAAAACCTATTTTACAGTTAGATGTTTTAGTTTTATTTATAAAACACATTTATTACAAATAATAATATTATTGCTAAAATTATAATATTATACAAACTAATAATAATAACATTAAACTTAGTTTTTGGGCTAAAGTAATATTTATTTATACAACAATAATTCCCTAGTTTAGAAATAACTTTTTGTTATCGTTGTATATAAATATACGTATTTATATATATTAAATTACATTTATATAAATATATGTATACATCAACATAACACTAATCTGTCTTTCGTGTTTTTGTTTTTAACAATGCACCCCCAATTTGTATCTTCCTGAAGTTTTTCATGTTGTCCATGTTAAGAGACATAATTAAAAACCACAAGGTTAAAAAGCTAATAAAATAAAATAAAAAATGTATTTTGGCACTATCACAAAAACCACAATTGAGTGAATAAAACAACATTAGAGACTCTTGAGAGAATCAGGTAAGTAACCTAATATAGAGAAAAGTTACTGAAATGTTGACCATATATTTTTCACTAACTGCAGAAATATGTACACAAAATATGACCACCAGTAACCAAAACACACAAAAGCACACCATGTCGAAGAGTTATCAGACTACTCTTGAAATGGCTATACACATATTATAAATAATGGAAATAAATATTTACATAAAAATTAAAAAGCGCAGACATATAACACTATTAACATCTAAATATCAGAAATAGTGATCAAATGTTTCTTTTTATTTATTATTGGTATGTGAATATGCATGTATAAGCAAGAGAGTACTCTATGTTTTGAACTAAGTAAATTATTTCCTATCAATAAAAGTAAAAATCAAAAGTATACTTTTAATGAAATTAACTTTTCTAACAGTTGAGAGGTCACCTCAAAAAGTAAAGTAGTTAAAAATTTTCCCATAATGACATACACACACACATACACAGATGTCATGGCTATGCTACACCTTAATCTGTTTAAGAAATTGTTAAATCAATTTACAGCCTTCAAGAGACACCATCTTTTAGAACACCATTTATATGAACCCCCAAAATCATGACAATGCTTTAAGAGTTTTTTTATACAAAATTAAATATACAAAACACAAACACACCAGTCCGTAAGGATTACATAAAAATTAAACTAACACTATTGCATTATATAGTCAATAATACTAGTTTCTAAGAGTTTCAATGTTGTTTAATTCAGTAATTGGTTGTAGTTGTTACTTCTCATCGAAATCAACGTCATACCAACACTTTTTCTTCTTCTACGCATTGATTACAGATCCTGTTAAAGCTAAACATATCAGACTACTTCCTTAAATCTTTTTCTTCTCATCCCGTATCTGCTATCTGATGTAGCCTAACATTGATTCTCAGCCTGAAGAACCTGAAATTTATTGAAATAATAATAAAAAGTACTTATTTAAACTTTTAGAATGTGGGTTTGTTTACTACACGAGTTAAGAACTTGTTTTAATGATCAATATCTAATAAACATAAATATATATGTTAGTAAACACTAGGAGGTATTTCAGTAACTGAAGGTTTACAGTAAGGTAGAAGTGATACAGCTGTAATAGTAGGTTCTGTCTTTAGAGAGTGTTACTATTTTTTAAACATAATATTAAATTTAAGGTAGAATTTTACACCAGTAATATTAAATTTTTGATCACAAATATTTACCTTTAACGTCCTAAGAACATTTTAAATTAAAAACATGCACAAGATTTTTAACATTCTAAACCCTTCTAATTTGTTCAGTAGAAGTGAAGTGAGTCCTTGAAAAAGAAGCATTTATGGATAAGAAAAAATCACATCAAAATAGAGGTAACAAAAGATTTTGCAAAATCATTGATCTGGAACATATTATATTTTGAAAGTGACAGTTGAGCAATGAGAAGTTGGAAGAAGACTTACCAGAAAGCAATGGGAAATTACAAAACTAATTAGACTTAAAAACAAATTTATAGTAAAAAAAGTGAAGGAAAATGAAGTTGTAATAAGAAATAGAATCTATGAAGCTTAAAGTGAATGAGGCATGTTACAAAATATCAATTTATCATGAAAATAAAGGAAGTTGCTGGATTTTGTTGTCCATGATGTGTCCGTTGATTAACTAATTATAAATATATCACTACTGACTCGGAACACTAATTTTTTATTGGTAAAAATTTTTAGGTTACAAGGTAAAAGTTTTACAGTTTTACCAATCAGAAATTAGTGTTCTGAGTCAGTAGTGATATATTTATAATATGATGGAAGTCTTAGGAAGGAAAATATAAGCAAGACCTGGAAAATATTTTATTAAAACATTTATATTAAGAGAAGAATGGGATAGAGAGGTGATCTCTAAAATAATAATAAAGTCAAAAGTGAGTCATTGCAGTGGCAGTTGCTTTTAGACTGTGATGAAATGAATATAAAATAACTAGTAGTAAGAAAAAATTATTAATTTTAAATAATAATATACAAATAGCACAGAGAGTAACATGATTTTTATATATGTAGTGAAAAGCACATGGAAGTTGACTGAACAGAGATTTATGAGGAAGACCAAAAAAACATGACAATAATACTAGGTATGGAGACTAATGCCAGAAAAAAATAAGTTCAGAAATGGATAGCACAGCTCCAAGATTTGGCCTGATCAATTGTGGAGTACAACAAGGGTGTCCAGTATCACCTTATCTTTTTTATTTATATATTGAAAATGTCACACAAAACTGGCAGATGTGTCTTCCAGACATTTTATGATTGCTCACTCTACAATTGACATTTTGTTGTTTCCGGATGATCAAGCTATTCTGTCAGATTCTGAAAACAGATTGCAGATGGGAATACATCTGTTAAATCGAATCTGCAAAGACTCTGGATTGCAAATATCCACACTTAAGACTAAGGTGATGGCCCTTTGTGGAACTGATCCAATACGGTAAAAAATTTTTATAGGTGGTACTGTCCTGGAACAAGTTAGCAATTTTGAATACCTGGGCTACAGTGTATCTTATAATGCAAGCAATGGCATTATGAATAAGTTGCATAAGTTTAACCTTATGTGCAGGACCATTAAGCAAACCCTTAAGTAGCAAGTAAAGGAACACGCCTAAAATTCTACAAGGTGATGGCTCAGACCCACACTTCTTTATGGGTCTGAGAATTGAACTTTACAGAAGGCCAGGCTAGTCGCATCCAAGCAGCTGAATGAGATTTCTCAGGCATGTGGCAGGGTGTACTCTCCATGATCATAGAAGAAACACAGATATACGGCAGGAACTGAATATTATGAGTATACTCGACGGTATCACCCAGTATCGGTTGAATTGGTGGGAACATCTTTGCTGAATGGATGACTGCCGCATCCCCAAACAACTATGGAACTATAAGCCAAGGGGACGGAGAGGTGTGGGATGTCCAAGAAAGAGCTGGAGTGACCAGCTATAATTTTTACCTATTTGAGACCAGAACAAACCATCCTTGGTTTAATCCTTGAAAATGATGAGAAATGGATAGCAACAAGAGCAAGGAGGAGTTGAATGTGTTAGTGCAAGCAATAAAAAGATAAAAAAAAAAAATTAAGGAAAACAATGTACCAAACACTACAGAGTAATCGCTGTGTAATTAGAGTCACACAAGTTTTAGAGGAACGGGGTGGGTTTATATGTATTTGAATACAGTAAATTCTAATAATTGGAAGTAACACACTTATTTAATGTTCTACAATCACTACTATAATTAAGCGATACTATCATATTATGATGTACCAGTAGCTCCAGTGATGGATCGTTCTACTATGTACAGTATCCTAAACAGATAGCAATACATAGTAGAGTTCTACTAGATGCAGTTCTTATGAGACAGGATATTGTCAAATAGAGATCAAGACAAGATACTTTTTATGCTTATTCACATAGAAGCTGAATCCTAAACAGTGGCATTAATACTGTAAAACAGTCTTTATAAAATGATGCAATGACTATAGAAGTGGCACCAAAAATAACTTTAAATGAATAAAAAGAACAAGGCTGACTGGAAACTGACTGACTTTGGCTTTTGGAAAACAAATTTATAAATATATCACTACTGACTCGGATCATTACTGACCAGTGATCCAAGTCAGTAGTTATATATTTATCATCATCTTCAAGGATTAAACTAAGGATGGTTTGTTCCAGTCTCGAATAGGCTGGCAATTCAGCGCTTCCTCGGACATGCCACACCTCTCCGTCCCCTTAGTTTATAGTTCCATACTTGTTGGGGGATGCAGCAGTCATCCATTCAGCAAAGATGTTCCCACCAATTTAGCTGATTTTGGGTGATCCTGTTGAGTACACTCACAATATACAGTTCCTGCCATATATCTGTATTTCTTCTATGACCGTGGAGAGTATACCCTGCCACGTGCCTGAGAAATCTCATTTCAGCCGCTTGGATGTGACTGCCCTGGCCTTTTCTTAAAGCCCAATTCTCAGACCCATATAGAAGTGTGGGAAGAGCCATCAACTTGTAGAATTGTGTATTCCTTTGCTGGCTTAAGGCATCACGTAATGGTTACGCACATAAGGTTGAAGTTATGTAACTTATTCACCATGTCATTGTTTGCAATATATGACAAACTGTAGCCCAGGTACTCAAAATTGCTAACTTGTTCCAGGGTGATATATTTGTAATTAGTTAATCAACTAACATATCATGGCAACAAAATCCAGGAAAACAAAAATTAAGAGGAAAGTGTAAGTAAAACAGGTTTAACATATCAGGAAAATTTACATAAGCAATTTTTGTTTTTTTCTTTTAGAATGAATTTTTAATAATTTTGAATTTACAAAATATCACAACCCTAGCCCATAGTACCTACAAATACATTTTTTTTTCAAAATCCTCAGAAAACTATCCTGTAGAAACTGTAATATAGATTTAACAGACATTGCCAATACAAATAATTTTTAAAGCATTCTTAAATAAAAATCACTATAAATAAATTGTGTGTGTGTGTGTGTGTGTGTGTGTGTGTGTGTGTGTGTGTGTGTGTGTGTGTGTGTGTGTGTGTGTGTGTGTGTGTGTGTGTGTGTGTGTGTGTGTGTGTGTGTGTGTGTGTGTGTGTGTGTGTGTGTGTGTGTGTGTGTGTGTGTGTGTGTGTGTGTGTGTGTGTGTGTGTGTGTGTGTGTGTGTGTGTGTGTGTGTGTGTGTGTGTGTGTGTGTGTGTGTGTGTGTGTGTGTGTGTGTGTGTGTGTGTGTGTGTGTGTGTGTGTGTGTGTGTGTGTGTGTGTGTGTGTGTGTGTGTGTGTGTGTGTGTGTGTGTGTGTGTGTGTGTGTGTGTGTGTGTGGTTTCCCATTTTGTGTATGGTACCAAGAACGAATTACCTATATGATTTATGTACAACCGTTATGAATTATTTATATATGTTATCAGTAGGTGTAATTTAAGTAATATACTGACCTTAAATGAAATGATCTAGTCTGAAATGAAGTTAAAGGGAATCGAAATTTGAAACATCACTCCCCTGAAAATAAACATTCCATTTAGAAATCAAAGTGTTGTACAGATTAAACAACTCTGATGCTAATAAATCTAAGTCTATAAATCAATTCCAGAAATCTACCATTCTTAATAATACATCAAAAATTAAATTACCTTACTCTGACATTAAAAAATGTGTTTGCAACATCACAAAAACTTATTTAATAATCAAGTTCTATATAGAGTGTAATTAATTTCTATACAGACTTGTTAAATGTAATTTTTGTTTGATTCAGTTAGTAATCACAGTTATTTTAAGAAGTTTTTTTTGAGATCGAGTACTTATTCCAAAATAATTAATAATAAAAATGCAATTTTCAATTGAGAATTATGTTTTGATATATAAGTTATAATTGGTTTAAATATTATATGTTATAAATATGAAAATATATGATATCCTCATATTAATTATTCATAAAAATGCTTTGCTGCTTGGATGATACTATTAGTATAATACTTATAAAATACACATCAGTATTAATTTGTAAAACTACTTATAATTAAAACAATTATATTATAAATAATTTTATTTTTCAAGATATACTGTATTTGTATATTATTTACAGTTAACCCTATAAAATTAAAAATTATTTATTATACCATAGCAGTATAATTATTACATTATATTCATAAAGTTTGTCACTTTATTTTTACTATGTTTTATTGAATAATAAATGCAAGTATGAGTCAAAAAGGAAACTTCATTATTTTTTATTGAATAAATACAAATACTCTCTCTCTCTCTATATATATATATATATATATATATATATATATATATATATATATATATATATATTGCAACGATACAGCCATACAATATAAATAAATATAAAATTTGTAAAATGAATATAAGTTTAGGGTAAATGGACAGGTCTGGGATTGTAAAAATGTTTCATTGTTATACTAGGGGAGAAATTAACCTGTTTCAACAGGCAAAAGAATACCTGCTCGATTGTATGTGTGTTACGCGTGTATCTTGTGTGTGTTAGTGATGCATGTACAGACAGGAATCTCAGCTACCATCCCCAAGTAATTACTAAAATAATTATTTTAATTCACTGTGTGAAAACTAATTAGTGTATAAACAAACAAAAGGCACCAAAGTATGTGTAAATTTTATAGTTATCCACAGTAAGGAAATGACGTTAATAGGACACACTACGCGAAGTCAGTGCAAAATAAACGTGCCAAAAATACGCAAATTATCCTAAGATGCTCAAATTAATACAGCGAGTGCTTAATCAAATTAGCGATGATTTGTGCTATCTCGATTCCGTACAAAACATTGCCGTTTGCTAAAAATTGCAAATATATGAAAAAGGTTCGGGAGTGGGGGCTAGCATGTGATCTGCAGGTCTCGACAAGATGATTTCGGAACCAACAGGTGCAGAATTTCAAGAGGGTATAAATTAAGGGTTCGACTGAAAACCCATCTCTCTATTTCAAGACACAGTTGCAGTCGGACACACTGTCCGTCGGCAGAACAGTCTTATTTTATTATAAGTCTCATCTATGAACAAATAAAGACGTGCAGTAATTATGTTGACAATATTTCGGGAAACGTAGAGTACCGGGACCGTTTAAGTCAGCAAGAGTATCTACGGAGAAGCTACAAGAGCAACGCGGGATGCTGGACGTTAGGAGATGCTTTTTAGACGCCTAACCGACGACTGAGATCCACCTTGCAGCAGATCGTAATTCTCTGAGACGGACCACACACTGCTGGAGAATGACGCTGGACTCTGGACATAGCCAGGACCACGCCAAGCCAGGAGTAACAGAAACCCAACTCTGGACAACGCTGGACCCCGTCAATAAGTCGTAAGATCATCAAAACTCGAGGTGACAAGCATAATGCATTTATAAATGATTATTTTAAAGAGCTCATAAACACTATATAAAGAGACAATAAATTAAAACAAAAAAGTGTATAATTAGAAATAATGTAATAGAGTCTTAGATAAATGTTTTAGTCGTAAGAATGAGCGATCGCATATAGAAAAATATAGAAAAAAAAGAGTTTAAATTTGAGATAGTATATTTCTGTTTATCAAAGTAAATTATTGAAATTATTTGATATTTGCATTTTGTAGAAAAGAATAATTTAAATTTTGAATATGAAACAAATGCCAGTCTAAGAGTAATTAATATAATTTTAAATTTATTTTTTTTAACATTGGTATAGACTGAGCAAGCTGAGGTCAGATCTGAGTTAAATAAATTCAATTAAAATTACAGTTAAATTTTATTTTGTTTTACTAGGCCTAAATCACGTTGAATAAATGTCTAGATTAAGATGATTAACGTGTCTAGATGTAAGAGTGTTTTAAATGTGTGTAACACTGTATAGTTTAAGAGATAAACACTTAATAAGGAGTGATATCTTGACCGAAGATTATTAACAATGTTTTATTATTTATAATGATTGATAAAACAATAAACATGAATTTTTAACTATTCATAAAGCTAATACTCTTATTATAGTTACACCTGTTATTGTTATAATTACTTACAACCTACATATATAATTTGCGTTGTTATATAATTTTGTCGCCCGTTAACTTGGGGCTCGACATGCTTACATTTTAACATATGTATCGTTGTATAGAATTGGCGCTCCAAAATCGTGGGGCTCCACAAAACAAATTATATTAAATAATTATATGTGTTGTTATAGAATTGTGGCCCATGAACGTGAAGCACGACACGCCTACATTTAATAATTAATGTATGCTCTATGACTACCAGTGTTTGATAATTTATATGTTATAACTAATATTATATTTTAATTATTCTTGTATGTTAGTTATTTTAAAATTGTTATGTGTATTGTATTGTAATAACGAACTGGCGCCCACCCCAACAAACAGGTGTAATTGTAATATAAGTAGATAAAAATAAATAAATAATAATAATTAAACAATAAATAAATAAATTAATTAAAAAACTTGCATACAGTTCACCAATAATAAATTATAAATAAATATTTTAATAATAATTCAACATGGCAGCACCAGGAAGCTTAGATATGGAAGCGTTTCAAACTATTATGATCAGAATGATCAATATTGCACACCACTATATAAAAATTATTCCAATTTTTATATAGTGGTGTGCAATATTGATCATTCTGATTGTGATTTCAACCACTAACACAAATTTCTTCATCAAACTATTATGATGCGTGCTTGGGTAGATGAAATAAGTACAAAACAGACAGAAAATTTGAATGCAAAAATAGATGAACTAAAAGAATTAAATTAAAAAAAAAAAACAAAGTTTAGAAAATAAATTAGAGCAACAGCCAAAATTTTTAAACAAGACACCATACAAATCCCTGAGAGCTAGAAGAGTTAAAAATTGATAATCTCCAGTTGAAACAAGACAACATAGAATTAAAGCAAAACATAGCTGACACTAATGCACAATTAACAGAAAAGATTGTTGATACCAATTCTCGTATTGACACTCTTGAGAATAATTTTAAACGAGCCTTACATGAGCAAGTTGTAAGGATTGAAAATAAACAAAAAGAATTACGTCTCGAGTGGAGAAAAGATATAAAAGAAGTGCATAAACAAATGTGCTGTGTTTGGGCGAGAATAAATGATACTTTAACATGACAATTTAAATGATACTATAACTACTATAACGCGAGAGCAGGATGATAAAATAATTCAAACGGTTAATTATATTAAATATCACTATAATATTGATGACTCGGAAAACTAAGTTTTTTGTAAGTAAAAACGTAAAGTTTTACCTTACAGCCTAAACCGGCTTTCACATATAGAAGGCTTCATCAGAGGCTGTCGTTAGTAGCACTGCTCGTCTTGTTGTTGGCGACGAGATAGTGTTTCGAAAGATTGAAGCTGTGTGTGTGTGGTGAGATGTGTTCGAATAATGCGTGCGATTTGAATTGTGTCTGTTCGTTTAGGATGTCGTTTTTATTTGTTTTTGTGTGTTTGTATATTTCTAATTGTTCTAGAGTGTCTAGTTTTCGGCCTTTTGTGTGTACGTGTAGTATGTTCATGTTATTGTCGATGTTTTTATATGTGTGGTTTGCTTCAATGAGGTGGTTTGCGAAGGTAGATTCTGTAGTGGTGTGGAGTGCTTTTGTGTGTTCAATGTATCTCTGTTTGAAGCTACGTCCTGTCTGGCCTATGTAGAATTTACTGCAATTTGAACAATTTAGTTTATATACACCGGGTAGATCGAATTTGTTTTGTGCTTTGGGCATGCGTTTTGATAGTGTGTGTTCTGTTTTGTTAGTAGTTTTGTAAGCGATTCTGTATCCTGCTTTTTTGAATTTGTGGGCAATTTTTTCTGTTTGTTTGTTGATGTATGTTAGTGTTATGAATTTGTTGTTTTCTGTCTTTATCTGTTGTTTGTTTTGTGTTTTGTGTAGGAGTTTACTGACTATTGTTCTGTCATAACCGTTAGATTCTGCTAGATATTTTATCGTGTTTAGTTCGTCTTTGTAGTCTATTTCATCTAAGGGGATGTTGTTAAGTCTATGTATCATGGTTCTAAAAGCAGCTAGTTTGTGTTGTATTGGGTGATTGGAGGTGTTGTGTATTAGTCTGTCAGTTGTAGTTGGTTTTCTGTATATACTGAATTTGTACCTGTGTTCTAGTTTTGTGATGGAGAGGTCTAAGAAGTTTATGGTATTGTTGTGTTCGTATTCGGCAGTGAAGGTTATGTTTTTATGTATTTTGTTTATGTGCGTTAGTAACTGTTCACATTGTCTTTTGTTTCCCCTGTATAGTATTAGAATGTCATCAACGTATCTGTGCCAATATAGCATTTTATGTGAGTGTCTGTCATTGTTTGTGAGTATTTTTGTTTTTTCTAAGTGTTGGAGGAAGACTTCTGCTAGAATGCTGGATATGGGGGAGCCCATGGGTAGGCCATCGTTCTGTGTGTAGTATTTATTGTTATAAGTAAAGTAGTTTTGTTTTGTGATAATGTTCAGAGTTTCTGTTATTTCATTGATAAGTTCGTCTGGTGTGTTGTTCTGTTTGAGTTTGTTTTGTAGGATGGTGATTGTTTCAGAGATGGGGATGTTTGGTACAGGTTTTTAATGTCAAAGGAGGCTAATGTGGCGTTATGGAGGATGTGTATGTCTTTTATTTTTGTTACTAGGTCAGTGTTGTTTTTTACTGCAATGTTGTTGTCTATTTGTGTGTGTTGTCTAATAATTTTGTCTAGATATTTTGCCAGTTTGTGTGCAGGGGCATTACGGTAGTTGATAATGGGGCTGATCGGAATGTCTTCTTTATGGATTTTGGGAAGCGCTTGGAGTGTAGGTGCTGATGGTCGGATTTGTTTCATGTAGGGCTTTTGTTTATGTGTCATAATGTGTTTGGCTTTGTTGACTATTTGTTTTACTGAGTTTTGGTATCTGTCGGTGGGGTCGTGTTTTAGTTCTGTGATGTTGTTCTGTTCTATGAAGTCTTGTACTTTTTTGTGTAGGTTGTCTGTGGGGATAATTATAGTCGTCTTGCCTTTGTCAGCTTTTACAAATGTGATATTGTGTTTGTGTGCCTTTTCCTTCAGTTTGATGGCTGTGTGTATTTCTGAGTTGTGGTTGTTTTTGTCTGGTGTCTTATGTACTCCTATTGTGTTGTTTATATTATGTCTTAATGTGTCTTGATGTTCTGGTGCTGTGTTTTGTATATTTGTTTCTGTGTCAATTATGAGCTTTGTTAGTGTTTGGTTGTTATGTTTGTAATGTATGTTATGTTTTAGGCCTTTATCAAGGAGTGTTTGTTCGTTTTTTGTGAGTGTGACGTTCATGAGGTTTACTGTACGTGGGTAGAATTTGTGCGAGGGAATTATATCTGTTTTGATTGGTGTCAGGTTTTTTATTTTTCTGTCGTGTTTTGTCTGTATGTTATGTATTTGTTTTTTTGTCCATTCATTTGTGTGATGTATTAGTTCAGTCATGTAATTGTGTCCGTATGTGTTGGCGATATGTAGGTGTAGTGTTAATGCTTTGCGATTAAGGGCGTCTTTTTTCTTATATAGTTGTTTAATTGATTCTTTTATGTATGTTCTTTGTGCGATGTTTTGTGTTATTCGGGCATTAATTATGAAATAGATGAAATAGACTACAAAGACGAACTAAACACGATAAAATATCTAGCAGAATCTAACGGTTATGACAGAACAATAGTCAGTAAACTCCTACACAAAACACAAAACAAACAACAGATAAAGACAGAAAACAACAAATTCATAACACTAACATACATCAACAAACAAACAGAAAAAATTGCCCACAAATTCAAAAAAGCAGGATACAGAATCGCTTACAAAACTACTAACAAAACAGAACACACACTATCAAAACGCATGCCCAAAGCACAAAACAAATTCGATCGACCCGGTGTATATAAACTAAATTGTTCAAATTGCAGTAAATTCTACATAGGCCAGACAGGACGTAGCTTCAAACAGAGATACATTGAACACACAAAAGCACTCCACACCACTACAGAATCTACCTTCGCAAACCACCTCATTGAAGCAAACCACACATATAAAAACATCGACAATAACATGAACATACTACACGTACACACAAAAGGCCGAAAACTAGACACTCTAGAACAATTAGAAATATACAAACACACAAAAACAAATAAAAACGACATCCTAAACGAACAGACACAATTCAAATCGCACGCATTATTCGAACACATCTCACCACACACACACAGCTTCAATCTTTCGAAACACTATCTCGTCGATAACAACAAGACGAGCAGCGCTACTAACGACAGCCTCTGATGAAGCCTTCTATAGGTGAAAGCCGGTTTAGGCTGTAAGGTAAAACTTTACGTTTTTACTTATAAAAAACTTAGTGTTCCGAGTCGTCAATATTATAGTGATATTTAGTTAAGTAACGGACACATCATGGACAACGAAATCCAAGAATTTAACTCAGCAAGACGAGCCAACGTCCAAGCATACAAGTTCACAACTTTGAAGGTTAGAAAGATTGTAGCTCACATAAATTTCAACAAAACATGCATAAACAATTCACTAACACCTAAATATGCCCAAATCAAAATTAAACATAACAACCAGGCCGCCCGAATAACACAAAACATCGCACAAAGAACATACATAAAAGAATCAATTAAACAACTATATAAGAAAAAAGACGCCCTTAATCGCAAAGCATTAACACTACACCTACATATCGCCAACACATACGGACACAATTACATGACTGAACTAATACATCACACAAATGAATGGACAAAAAAACAAATACATAACATACAGACAAAACACGACAGAAAAATAAAAAACCTGACACCAATCAAAACAGATATAATTCCCTCGCACAAATTCTACCCACGTACAGTAAACCTCACGAACGTCACACTCACAAAAAACGAACAAACACTCCTTGATAAAGGCCTAAAACATAACATACATTACAAACATAACAACCAAACACTAACAAAGCTCATAATTGACCCAGAAACAAATATACAAAACACAGCACCAGAACATCAAGACACATTAAGACATAATATAAACAACACAATAGGAGTACATAAGACACCAGACAACAACAACCACAACTCAGAAATACACACAGCCATCAAACTGAGGGAAAAGGCACACAAACACAACATCACATTTGTAAAAGCTGACAAAGGCAAGACGACTGTAATTATCCCCACAGACAACCTACACAAAAAAGTACAAGACTTCATAGAACAGAACAACATCACAGAACTAAAACACGACCCCACCGACAGATACCAAAACTCAGTAAAACAAATAGTCAACAAAGCCAAACACATTATGACACATAAACAAAAGCCCTACATGAAACAAATCCGACCATCAGCACCTACACTCCAAGCGCTTCCCAAAATCCATAAAGAAGACATTCCGATCCGCCCCATTATCAACTACCGTAATGCCCCTGCACACAAACTGGCAAAATATCTAGACAAAATTATTAGACAACACACACAAATAGACAACAACATTGCAGTAAAAAACAACACTGACCTAGTAACAAAAATAAAAGACATACACATCCCCCATAACGCCACATTAGCCTCCTTTGACATTAAAAACCTGTACACAAACATCCCCATCTCTGAAACAATCACCATCCTACAAAACAAACTCAAACAGAACAACACACCAGACGAACTTATCAATGAAATAACAGAAACTCTGAACATTATCACAAAACAAAACTACTTTACTTATAACAATAAATACTACACACAGAACGATGGCCTACCCATGGGCTCCCCCATATCCAGCATTCTAGCAGAAGTCTTCCTCCAACACTTAGAAAAAACAAAAATACTCACAAACAATGACAGACACTCACATAAAATACTATATTGGCACAGATACGTTGATGACATTCTAATACTATACAGGGGAAACAAAAGACAATGTGAACAGTTACTAACGCACATAAACAAAATACATAAAAACATAACCTTCACTGCCGAATACGAACACAACAATACCATAAACTTCTTAGACCTCTCCATCACAAAACTAGAACACAGGTACAAATTCAGTATATACAGAAAACCAACTACAACTGACACACTAATACACAACACCTCCAATCACCCAATACAACACAAACTAGCTGCTTTTAGAACCATGATACATAGACTTAACAACATCCCCTTAGATGAAATAGACTACAAAGACGAACTAAACACGATAAAATATCTAGCAGAATCTAACGGTTATGACAGAACAACAGTCAGTAAACTCCTACACAAAACACAAAACAAACAACAGATAAAGACAGAAAACAACAAATTCATAACACTAACATACATCAACAAACAAACAGAAAAAATTGCCCACAAATTCAAAAAAGCAGGATACAGAATCGCTTACAAAACTACTAACAAAACAGAACACACACTATCAAAACGCATGCCCAAAGCACAAAACAAATTCGATCGACCCGGTGTATATAAACTAAATTGTTCAAATTGCAGTAAATTCTACATAGGCCAGACAGGACGTAGCTTCAAACAGAGATACATTGAACACACAAAAGCACTCCACACCACTACAGAATCTACCTTCGCAAACCACCTCATTGAAGCAAACCACACATATAAAAACATCGACAATAACATGAACATACTACACGTACACACAAAAGGCCGAAAACTAGACACTCTAGAACAATTAGAAATATACAAACACACAAAAACAAATAAAAACGACATCCTAAACGAACAGACACAATTCAAATCGCACGCATTATTCGAACAAATCTCACCACACACACACAGCTTCAATCTTTCAAAACACTATCTCGTCGCCAACAACAAGACGAGCAGCGCTACTAACGACAGCCTCTGATGAAGCCTTCTATAGGTGAAAGCCGGTTTAGGCTGTAAGGTAAAACTTTACGTTTTTACTTACAAAAAACTTAGTGTTCCGAGTCGTCAATATTATAGTGATATTTAGTTAAGTAACGGACACGTCATGGACAACGAAATCCAAGAAGTTAATAATATGTCGCAAGCAAATACGAGTAATATTACAGAAATAGAAACACATACAGTAGGCATTGAAAATAGAATTGAAGAAACTACGAAGGACCGTTCAGGAGATGTATCCCATATGAAAGAGGAACTCCAAGAGCAAATGAACCTGCTACGAGGTGAGTTGAGAAGACGACAGAATCAAATGACAATGTTTCCTACACCGATGGATGACAGGAGCAGAATAAAGTTCTCAGGTGGTAAATGGGAGAACAGTATGGAATTCCTAGCTAGAGTGGAGAAGGAAATAGAGAAGATTGGCAGTGCAATAAATGACAAGAAGATAGACTTAGTCACGCGATATCTTAAGATTCAGCCAGTCAATGGTACTCTATTATTAGAGATAACGTCAGTACATATCACTAGTTTTGTGAGGCATTCGAGAACAGATACTGGAACATACATACCCAACGACAGGTACGGGATCAACTCTAGTAGTGAAAGTTCAATGCACAAGGACAACAGAGTATCGAACAATACGCAATTGTGCAAATAGAACGCGTAAAATATTTAAAACAAAAATTTTCTGAGTATGAGATAGTGTCTAAGTTGTCTCACCATTTCCATAGAGATATCCAGTTAGCTGTATATACGCAGGGTGTCAAAACGATCGAACAATTCTTAATACTTGTCACTCAATCACAAAATATTAACAAGAGTAACACTTCACCACACAATCAACAAACACAGATTAATTATCACGCTAGTTACGACCGTAGTGATAAAGCACGAGAACGTGACGATAAGCAAAACCGTGATAATTATAAGCGAAATTATATGCCGCCAGCGCACAGTGTAAAGCAAAATACAGCTGTGAATAACTCACACGACGTACAGAAGGAACAACACTCTGAGAGAAACGTACGTGATACAAATTAGAAGAAAAGGTTTAGTAAACCATATGACCGCTCCGTATCCACAATGCAGAGCAAGAGAGAGAGCGCATATGAGGAAATAAAAGGGAGACCGCAACAAGGCCCTGTTCAACCATCCTGTTCCCGTGACACAAAACAATGACAGAAAAACAGGACGTGTGGCTACACAATAAACAATATATATCCGTGCGATGTGAGAAATGAGTTATTAGACACCGACAGGAAGGTGACACCAAATTTACAAGAAATAAATTGTCCTATAATTAATGTACGAATTAATGGATGCAGAATTAAAATGTTAATCGATACAGGTAGCCAATTAACTGTACTAAACAATAAGTGGGTACAACAAAATAAAAAATATTTTAAACAAACGGCTATTTTACCTGTCAATAATATAAATGTTATTACAGCCATGAATAAGAAAGAAAAGGTTAGACAGCAAGCTTACGTAACTTTAAATTGTAAGGACTTAGAAATAACATATCCTATGATCATAATGAATAAACTTATTTATGATGGAATTATTGGAATAGATTTATTAAATACTTTAAGTGTAAGGATTGATATCAATAACAATAAGATGTTATGTAATAATAATAATGTTGTATATGAATTAATAATAGCATCGTTCTACGTGAATTCGATTGTACACCACCTGCGGACGAGTTATTTGCAAAGTGTGAAGGAGCACGTTATTTGACTAAGTTGGATTTACGGTCGAGTTTTTGGCAAATTCCAATTAGAAGAGAAGATTAAAAATACACCGCCTTCCTATACAAAAATAAATGCTACCAACACAAGGTAGTTCCCTTTGGTTTGAGCACGAGATTGGCTCCAATTGTAAAATGTCTGGAGAAAGCATTAGGACCAGAAGTGGAGCCTTACACCATGGTGTTTGTGGATGATATCCTGGTAGTATCAAAAACACTTGACGAACACATTGAACATCTTAACACTATATTCCACAAGTTTAGGGAAGCCCATATATCCCGTACAGTATATATATACTTAACCTAGACAAGTGCGAATTCATAAAATCCTCAATCCAATTCCTAGGTCATATTATTTCATCCTCAGGTATTCAACCAGATCCCATAAAGATATCCAGTATTACCGATTTCCCTACACCTAAGAACATTAAAGGGTTATGAGCATTTTTGGGACTCACAGGATACTATAGAAGATACTCACAACAATATGCAGATAGAACACAACCATTGCTGGAGTTAACAAAGAAAAATCACAAATGGAAGTGGGAGAAGAAACATCAAGATACCTTCAACCAAGTCAAGAAGTTATTCATTGAAAACATAATGCTTCATCATCCACAGCGAGATGGAAGATTCGTTATCTATGCAGACGCTAGCGACTACACGTGTGGAAGTGTACTGTATCAACAAGATGCTACAGGAGAACACCGTGTCATTGTATATGCCATTAGAGTATTCAAAGGGGCAGAGAAGCAGTACTCTACATCTGAGAAGGAGATACTTGCTATATACGCCCTGAAACAGTTTCGATATTATATTTATGGAACGCATTTTGAAATACATACGGACCATCAAGCGTTATCATTCCTATTAAAATGTAAAGTAACCAACGCTCCATTATTACGATGGATCCTAGCAATCGGTGAGTATTCCTTTACTATAAAATATTATAAAGGGAAAGATAATTTTATAGCCGACACTTTGAGTAGACACGTCACAGAAGAGTGTGAAGAGGTCTATGAAAATAACCATAATGAGTTACAACTGTTACCTATTAAATTTACTGCTGACAATGATGTTAAACACATGCTGAAGAATCTAGCTCAACAACAAGACTTAGATGATGCTACGAGAGAATTTAAGCTACGAGATCACCTACCAGACCATTACAAGGTACAAAATGGAGTCTTATATAAACTAATGAGGCAAGATTGGAAGGTAGTATTAACAACTGATATGTTGCATAAATTGATTCGACCAACACACGAAAGTTTAGCACATGCTGCTGCACTTAAATGTTACTTAAGCCTACGTGAAGATTTCACCATCAATAATATGTTCAGGAAGATTAAAAACAAAAGTAAGAAGTGTTATGAGTGTCAAACAGAAAAAGGACCGAATCTACATACCTATGTGGAAATGCAGAGTATCCAGAAGGACCAGAAAGGAGAGCTAATTGCAGTGGATTTTTTGGGACCACTTCCAAGATCAAGTCGTGGAGTGAAACACATACTTGTTTGTATTGATGTATTTTCCAAAGCCGTCCATCTGTATCCAATTATGTGACCCACAACTAAAGTTGTTTTGAAAATACTCTTGCAGAAATACATTCCTGCATATCGTAAAATGAAGAAGGTACTATGACGATTTAAATTTAAAACAAAAAAAATAATAATAATAAAAACATAAAATGGGAAGTTAATGAAAACCATTAAATCACACTATTAAACCAAATACCCCTGAACTAACTCATAATAGTAATGAGAATTAAAAAGGGAATTTAACTAAAATAATTAATTAAAACTGCGAAAGCAAAAGTTAAAAAAACTGTTAACCCTTTATTAAATTTATCATGCTATGACCTGTGTATACCGGATCCAACTTGCATACCGACCCGGCATTAAATAAAAAATACCTGTAAACTATAATGTAAATAATTAATAATTCAAAGTCACTATTAGTAGTTGTAATAAATTCTGTAGACAAGCAAAGTCTTGATTGTTTATTTTGTCGAACTGTAAGACTGTATTACTAATTAAAATTAAAATTTGGAACTATATTATGGCGAAGTATTCACTCCGCGTCGTTACAATTTTCCTGTTGTAACAATGTAGGACTTGAGATGCGACTTTCAATCTGTAAACAGCTCCAAGCGGGGCTCTGCACAAAATGTTTTTTTTTTATTTTATTTCGTTATTAGCTTCCACTAACAGTGTGGAGATATAGATCTATGTAAATAAAATGTAGTGTGTTTTAACACAAAGATGTGAAAGAAGAAAATAAGTGTGTAAGATGACATCTCCTATCTATAAAAAAAAATATGGTTCAAGTTATGTGTAATTCCATCATAATGTGAAACGAATATGTAAACTCCAATACTACTGTGCTATTACAAATGTGATGTGAATAACTGTGAATAGTGAAGACTAAGACCTCAACTGCATTTACACTACCGCTGAGAAACAGGACGACTTCACGCTAGATGACACCATAACATCCACGTCATCATTAGTTGACTCCGAGGACATCCATTGGAAAGACTACCACGATGACAACCCACTACTAAGAGAGTACAGAAGAATCACGCGACAGGACATGGACAGATAACATTTAACTAGAGGTGACGCGGAAGCTCGTCTTCCGTGAATAATGTATCTTTTAAAATATAAGTAATTTCAAATGAGAAAGACTTTTAAATGACAATCTCTAAGCATTAAGCATTACAATGATGTAACAAGTAATTTCAGAAATCATACGTTGTAACATAACTCTTGTGATGTAGCTTTGAAACATCGCACAACTAAAAGAAACCATTCTTCAAATGGTATTTTAAGTAATAATGTAATTGACTGAAGAAGTAGAGTAAATTTGAAAATTCCTAACTAGTTTAAAGAGACTCGGATCCGAGGTAAATACACTATCTGTATGATCATTTTTAATGCAGAAAACCCCTTTACAATTTCTGTGTAATTAAAATTTTTTATTTGTAATGTATTATCATACGTAAATAAAGGGATGTCATCTTTGTTACATACTAAATTGAGTGCACAAATCAGCAAGATTCCCTCCCCTCTTTCCTTTTATTAGAGTACTTATAATTATTGTTAGTGATGTGTTTAATTTTCTGTTTGTTACAACGTAGGCAGCCTGTGTGATTGGCCAGAGTCAATTATCATGGGTTCCCTGGGTTATAACGTAGCCGACACGTTATAGTACTTAGTGCCTAAGGAGTGCAGTTCCAAAGCGAGGTATGGGAGAAGACTCTTCGTGAAAATGGAATCCAACCTGTACTCACATCAGTATGACACCCACGGGGAAATCTTGTGGAAAGAGTAAATAAAGAGTTAGGTAAATATCTACGAATCTACTGTCATGACCAACACAACAAATGGGCAGAGTATTTACTTTTCTTTGAGAAAGAAATAAATGAAAATTATAGCGAAGCAACAAGTTATACGCCAATCGAGCTAGATGAAGACAAAAAAACCTATAGATTCTGGACCAAATATGTAAGCAAGCCAGAGAATCAAAATGTACCTATTCCATTAAGTGTAAAGGTTGAGTATGCTAAACAACGCATCATAGAACAAGAGGAGAGAAAAGTTCAATAGAACGCATAAATTACAACGATTCGACGTAGGAGAACAAATTCTGTTGAAAGCTAATCCCGTCGGAAAACGCATTGACAACACAGCGAAGAAATTCTTCCGGCTATAGAACGGACCTTATACATTGAAACAACGCGTGGGAAGACACACGTTCATCATATACGATGAGAGGAAGGAAAAGGACACCGGCAAATATCATGCAACGTCATTCAAGAATTTCTACATATGAATGAACAATGACACTGAGCCCGTCCAAGGTCAACGCACCGATCAGCTGTATAATGGGGGGGGTGAAAATAGTGCATTCCACCACCGGCAAGCGTTATACTGACCTACTCATATAACGTGTTGTTTAACTGATGTAAACTAAAGTTAAGCTAATATAATATTATCTGTATTTGTCTAGAACAAATAGACAAAAATTTAATAAATAAATATTTATTAAATTGTTTTTCAATCAGAGGAATAATGCAACGATACAGCCATATGCTGTATTGAGCATTAATTTAAATAAATATAAAATTTGTAAAATTAATATAAGTTTAGGGTAAATGGACAGGTCTGGGATTGTAAAAATGTTTCATTGTTATACTAGGGGAGAAATTAACCTGTTTCAACAGGCAAAAGAATACCTGCTCGATTGTATGTGTGTTACGCGTGTATCTTGTGTGTGTTAGTGATGCACGTACAGACAGGAATCTCAGCTACCATCCCCAAGTAATTACTAAAATAATTATTTTAATTCACTGTGTGAAAACTAATTAGTGTATAAACAAACAAAAGGCACCAAAGTGTGTGTAAATTTTATAGTTATCCACAGTAAGAAAATGACGTTAATAGGACACATTACGCGAAGTCAGTGCAAAATAAACGTGCCAAAAATACGCAAATTATCCTAAGATGCTCAAATTAATACAGCGAGTGCTTAATCAAATTAGCTATGATTTGTGCTATCTCGATTCCGTACAAAACATTGCCGTTTGCTAAAAATTGCAAATATATGAAAAAGGTTCGGGAGTGGGGGCTAGCATGTGATCTGCAGGTCTCGACAAGATGATTTCGGAACCAACAGGTGCAGAATTTCGAGAGGGTATAAATTAAGGGTTCGACTGAAAACCCATCTCTCTATTTCAAGACACAGTTGCAGTCGGACACACTGTCCGTCGGCAGAACAGTCTTATTTTATTATAAGTCTCATCTATGAACAAATAAAGACGTGCAGTAATTATGTTGACAATATTTCGGGAAACGTAGAGTACCGGGACCGTTTAAGTCAGCAAGAGTATCTACGGAGAAGCTACAAGAGCAACGCGGGATGCTGGACGTTAGGAGATGCTTTTTAGACGCCTAACCGACGACTGAGATCCACCTTGCAGCAGATCGTAATTCTCTGAGACGGACCACACACTGCTGGAGAATGACGCTGGACTCTGGACATAGCCAGGACCACGTCAAGCCAGGAGTAACAGAAACCCAACTCTGGACAACGCTGGACCCCGTCAATAAGTCGTAAGATCATCAAAACTCGAGGTGACAAGCATAATGCATTTATAAATGATTATTTTAAAGAGCTCATAAACACTATATAAAGAGACAATAAATTAAAACAAAAAAGTGTATAATTAGAAATAATGTAATAGAGTCTTAGATAAATGTTTTAGTCGTAAGAATGAGCGATCGCATATAGAAAAATATAGAAAAAAAAGAGTTTAAATTTGAGATAGTATATTTCTGTTTATCAAAGTAAATTATTGAAATTATTTGATATTTGCATTTTGTAGAAAAGAATAATTTAAATTTTGAATATGAAACAAATGCCAGTCTAAGAGTAATTAATATAATTTTAAATTTATTTTTTTTAACATTGGTATAGACTGAGCAAGCTGAGGTCAGATCTGAGTTAAATAAATTCAATTAAAATTACAGTTAAATTTTATTTTGTTTTACTAGGCCTATATCACGTTGAATAAATGTCTAGATTAAGATGATTAACGTGTCTAGATGTAAGAGTGTTTTAAATGTGTGTAACACTGTATAGTTTAAGAGATAAACACTTAATAAGGAGTGATATCTTGACCGAAGATTATTAACAATGTTTTATTATTTATAATGCTTGATAAAACAATAAACATGAATTTTTAACTACTCATAAAGCTAATACTCTTATTATAGTTACACCTGTTATTGTTATAATTACTTACAACCTGCATATATAATTTGCGTTGTTATATAATTTTGTCGCCCGTTAACTTGGGGCTCAACGTGCTTACATTTTATCATATATATATATATATATATTATAGCAGGACCAAATATCATTAATTTGGAGTTATATGTTAAGGGTATACTATATTGATGTTTAAATAAATTTTAATAGTCGAAACTCCACTCATATGTTGTAGCGATCATAATAATGCATTGTACAAGGCGCAAACGCGGCTGTTACATAATCAACTCACTGTGTAATGCAGACGACCACACCCAAACTTTCAATTATTAATATTTCGGAAACCAGTAAATTCAGGTGAAATCCATTATAGCCAAAATGTTTGCCGAAATATTAATAATAGGGTGTGCGAATATTATGCAATATAATTAAATAATAACAGAGTTAATTAATTTTATGTTAATAACTTCCGTAATAATTGAGCTACATAAAAGAGCTTTGATATGTTATAGCTATAGGAATTTACAACAAATTCTATATTTTAGAATTAGCACAACTTGGTTTGCAGCCAAGATAATTGCAATATAAAAGTGCCACAGGAAATCCGGAACGACAATTCAGTTCCGTTGTGTAAAGAATATTAATAATAATATAAATTCTCCGTCTGTGGGAAAGTAGTTTCGTTCCCACGGGCGCAGGTGATTCAAATTTTGTGTAGTAGGGAGAGTGTGTCAGCCAATCAAATCATTCGAAGAAATCCGAACCAACGCGGAGTTTTGGGGGTGATCAAACACTCTACTGCCAGTATTCAAGAAGAACAGACGTATATCTTCGATCGTCTCCAAACCATAGTTTTGTGAAGACTCATCTGAAGACTCTACGTGGTCAACACGCCTAATTACGATCAACATAAAACAGATCAACTATAACGACTCGTAATTACAGCGTCCAGTCAAGATACTCTTCTACATCAACAAACAAGCTTATTGTGCACTACACTAACTGTGGGCATAAGCACGCAAGAGATCTACAAGACTACAAGACATTACTTCAAGAATACGACAGAGAGGCCGTCTAAACCATTTGTGAATCAGCTGACAAGCAGAGCTACAACTCGAAACGACACACACACACACGCTGACGTGTAACGTGAATCGACGAGGGACATGAAGCAGTTCTCGCAGAAAGCCACAGACATAAAAACTTCAACAAATAGCAGGAGAGCAGAGTGTTGCTGATTTCCGAGCTCACCGCCAAAACCCAGGACGCTCAAGTAGATCACTATCTCTAGCCGATTGGACAAGGACAGCGAGGGACATCCGGAGCATCTCTACTATCCACTTCAGAATCAGGAAAGTCAAAATCAAGTTATTTATTTTTCAACCGTTAAATTTTTCTTTCTTTTTTAATCAAAATCAATGTAATATAAATCATTCAGATGCCAGAAATCAAAGACTCTAGTTAAATAAGAATTATTCATGTGTGATAATCTGTATAGCCAGTATAAGTAATTAATAAGCCTTAGTTAAGAATTAATAGTAGATAAAACAAAAATCGCTATACAAATCTTAACAAAGAATTAAATAATTTGCTCATACTGCAGTATACGTGAGTCAGATCACTAGTAAATAAAGGGACGTGAACTAGATTGTCACGCCTAGTTTATTTTTGTAATATTTTCAAGTAACTTTAGAGTTTTTATTTCATTAGAATCAAATCTTAAAGAAATTGAAATTAAATTAAAGTAAATTAATTAATTAAATTCTCAGTTAAAATAAACTCTTTCAAAATAACGAGCTCAACTTCTGAAAATTATCAACCATTTAGAACACTATATTCAAGGTGTATTTATTGTTTAGTTTGTAAGAATATTTGATCATATAAGCATTTCATTCTTGTGTGTCATTGGAGTAATAAACACCGTTTTATTACCCCATATTGTATTTTTTTTTTTTATTGCTGTACTACGGAGCCTACCAACCTCACAAAACTCTTCACTTTTAAAATAACTTACTTAGTGTGCTGCTGTTATACACTTGAGTTTACATACTTGCAAAATCAAATCCAAAATCCACACGCCCTAGTCGGAAGAAAACCGCAAGATCGGACAGCAGGTAGGTGCTCATATATTCACACAACACAACAACACGCAGATAGTAAAGTTATAATATATATATACATGTATATATATATATGTATTGCAACGGTAGAACCATTAGGTACTGTGCATTGCCAAAATAAATTAAATGAAATTATAATAATAAAAATAAATAACTATTAATTAATAAACATGATTCAGATTGCATAAGCTGTATCGTTGTTAAAAATAGGGAGCACATAATTCATGCATGGACACCCATTCCTAGCACACCTGTCGCTATCGTTGTGTACACGTGTATTTTGTTTGTGTGTGTGAAGCCTGTCCGTTCCTGAAATATAACCAACCCTTTTCAAGTACAATAGTTTTATATTTTATTTTAATTATAAGGAAAATATGTACGATAGGGTAAAATGAAAGACACCAAAGTGTATAAAGGGTTATTAAAGGTGAATAAAGGGTTAAAAGACCATGCCGATGTGACGAAAAGTGCAATTACTATACATAAACAGTGAATAGCTCTTTTTGTAATTACAATAAAGAAGTGTAATTTACGTATAGTAAACATATAAAAATTAGTGATCGATTGAGCATCGAGTGATGTGAAACAAACTTCGTAATTCGCGAAGATAGGCAAAACTAGTGAATTGAACCAGAGTGGGGGAAGTGACGCTTCGACAAAATCTGACAAGTTAAAAATTGTTCAGACATGAGTTTTTGCATGACCTGACTATAAATACCAGGTCGCGCTAATAAAGTTTCTTCTTCTCGAAACAACCGTTGCCACAGGAGGCTATGTCAGTCGACGACACTATTTTAAATTTATAGTAAGAGGCACAGGACAAACTGAATTCCAACCAGAGCAGCAGAGCACATAAGAGGAGGTCTATGGACACACCCGCAGCATATGATGTGAGGCGTGACGACTCGTAAACCATACATGCAGTAGAATCCGACCAGAGGACCAAGAGGACATGGAGTACACAGACTGAGGACCAAAGGAGGACGTACGGATGATTAACCAAGTCAAACGAGGTGATGAAAAACCAATGTAATTACAGACATTGGAAAGACACTAATTAAAGTTAGAATGCAAGACATTCAACCTGTATTAAAATAACTAATTGTACATAAATGTAAAATCAGAGTAAAATTTAGAATAATATCTCTTGTATAAAATTTAGTAATTGAGAGTAACATAAATTATAAGAGAAGTATTTGATTTTTTGAGTTAACGTAATTAATAAAGTCTTGGTTGATAAAGGAGAATCCATATGCAGTAGAAAGTTTTAAATCTAATTAATATTAAAGAAATTGGAATACAATACTATTATTGGAGTAACTTCATTATTAAAGTAAATTAATCAGAAATTGCAAAAAGATTATCACACAATGAGTAAGCCGATAGCAAAATGAATATTCAATTAATTAAAATTAGATAATAAGATTATGTATAACGTGTGTATGTAAATTGTTAACTATAAGTTGTGTACGAAGGAGGCGTACAAACAATATAATAATGAGTAGTATTTCTATATGCGAAATGAAAAATTTTTTTTAATAAAAAAATAAATAATGGAACAATTTCAAACTTAAATAACGTATCATCTTCTTATTATGATTACACCCATGAATTCAATACATTATGTAATTTGTTATGTTGTATAAATTGACCCTGAACGTAGGGCTACACAAATTAAATTATATATCAATGTTTGTGTTGTTATATAAATTGGCACTCCAAAATCGTGGGGCTACCCAAATCAATTTATATTAAACAATTTGTGTTATTATATAAATTGTCGCCAAGAACGTGTGGCACAATCCCAACCATTTGGCTATTTAAATTTTTTTTTTAGCTAAATGGTTGCTCTAAAAGTAAATGTGTGTTAAATGAAAAATATATCATATGTGATAATAATTATTTATATTAAACATTAATTGTATGTTATGTTAATTGTTGTGTATTAAGACACAACTGGCGCTCAACGAAGTAATATTATTGTAAAGGTGTAATTGTAATAAGAAAAATAATAATAATAAATAAATAAATAAATAAAATTAGTAATTCGGGTGCATAAGAATAATATTCTAAAACATAATAAATAAATATAATATTCAACATGGCAATATCGGGAAGTTTAAGGATGGCAGAGGCGCTTCAAGCTATGGTGTAAGCCATATTTGGCGAAGTATAGGACAAACAAACAGAAAAAGTAAAAGAAAATAATAATAGAACACAAATAGAAGAGTTAACAGAATTTTTTAGGAAACAAACAGAAAAATTAAGAGAAGAAAGACTAGCAAAATTAGAACAAGATATCGTAAAAAAGACTGTGCACTTAGTGTCTACGGATATCGATAATAATACGCATATAAACACATGCAAAAATAAGGTTAAAACAGCACTTGATAAACAAGCTATTAAAATGAAAAATGAACTCGAAGGAATGTTAATAATTAATGATGATAATTCTAGTGAGATAATTATCACTAAGGAAGAATATAAAGTAGAATATATGCAATCATACCTGGTAAACGATAATATCCAATTCGCTGCGCAAACTCACAGTAAAACACGTAAGAAAGTAACACAATTAAAACACAGCATTTGCGACAAGAAAACGAACAGTAAGTATCGAGCGAACAATAATTATAATGACAATAATCACAATTATAATTATAAAAACTACAGAGATTATTATAGGTGACACACGAGAGCAGGTCACACACGAAATAATAAGCAGTGCGTTCGACAAGAGAGGCAATGCGGAGAGAATGAGAAAGAAGGTACAAAGAGAGAGAAAAGTTATTCGTCGTGGCGAAGAAATAAATTCTCACCCGATGATCAGGTGAGTTACACGGTACAATGGAATGTTAACACAGAGGGTGAGAAGCGGAAATTGTTATATGTCGGTGACTATACTACAAGGAAACAATGCCCGACATCTAATCATCTAATCAAACAATACAATGCATTGTGTAGTCTAAACGAGGGTGAATTAGAGACGCTCAGTGCCCTAATGTAAATAGAAATTATTTTGAAAATATTACTGTGATAATTATTAATAAGATAAGGAATTAAATAATAAGGAATAAGAATATGTTAATGATAAGATGTAAATGAGCAGAAAATTTCAATCTCCAAGGAGGTATAATAAAAAAAAAAAAAGCTTATATAATAACATGAGATTAGCAAAAATGCATAAGAAAAGAAGAATCTACAAAAGAGTATAATTAAGAGCAATTACCAGCAATAGGAAGTACACAACTATTCTCTTCAGACTGGTAAGGCAGAATTGGAAGGTAGTATTATAATGTGAAATGTTGCACAAATTAATAAAAACCCATACAAGAAACCATAGAAATGTTATTTATGTCTGTGAGAAGATTTCACAATTAATAATATGTTTAATAAGGATAGAAGTTACATTAAGGAAATGTTATGATTGCAAAAATGTTAAAGAAAAGTAAGAAATGTTAAGGAATGTTAATGTTAAAGAAATGTAAGAAAGGTTAAGGAATGTTAATGTTAATGAAAGGTTAAGGAATGTTATGATTAAGGAAATGTAAAATTCCAGAGTGAAGGATGGCATAAAATGTTGAGGTGCAGAGGATTCAGAAGGAAGCTAGAGGAGAGTTAGTTGCAGTCGACTTTCTGGGACCTCTACCAAGATCAAGTCGGGGAGTTAAGCACATACTTGTCTGTATAGATGTGTTTTCCAAAGCAGTTCATCTGTATCCAGTGATGCGACCTACAACAAAAGCTGTACTGAAGATACTACTCAATAAATATATTCCAGCACTTGGCAAGATGACAAAGGTCTTGAGTGACCAAGGCGTACAATTCCAGAGCAAAGTTTGGCACCAAACATTAAGACAAAATGAATTAAAACCATCCTAACAGCTATTAGACATCCACAAGGAAATCTAGCAGAAAGGGTAAACAAGGAGTTAGGTAAATATCTACGGATTTACTGCCATAACCAACATAACAGATGGGCAGAATATTTACCATTCTTCGAAAAGGCTATGAACGAGAACTACAGTGAAGCAACAAGTTACACGCCAATTGAAATAGAAGAAGATCGTAAACCCGAGAGATTTTGGAGAAAATATATACAAAAACCTGCCAATCAAAACATACAAATTCCAATCACCATTAAAATAGAGAATGCGAAGAGAAGGATAAGAGAAAAAGGTAACAAGAGAGTAGAGCAGTTGAACAGAACGCATAAGCTACAACAGTTTGCAATTGGAGAAGAGGTATTATTAAAGGCTAATCCAGTAGGAAAAAGAGTTGACAATACAGCTAAAAAATGTTTCAGGTTGTATGATGGACCATATACACTGGTATGACAAGTTGGTAAACAGACATTCATAGTGTATGACGGCGTGAGAGAAAAAGAAATGGGTAAATACCATGCTAGCTCTTTGAGAAAATTCCATTCATAAATAACTGGGTCACTAGAACGATTTAAGTGGAACAACGACTGAAGCGGATGTACCGAAACACCACAGCGACTCTACCTACAAGGGAGGGGAAATATTTGCTCAAAAAAACCTCCAAATAAGGGTACAAGTGAAAAAATCGCATACTCATTATTAGTCGCACATAAATTAAAAAAACGTGTCGGTAAATAAAAAACAATACCATATTATTTGTCTAATAATAAAAAAAAAATTAATTTGGTATTAAACTTTTTTTTTTCACCAAGCAAAGAAATAATGCAACAGTACAACCATTAACGGTACTGTGCATTGCCAAAATAAATTAAATGAAATAATAATAATAATAAAAATAAATAACTATTAATTAATAAACATGATTCAGATTGCATAAGCTGTATCATAGTTAAAAATGGGGAGCGCAGAATTCATGCATGGACACGCATTCCTAGCACACCTGTCGCTAGTGTTGTGTACATGCGTATTTTGTTTGTGTGTGTGAAGCCTGTCCGTTCCTGAAATGTAACCAACCCTTTTCAAGTACAATAGTTTTATATTTTATTTTAATTATAAGGAAAATATGTACGATAGAGTAAAATGAAAGACACCAAAGTGTATAAAGGGTTATTAAAGGTGAATAAAGGGTTAAAAGACCATGCCGATGTGACGAAAAGTGCAATTACTATACGTAAAAAGTGAATAGATCTTTTTGTAATAACAATAAAGGAGTGTAATTTACGTATAGTAAACATATAAAAATTAGTGATCGATTGAGCATCGAGTGATGTGAAACAAACTTTGTAATTCGCGAAGATAGGCGAAAATAGTGAATTGAACCAGAGTGGGGGAAGTGACGCTTCAACAAAATCTGACAAGTTAAAAATTGTTCAGACATGAGTTTTTGCACGACCTGACTATAAATACCAGGTCGCGCTAATAAAGTTTCTTCTTCTCGAATCAACCATTGCCACAGGAGGCTATGTCAGTCAACGACACTATTTTAAATTTATAGTAAGAGGCACAGGACAAACTGAAGTCCAATCAGAGCAGCAGACCACATACGAGGAGGTCTATGGACACACCCGCAGCATATGATGTGAGGCGTGACGACTCGTAAACCGTACATGCAGTAGAATCCGACCAGAGGACCAAGAGGATATGGAGTACACAGACTGAGGACCAAAGGAGGACATACGGATGATTAACCATGTCAGACGAGGTGATGAAAAACCAATGTAATTACAGACATTTGAAAGACACTAATTAAAGTTAGAATGCAAGATGAACCTGTATTAAAATAACTAATTGTACATAAATGTAAAATCAGAGTAAAATTTAGAATAATATCTCTTGTATAAAATTAGTTAATTGAGAGTATCACAAATGATAAGAGAAATATTTGATTTTTTGAGTTAACATAATTAATAAAGTCTTGGTTGATAAAGGAGAATCCATATGCAGTAGAAAGTTTTAAAACTAATTAATATATAGAAATTGGAATACAATACTATTATTGGAGTAACTTCATTATTAAAGTAAATTAATCAGAAATTGCAAAAAGATTATCACACAATGAGTAAGCCGATAGCAAAATGAATATTCAATTAATTAAAATTAGATAATAAGATTATGTATAACGTGTGTATGTAAATTGTTAACTATAAGTTGTGTACGAAGGAGGCGTACAAACGATATAATAATGAGTAGTATTTCTATATGCGAAATGAAAAATTTTTTTAATAAAAAAATTAATAATGGAACAATTTCAAACTTAAATAACGTATCATCTTCTTATTACGATTACACTCATGAATTCAATACATTATATAATTTGTTATGTTATATAAATTGACCCTGAACGTGGGGCTACACAAATTAAATTATATATCAATGTTTGTGTTGTTATAATATATATATGAATAAAAATTTTCCTCACGTTTAATGGCACCAGTGCTTTTTGATTCAGCAAGAAACAATTCTTTTGATCTGTGGAAGTAGAAATATTCAAGATCTTTTTGATCAATGCGTAAGGTGCTTGTGGCCATGTACTGTCATGCTGCCACAACTGAGCAAAACCACAACATTTGGACCTTACTGTCAACTTCAGATGGTCCTCAAAGAGATCACATGCAACTCACCATTCACTGTTGATCCTCTGGAGAAATAATGTTCCAGAATTAAACTTTTATGAACCCAGAAAAGTGTGAACATAATATTGCCTGCTAAAGTAGTTGCACAAATTTTTTTTGTGATGTTGAATATCATAATTCCTTGTTAGTTCACTTAGTTGAAAATAATGAACCCACAATTTGTTGCCAGTATCTATGTGTTGCAGAAAGTTAATACCTTCAACTTCAAATCACTGCAACAATGCCATCCTAGCATGCACATGAAAACCTTTCATTATGGTAGTTAGCTGCGTCAATACTCATCTAGCACAGGTTTTCTTAAACTGTAATACCATACCTTGCTGCTGAGTTAAACCACAGTAAACTGATTTCAGCCATCGTGTCAACTGTCACCCACATTTTGTCTCTGATAACTCGTTCCACACAAGCAACAATGTCAGGCATAGTCACCACTTGAGGCCGGGCAGAGCAGACGCACCAGTCATAATTGCCACATCACTTTTTAATTTCCTGTAATTTCACTTTTTTATTCATACACTTGTAATGATCAACAACTGTCTCTATACAGCTTCTGCGTTCACTGCAGGTTACACTACTTACAGGTTTTCATCTTCACTACTCAAAAAACATATCACTACACATTGCTCATCTTTGGAGTATGTCTGTACAGGTTCTGCTATATTTTAATTTTTTTTGTGGTCTGTTGATGTCACAATCCATGTAACCAATCCTGCAAATATCTGTGTGAACCAACCCTGTATACTAGAAGACACAATGGCTCATACTTTTTTTAATCATATGAAAATTATTTTTTGACTTACCCGCATAAAACCTTTTTAGAAAGAGTATATTTTTTACTTAAATAATATTATATTATTAATATATTCAACTATTTCACCAGATATAAAATTATAGAGTTGCAATAGTTTTTAGTTGCAGTTCAAGCATGTAACAAAATGCAGACACAAAACAACATACCCTGTCAGGTTTGAATAGATGTGTTTGTGGCATCATAAATGTTGAACCAAGATCTCGTTCTACCATAGTGTGTCCCTCCTGTAAAAATATGTTTTTTTTTTAACTATGCCTTAAAATAATTATTTGTCTATATAAATTTAGCATTTACTTACTGTAAGTAGTACTGCCACAATATTTACTTAATGAACAAGATAATATTATTCTAAGGTACCAAGATAGAACTCCAGTTAACCAAGATAATGTGGATTGGTGGAAGTCCAAGATAAATAGATAACCTGAGCTCATGAAGAGGGTGAATACATAAAATTTCTGTAAACTTTTACAGATACTTAAAACTTTTATATCTATAGAAATTTTAAGTATAAATATATGCATTTTCAATAAGCAGTAAAAGTGCTTAATGAAATTTGGTGGGTAGCAAAACATAAAGGAACATGTAGAAAGAACGATGAAAAATTAGTCTCAAGATATAGAGCTGAAGTTGAGCCACTAATTGCAGGATTAAGGAGCAGGGCTCAATACTGAGCAGCTTGATTATGGTACAGTATCAGAACCTTTGAACAATATCATATTACAACTGAAGAGATTAAAAGATGAACACAACCCTCAAATGATATCAGCCTGAACATGGCCCAGTCACGTACTTTATATGATCATTGACAAATGGCCCCAGAATTTTTTCAGTAAAAATGAAAAGAAGAGGATAGACGAAGATATCCATGAAAATTATGGAATAAAAGAATAATATATTTAAAATTATTTCTAAAAACCTGGCTTAGGCTACGGTCATCATGTTGGCAACATTTCGATTCCCTCCTCAGGAATCTTCCTCAGGCTGTCAAAAAACGACAGAGCATACAGAAACAATAGCAGCAGATGTTCACCAAACAAACCCAATACCTGTCTTAGGTAGAAGTAATCAATAAACTTTTTAATTCTTAGGAATTTTGGAACAACTCCTGCATCCCTGCATAAAAACAAGAACCTCAGGGAACACATCAGGTGGGCCTTTTTCTTTCTCTGTCCCTCAAAAACCCTTACTTCTTCAATAATATCCTCCCCATAGAGGTTCTTAACTTTTGTCTAAAGCTTGCATAGCCGGTGTCAACATATTTGGGTTGCTTCTACTTGGGACAGGTATCGGGTATTGTTTGACGAACATCTTCCACTATTGTTTTTGTATGCTCTGTAACTTTTTGGTGGCCTAAGGAAGATCCCCCAAGGGGGGAATCGAAACATTGCCAACAAGATGTTGTTTCACAGCAACCAACCTCAACTTAACAGCCTGATGTTTAGAAATAATTTTTGAATATAAAAGAATAATATTATCTTAAGAATATAAAAGAATAATATTATCTTAAAACACCCTGATTTAAAGGTGTAAGATACTCTGGATAAAGAATCAAGAATCAGAGGAGGGCAGGCGTGGGATGTAGTCACAGCTGTGAGATTCACTGGATTTAATGTTACACAAAAACAAACTGATTCTTGATATATCAATTTGTATGGTGCTTGGCTACTAATCTAGAAGACATGGATTCAATTTCTAGGCACATCATAAAATCAAGATGTGTTTTCTAGTCACCGGTTTGACTCAATCTGTGGAAATGTAGTATATGGTATAACATAATGGAAAACTGAAATGCGGTGCTGGCCACACCACCTTCCTTGAACACCACACACCTCAAGCTAGGAGACTATCATGACTGTAACTTCTGAGTTTTGGTGGTAGATAAACAACCCATATGTATATTGTCTCCCCCTATATTTGAAAATTAAGTAAATGGAAAAGGTAATGAAACAAGTAATTTTGTAATATATAGTACCGTTTTAATCTTTCAGGGAAAAGTCTTTTAGGTACTTTTGTTTTTTATAATGGTTCATCATTTCTTTGTTTCAGAGTATTACAATTGCCTCAGCATAAAGTTTCAGCAGCTGTAGTGTCTTTCTGCTGTGGAATAAATCAAATATCATTGCAGTTAAATTTGTACTATCTTTATGTGAAATGTTATATAATATATCTGAACTGTTCTTATCATCATTATCAACACTATCATTTTTGTTGTATTATTATATTAACAACAACATAATTAGTCAGTTTCATTCAACTCATTAAATTCATCTTCTCACCATCAATGTTTGTTTTCAGTTTTGGTCTTTTCAACTGTCTGATCAGTAGATTTGAAATTAGTAGTGTAATATTATTTTTATAATATATTATGAACTTAGTAGAAGGGAAGTAAACCTTACGTGAATTAGGCCTACATGAAAAGCAGTGTAAGCCTACTATTTTAAAATCTTTACCTCAGTAACATGGTACATAGGACAATATGGGCTTCGATAAAAGTGATTCTACTCTAAAAATGACATAAGGACTTCATGTACTGTAATTAAATATCATAATAATCTATACCATATACTTAATAATATTCCTGCATGTGTCTAGCGTAACATGAAACCTAAATATATCCCCTCTAAATTAAAGAAAGATCATTGATCATCATAAGCTTAAGAATACTATTTCATAAGCTGTTCCATCATAAGCTGAAACTATTGTTTTCATAATCCATGCATAATAAATCATAACTTGCCAATACATAATTTCATCATGTATTGTAAATTCTTGGAGTTCGTTGTCCATGACGTGTCTGTTACTTAACTAAATACCACTATTATATTAACGACTCAGAACACAAAGGTTTTTATAAGTAAAAACATAAAGTTTTACCTTACAGCCTGAACCGGTTTTCGCCTTTAAAAGGCTTCTTCAGAGGCTGCCGCTGGTAGCGCTGTCCGTCCTGTTGTGGGCAACGGAATCGAATTTCGAAAGAACGATGCTGTGTATGTGGGGTGAGATATGTTCGAATAATGCGTGCGATTTGAATAGTGTCTGGTCGTTTAGGATGTCATTTTTATTTGTTTTCGTGAGTTTGTTTATTTCCAATTGTTCTAGAGTGTCTAGTTTTCGGCCTTTTGTGTGTACATTCTACACGTTGTTACAAAACAGATCAATGGAGTTGATGTAGATATGTGTAGATATACTCTAGTCGAGTATAAGTTAAATTGAATTATTATTAGTATGATTGTAATTATTGATAGAGTTGGTGTGGGTGTTCACGTTTAAGTCTTTTAGTTTAAAAGAGTATTTAACACTTCACTGTCAACCTCCCCACTTACCATATGTGGATGTTTTCAATGTTCTCGTTGGTGACTTCTTCTGCTGCAAAAAACACTTGATACACATATATGGATATTCTATTTGAATATCCTAAATAATGCACATGCACAATAAAGTAAAATAATGGTTTAACTGTAATTTGAATGGTATTGAACATTCAAATCCTACCGCCACCTTCTGATAGAACTGATCATAAAAATTAAACTATTTAAAAAAAATCAAAAACTCTGTTCCACTGGTAAATAAATTGGGGTTTATTAACAATTGTAAAATGCAATGAACTCTTTTAAAAAACAATCAATTAATAATGTCTTTACAAAACAATAATTACTATAAACAATTCTTGAGCTCTTTGTACCTCAAGGCTGGTAACACTGGTGTCTGGTACAATAGTTTTAGTTAACGAGGTTATGTCCTCTTTACTCAGTTATATTACCAAATTCGTGTGTTCTTGGAAGATGCATGATACCAGATACAAGATGTTATCTTATTTAACAATATTTAATAATGGATTATTACAAAAATAAACAAAGATTTAAAATTATAAAAGTCGGTACCATAAACCGATATATATCGTACTATCGTACGGTTAGTAAAATGCATACAGCAGTTGTGATGAAAACACGTGCTCTGTGCTGCACTGTTAAAAATACTATTATTATTTATTCGTTAATTATTAAAATTATTTATTGGCAAGAGAAAAAATCTAGAATAAAAAAACTCTTGTTATAGCTTTCATTGGATTGAAATTATTTGAGAACAGAATCATTACTTGGTGACAAAGTTATCATTGGTATTTCTAGGTTAGTTACTTAACAAAAGTAAGTAATTATTTTGAATAAGTATATTATTCATTAAATTCTTAATACTATAAACACATACATTTTATTCATATGTCATCTGATGTATAATTACCAGTCGTTTAGAATATTTTCGCAATAAACTAGTTATTCGTTAATTCAAACAAATTTAGTCAAATGAGCGACTATTCATTATACTTGGATGGTCGATATTTAAATTAATACCGATTATTTCAATCACGATAAAATCGTAAAATATTTATCTTTTCAATTAATAATTGCGTTATGATTCATTTATTCACTTCTGATAATTTTTCATCATGGGTTAAGTACTTCCGTACTTTTGACTAGTGCTGTCCCAAAACAATATCTCTTCGTTTACTAACGAAAGTTACTATTCCAATTATTTTACCACATAAGGTATATAATGTTATAAATTAAAATAGTGTACAATTATATTACCTTGTTTGTTTAATGTATTTATCAGTCTTTCGTTATCTGAAAGCTTTCCAATTCTTAGTATTGTGTTTGTTTACATCAGGTTTTACAATGATAGTCAGTTAGTTTCTAATAATTCAACTACTAAATTACTACTATTACATCTGAGATGTGTTCTCATAGCAGTATCAGATGTTTCTCTAATTACTGATAACATTTTTAGTAATCTTTTAATAAGTTTTGATAGTGCATTTTGATTAACTATCTTAACACATAGTGTCTGTTTACATCTGGTTCTACAATTATAGTCAGTTAGTTTCTAATAATTTAATTATAAAACTACTATTATTATAATTGTGATATGTTCTCATAGTAGTATCAGATATCTCTCTAACTACTGGTAACATTTTTAGTCATCCTTTAATAAGTTTTAATAGTGTATTTTGATTAACTAACTTGTCACATTGGGTTTCTGTTCTTTTGGCTTTATGATATCATATTTAATCTGATTTATTTGCTGTGTATTTCAGTACAAATGTTATTTATTAGTTTGCATTACTATTCATAATTAGTCTTTGGTTGAAACAATTGTTGATAGTTGCTTGGTTTAATTAATATACATGATCTTATGTTATAGGTGCACTTTCTATGAGGTTATGTCAGTTATCTGGTAACAATGTGCAACATATTCTTATGCAGTGTTTGATTCTACTATTATCATTTCATTATGGTATTCTATTACAATGGTTTAATTATTAAGTAATACACATGTTTACACTATTCTTCTAAACAATAACACAAGTATTCTTAATCTAATAGTATTACATTTCTTGTTGTGTTGTACCTAGTTTTTTGGTACATTGATTATTTGATACCTAACAAACTAGCTTATTTGTTACTATTTGTTCTGGACTTTATTTATATTTTATTCTGTCTTGCCGTGGCATTCAGTTATACTTCATTTTAACGTTTACAAAGCTTTTATTATCAGTTCCTATGAACAATTATTTTACTGTTCTATCTCACATTTCTCTTGGTGGTCTTATGATTATCTATTTTGGGTTACAATCTTGATTAAACTGGTCACACTAATTGTCTGTGCATTTTAACTAGTTCATCTTGGATTCTTCCACATATAATGGTAACTCATTTTCCTCTGTTATAAACATTCTCAGTTGTATTGTCTGTGGGGTTTATTTGGGGTAAAAATGGTTAACTTGTTACAGGTTGTCACACTTATATTAAGTTTTCACTGTTATTGTTTGTGATTGCTCAATTATGCTAAACACTGGTTTCTTTATAGTTGATCTTCGAATAATCGTTACACTTCTTCCGGTCATTGGTATAGTTCCTTGTATACCTGGTGAATGGTGATTTCTTGTATTGTCCATATATTATCTTCATTCTTCATGTTATGTTTCCTTTGCTCTTCTTCTTCCTTTCTTCTTCTGTTTAATTGTTGTTCATTATCGGTGTTCTCCTGGGTTGTACATTACTTGTGATAATCAATGTTCCCTTATTCTTGTCATCTTCTTCAATATTTCCATTTGTGGTAGTCATTGTTCCATAGTATTTATATTAATAAATAAATTTGTTTGTTTTACCATCATTGTGGTTGTTCTTGAGTTGTCTCCTCTTCATTTTAATGATTATTTTTTGTTGTTTCCCCTCACTGGTTGGACTCTGTTGTCTTCTCTTCATTTTAATAGTTATGATTTTTGTTGTTTCCCCTCACTGGTTGGACCTATTGGGCCTGGTTTCTAACATTTTATATTGGCTCGTTGTCATTTTCTCTCTCCTTTGTACTCGATGATGCTATATTACTCTTCCTTCTTCTTTGTTGGATTTTTTCAATAATATATCTTTGTAGATACACACTTTGTCTACATTATTTTATGTACTTTGAAATATTTTCATGATCTCCCGTCACTTGACGTAATAATTAGTTACTTTATGTAACTGCCAAATTTGGTACGTTACATATGCCTTCCTATAAGAATTGATTAATTCTGAATTAGTATATTCATTTTTTATTGAAGAACTCATCAATTGTTGTATATTTCCATGTCGACTCTTATGCTTTTTTATATATCCCTTCACTCTCTTCTATTTGAATCATAATTATTTCTGTTCTATGTAATTATCTCCCTTGTTTATTTAGTTCCCTATTTCCCTAACATAAGTTTAGCTGGGGCAGTTCAGAGTGGCTCACTTTGGCATACAACTCCACTGGCCATACTAACATCAATAAATACGGAGGCACATCATCTCCATCAATAATATAAATGATTGCTGGCATTTTTCATCAGTCAATTCATCTCAAATTAATTCAAAAATATAAAGTGGTCGTTCTTTCGACAAATAATAAATATCCTTGGGATTATCTCACGCATCTGCGGTTTATACATTGTTACACTCTCTTCTTCTTGATTCAACTTAACTAAATTCTTCACATTTTACAGGGATAGTTTGTTTTACATTTCATCACTGGTATACTCTCATGATCCTCTTCGTTAATATATTATTTTTTCATTCTTCTTTGTCATCAATTAATTTTTTCTCTTGATATTACATTAAACGTCATTTCATAATCTTCTTCATTTTCAGGATTCACTTCTCTGGATACAATTCATGAATATATTCTCATGGTTTCAAATGAGATATAGCCCATTTGATATAGGCTCTCTTCGAGTGTCTTCTAGTGTCGAGGCGAGGCACTATGGTTGTGTGTTATCTATTATCTACATTAATGATATTTATTCGTTTTCGTTCCTCCAACTTCTTATTTTCTTCTTCTTCTATATATCACCCAGTTCATTGTCTCCTCTTTTATCTGTACGGGTATGTTGTTACTTTACTGTTGACGTGGCTCTTGGGAATCATATTATTTTTATATTAGTGCCATAGGTGGTTGGTGTCTTTCTCGTATAATTTTTGTTTTTATTAGTAGTACGGGTAAGTTGTTATTTATCATATTAATTATCGTATAATTCTTCTCTAATAGTACGGGTAAGTTGTTATTTACTTGTTGACTAGGCTCTTGGAAATATATTTTGTGCCAAAGATGTAGGGTGTCAGTCTCGTATAATAATTTTTCTTTTATGTAGTACGGGTAAGTTGTTGTTTACTTGTTGACTTGGCTCTTGGAAATATATTTTGTGCCGTAGATGGTATTTGTCTGTCTCGTATAGTTTTACTTTTTTTTTCTTTGTATTAGTAGCACGGGTAATTACAATTTTCTTTATCCTTTACATAATTTCTTTAGAACACATTTTTACATTACAAAATTACAATATAGTCAACGTTTATTTTCACAGTTATATATTCACTTCTTATTTAGTATAAACAACAAATAGTCTTCAACGCAATATTTCACTCTTTCTTCATATAGTCAACATTTATTCTCACAATTATATTTTCATTTTTCACTTAGTATCAATAACAAATAATCTTCATCGCAATATTTCACTCTTACTTTATAATTTAATTTTCAATATACCGTTTCATGGAAGCTTGGTTGTATGTGCCCTTTATTTTCTTAGTTATATGGTCTTGTAATTCATAAGTGTTATTCATGTTGTTCTTGGTAACAGTATATGGGCCTGTGAATAGCAGTAGCAGTTTTTTCGCAATACCTTCAATTGCACTTGGGAGTTCTCGGTTTTTTATGAGTACCTTGTCTCCCACTTCGTATTTTATGATCTTAGGTTGTGTCTTCTGGTATTTGAGCCTAAGTTTGTCAGCTCGTTCGATTGCGTTATTGAAAAATTTGGTTTTATTAAATCTGAATTTATTTTCTGGTGGAAATTTTATAATTTCTGTAATTTCCCGGGGTGGTCTTCGCTCAAACATAGCCGTATAGGGTGTCTCATCTGTTGATTGGTGGCAAGCTAAGTTCAGGAAGTCTTCAGCCGGGGATAGATATTCTTCCCATCTCCTCTGCTGGCTGTGACAGTAGGTTCTTAAAATCCTTCCTACTTCTCACAACACTCTCTCAGCAGGGTTGCTGTTGGGGTGATACACAGACGTTTTGTATGTTTTCACGCCTTGATGGATTAGAGTTTCTCGCCATCTTCGGCCTCGGAATTGCGTTCCGTGATCTGTAATTACTGATTGTGGTTTTCCTGTCTCGGGTATGTATCTGGATATTACAATGTCTAATATTTTGTTAGTTGTTGCCCGGTTTATGGCATAAAGTTTTGTGAACTTCGTATAGTGGTCAAATATGATCACCACATATTTGTATTGGTGTCTTCCACCACTTCGTGGAAATGGTCCACAAATATCTAAGAATACTTTTTCTAATTTTTCTGCTGAAGTTATGGGTATCATTACCCCTTCCCTTTTCTCATTGCTACACTTGACCAATTGGCATAAATGACAATTCTGAATATATTTTCTCACCCTGCGGTTCATGTCCTTAAAGTATACATGTTCCTGTAGTGCCTTGACTACTTTGACTGTTCCCATGTGACCGTAACGCACATGGTAATCGATTGCTAGTTCTTTCTCAATAGTTTTTGGTATGACAACCTTCCATTGTTCACTATATTTTTGGGTTTTAGTGAATAGTATTTGGTTGTGAGTACAGTAATATTGTATTATTTTTTCATCATTTTCTGCCAATCGTTGGATCATTTGTGAGATTTTAGGAGGATCCTTATTCTGATGAATTTTTATGTCAGATAATATGTTGGTCAATTCAGACTTGTTTTTTAAGATATGGTAGACCTTGGCGATGGTTTCTTTTTCTCCCACGAATGTTTGGGCTATGATGTTCACTCGGGACAACACGTCGGCCGCTATGTTGCTTTTCCCAGGGATGTATTCCCATTGGATGTTATATTCTTGGAGCGTCAGTGTCCATCTTGTCAGTCTACCATGTTTTAACCTACAATTCTTTAGAAAAGATATAGACTTATGATCTGTACGTACCGTAATAGGGTATCCTAAAATGTATGTTCTAAATTTCTCACATGCAAATACTATACTCAGGAGTTCTTTTTCCGTCGTATGATAGTTTCGTTCGCATTTATTGAGTGTTCTACTCGCAAAACTAATCACTTGATGGTTGCCTTCCTGGTCTTCCTGATATAATACTGAACCAAGGCTAACATCACTAGCATCGCAGTTCATATAAAAATGTTTGTCAAAATTGGGATGGTGTAGCATTACTGTATCAAGAAATTTTTTCTTTATTAGCTCAAAGGTTGTGTCTTGGTCAGGCCCCCATCTCCACTTTTCCTTTCACGATAACTGTTGTGAAAACCGAGCTGTTAATTCCAAATAGTTGTGCTGGAATTTCCTATAGTAATTACAGATACCGAGAAACGATTGTAATTGTTTCTTGTTCCTTGGTATCGGGAAACGCTGTATTGCTTCCATCTTTTCTTGGGCTGGGGTTATGCCAATTTCTGACAAATTGAAACCCAAGAATTGCACTTCCTTGGCTATTAGTTTTGACTTTTCTAGTTTGAGCGTTATGTTATTTTCTTCTAGTTTATTTAGCACTTGTGCCACCCGGTTACAGTGTTCCTCCCAATTATCTGATGCAATCAACAAATCATCTACATACACTGTAGTAAATTGCAATGTATTATGTCCTAATATTTCGTCCATGCATTTAACGAAAACGGCCACAGAATTTACAAGGCCGAAGGGTAACCTTTTAAATTGATAGTTACGGCCTTCAAAAATAAATGCCGTAAATTTTCTGCTATTGGGGTGTAACTCCACCTGCCAATATCCACATACAGTGTCCCATATACTGATATACCGCGTGCCATAAAATTTCTTTAATATCTCGTCGATTTCTCCAGGCGACGTCCTGTCATTAATTATGGACTTATTTATCTCCCTCGCATCCAGACAAATCCTCACTGCACCATTTTTCTTTGGTACAGCTACAATGGGATTAGTGTACGGGGAGTTGCTAATTTCAATGATATCATTTTCAATTAATCTCTGTATCTCTTCACGAACGGCTTCTTTCAGTGAAAATGCGATCGGATATGACTTTCTTTTAAACTCCGTTTGATCCTTGAATTTCAACTCACACCAAAAGTTTTTTATTTTGCCAGGTGTATCAGAAAATACATGTCTGTAACGATTATAGATTTGTATCAGATTTTCTCGCTGTTCGTTAGTCAACACATGGTCAATGTTATCCGTTTGGAATGTTCTAATTTCATTAATCTTCTCCATCCATAATATATCTTCTGGATTATTGCGAACCTCTCTGTTGATGGACGCCTTCTTCCTCTGGTCATGGCCTTCCCGTATATAATAGATTACATGCTCTGGGGGTGCCTTCCTATTTTCTATGAGATCTGCATTCCATTCAACTTCATCTGTTTTTAATAATACTGTAGCTTTATCCATATCGATTATGGCTGCATACTTTCGCAGTATGTCGCATCCAATTAGTAGTGTAAATGGTTGTCCACTTGCTACGAGGAAAACCATTGGAATCGTCTCTCCATTGCTCGATACTTCCAACTGTACTTGGTGTCGAATGGTTTTATTCTGTCGCCCAGTGGCTCCAATTAGTATGATATTATTTATGGGTAGTGTTGGTATTGTTGTTTTGTTTTCCAACTGTATACGGTTTAACTCTAATTTGTCGATTAAAGAGACATTCGCTCCGGTGTCTACCATAGCTGTTGTATTTATCCCATTGACCTTTACTGAGATATATGCTATCTCATTATTGGTGATGTCGCTGATACTATCTTCTTTTCCTTCCATTAGGTCCTGCCTAATGTTTTTGAGGTAATTATTGTGATGGATTTTAATAGATGCCACTTCATTCGCCAATATGTTAGATCCAATAGTCCGGTTCAGTGAGGGTGTTATTATGCTTTTCACTGCCAGTTCCCGTTTAAAGGCAGGTCACCGTTGTTTGCGTGCCTGTCTGTTGATGTTGATGCTATCGGTTCCTGGGATCCTTGCCCATTTCCATTGTAGTAAATTTCAGTGGTTCGAGTGGTTGGTCGGTTACCTTCGCTGCTGTCACTTCTATTCGATCTGTAACCAGACTCTCGATCCTCTCCGTCACTGTGATTTTGATTATTATGGTGATTAGGGAAACTTCTTTGACCTTGGTAATAATTTCTCCTACCTCCCCCTCTGCTAGCATGAGTGTAATGCACTCTTCGGAACTGGTTGTTGTTATGGTTTCCATTACCCTGTCGATGCTGGTTATTTGGGGTTTGGTTATTATAGGGTCGGTAATAATTATTACCTCGTTGATAATTACTGTCCCTCTGATAGCCATTTGGTCTAGGATTATTGATATTCCCTCGGTCCGCATGATCATTATGGTTACCACCTCCATTCTGTCGTGGTCCCTGTTGGTTATTAAACCGTGGAGGGTTCTTAAAGGTTCTCCCATAATTATTCCTGTCATTGTTATTGGTGGGATTAACGGTTCCTGGTCCGCCCCGATCATATGTCTGTCCGGGACCCTGCCGGTTCCTCTGGTAGTAGCGTTCTCTCTCGTGACTTTCCAACAGAGTGCACATTCCTTGTATGGTTTTTATTTGTGAATTGAGTCTACCCTGTGATACTCCCTGACTGAAATGGTAAGCAGGTTTCTGGCCAAGCAGATCTTACCTAAAAAGTAAGAAGTCATGGACTGTCTGCCATTTGGGTCATATTTGCCGTTGGTGAGGTCGTCCCTTATAATGTTCTGCATAGAGTCAGACCAATATTTTAATTTGAATGCTACCTTAAACGCAGCATAGTTCTCCACTTCATGCCGGGTCGCTGTCCACCAGTTGTCAAACGTATTACGAAATGATTCATCTAACATTCCTTTTATAACGGACCATCGATTTTCTCTGTTTCTACTTATTATTTCCTCCACCCTCTCTAGAAATTCAAGTGGATTCTTCACGTAGGCACGGAAATCTATTTGTTCCCTACCGTCCAGTTGTGTCAATCCAGATAAAACACTTGGGAATGTTCGCAGGCTGTTCATTTCATCTCGAATGTCGTTGAACTCCCTTTGTTGTCTCTCAGTCAATTGGTCTCGGTCACTGGTTACCTGGTGTTTGACTGCATCCACTTTGACTGAAATTTCCTCGCATCTCTCACCCAGTGTGGTCTGTGCGGTCATCATTTCTGTTTGCTTTCGTTCCACGACTCCTATCTGGTTGTTGTGGATTTTCTCCATACTGTCGATCCGGTGGTTGACATCTGTTTCTGTTTGTATAATTCTTTGTTTGTTATTTTCTCCTTCTCTCCGTATGTCTGACACTTCTTCATGGATTTCAGTTGTTAAGATGGCAATCCTCTCCTCCGTTGCTTCTAAGTTCTCTTCTAATTTTTTGTCAACTATTTCAATTGTAATTTTGGCAATTTCTTCCGCTCTGTCATTATTGTCGGCCATTTGTTGCCATATTTTCTCACTATCATTCTTCATTAACTCGATATCTCGATCGATTTTCTCATTGATTTCGTCAATCTTCTTGTTGGTCTCGTCAATTTTAATTCCCAACTCCGCAGACAAATTTTCCTTCATTATTTCTATCTTCTTTTCCAATAATTCCTCAGTCTTTTTCTGTCCGTCTTCCATCCTCCTGTTGGTTTCATTTATTTTGTCATTTAAATCCTCCTTCAACAATTCTATATTTTTCTGGCTCTCCTTCTGGCCTTCTTCTATCTTCTGGTTTGTGGACTGACTGGTTTCATTAATTTTACTATTCAAGTCTTCCTTCAGTGATTCTATTTTTTGGTCTGTGGATCGACTGTTCTCATCCATCTTGCTATTCAAGTCTTCCTTCAGTGACTCTATTTTTTGGTCTGTGGATTTCCGGCCTTCTTCTATCGCTCGTAATATTGCTAAGATGTTGGGATCCATTGGTGGCATTGGTCTCTCAGGTTGGCTTATTTCCTGTTGGGTCTCCTGCGTTATGACTTCCGGTTCATCATCTGGTTGCTGAACCTCCTCCGCCGGTTCAGATTGCCTATCTTCAACTTCTAACAATGTCTCCTCAACATCGTCTGCTGATGTCGCTTCTTTTTCTTCCAATCTGGCTTCCCTCTCTGCCTCTGCCGCTCGTTTTTTCGAAGTCGACCTCCTGTACATCTTGTTACCTTGGTAATGCACTTGTTGTCTTTTCGTCGAATTAGGTTTAGAAAATTATTTGTTTAATTATCTAAATTGTTAAGTGTTTTCTTCCTAATTCGTGCTCAGACGTTGGGCGCCAATCTGTTACAAAACAGATCAATGGAGTTGATGTAGATATGTGTAGATATACTCTAGTCGAGTATAAGTTAAATTGAATTATTATTAGTATGATTGTGATTATTGATAGAGTTGGTGTGGGTGTTCATGTTTAAGTCTTTTAGTTTAAAAGAGTATTTAACACTTCACTGTCAACCTCCCCACTTACCATATGTGGATGTTTTCAATGTTCTCGTTGGTGACTTCTTCTGCTGCAAAAAACACTTGATACACATATATGGATATTCTATTTGAATATCCTAAATAATGCACATGCACAATAAAGTAAAATAATGGTTTAACTGTAATTTGAATGGTATTGAACATTCAAATTGTGACGATTTTAAATATATCGAAAATCGCCAAAATTAAAATTTTTAATTTTAATAAGTAAGAGTATCATACACCCTTACCTATACCCAGATTCCTGAATCAACTTGAAATTGTCCAGTACCAACACGCCAAGAAAGGTATTAAGTAAAGAATAATAATAATAATTACTTTAATTATTAAAAATGCGACTATATAAATAAAGAAATCCCTAAGTCATAATAAAGTAAACATAAAGTATTTACATTCTAATTATTGGATAATTAATAATATATAAAGTACGAACTATTTTCTTAGTGCGTAAATACGCACCAGGTTAGTGAGTCCTCGCCCCTAAACTATACGCGCATTCGCCAGTAGAACTTCGCCATGACAAGATGAGAGTTTGGTGTTGTGTACATACACGTAAGTGTATGGCGTTAAACGTATATCCAGCGTGAGATGGTTTTATTGTGAATAATGTAGTGTGTAGAGTTAGTGAGAATACATACAGAAAGAAAAAGGTAGCCAACACATCTCTTTTAAAAATATAAAATGTAAGTGTAAGAAATGTAACTACTAGACTTTAGTACTGCGAAGTGAGAACTAAAATTAAAATAAAAAAAATGTGAACTACAAAAGTCTGGACCAAGGAAAGTGAAACTACAACATTTGGAACTTCAAGTAAACAACCGATCTTCGAGAGCAGACATAATCAACCCGATGTAGATTCACCAGGAACAACGTACTCCACCCTTAGAAGACGACAGGAGATGCCCCAAGGATACAACAACATCATATGAAATTCAGGTGATATCAAACCACAACTTTTGTAAATTTCGCCTTAATAAAAGAAGTAACAAAGAACTTTAAAGAACTTTAGCAATGTAAAGAACAAATTATCAGATTTGTAAATTTTGTAATTTTGTAATGAAGTAATAGTAACCGCAATGTATAGATAAATGTAAGATAATAATGTAGAGTATCACCAATATTATTCTTCTAATAATATGGTTGAAGTTTTGATAAATTAATTATTTTGAGAAAGTTGAGACCCGGATCCGTGGTATTAAAACTAACATCTATATGAATAAATTTTGAGATAAAACGAATAATATACTTAAGATCTTTGAAGCAGTAAAAGCAGAATTTATTAAAATAACTTTTCTTTAAAATCAAGCATAATATTTGAATAGCAATAAAGAGATGTTTTCGCTAACACCTAGTGAGTGAATAAATTTATGTAAACCTTGTCAATTTCCTATATCATAATTGTTTTGTAATTTGTTGGTAAGTATTTTTACTAACAACGGCAGCTAGTTTAATTTACTGGTAAAGAATTGAACTAGTTCCCGACTTTTGTGTTGTCTTAACAAGGGAGACGGCACAAAATTGCGCCACTCTGCTATTGTAAAAATAATTTACTTTGCTATTGTAAAAAAAAAATTAATTAATTGTTTACAGAGTGTCACATACAGAAAATTGCACCATTACTACTTTAAAGCAAGAAATAATTATGTTGCTGTTCTTGTGTCATTTTATAATTCGTTAACTATAACTAGGACAAACATAAATTTATTCACTCAGAAATAAACAAAAAATAAATGAGTAAAATTTTAATTATGTTATAATAATATTAGTACCGCGACTTTGGCGTATTAAGCAAGTCATAACTGGTAAGTATTAAATTCCAAACCAGTCGGTTCATGTTAAATACGTGTTGAGGAATGTAAACTCTCCCCTTTGTAAACACCCTTCTCATTCATAACCCCTCCTCCCCATAAGAAAACAAAACCATATTAGACAAGCTCTTTCCTGTTTTGTATTGTCCTGAATTACCACCCTACGCAACTCGACGACACCCCAAAACAGCTGACTCTTTGTGCTATTGTTAAACCAATGAACTTTTCGTATATGAAATTTCTCTCTACTAAAATGGTATTATCGTTTTGTTTTGATTAATTATATATGTCAATACTGAGAATTTAATTGTTGTGAGATAAGTTATGTTGATTAATTAAGATAAGATTGCATATGGAAGCTTAATATGAAATAAGATATAGATATGTGTGTTTAAATAAATTCAAGTTTATAAGTGTTTGAAATAAAATAAATAATAAGTACTTTAAATAAAAAGGTTTAATAATAGCTTAAATAAAAATAACGTGTAATAAAAGTGTAAAGTGTAGAAGTAAAATGAGTAAAGAGAAAATAATAATAAAAGTATATTTGAGTCGTGTAAACGCCCGGTCGTGGCCTGCTTCAAAATAATTCCCCCAGCTTGGCAGTAATAGACACAAACTTGTTCGTGCAGGAAATATTGTAGTAACCCACCCCTATTGTCTTGAATTGATACCGAAGTAAACAATGGTAAATCACCCTAGTGTATGATACAATGCGTCCAGTGTTTGACCCCTCTTAGATTGTAACTGCTCATTGTTTAAATGTAAATAAAGATTCCCGCTTTGTGAAATTCCGCGTATCTCAGTAGAATAAGAAATTAGTGTTAAGATAGGATCTAAGGTTGAGTATGGGATCAACTTTAGATTACTGTAGTAGAATTAAGAAATATAGGGATCAAGACGTAACACAGTCACAATGGCGCCGCCCTGAATAATTCTTTACAAGGGATAAAGAAAGCGCAGAAAGCTAACCAATATAGTTAGAGTATGCAAGGTAATCAGTCGGGCCACTATATTGTGAAGTTACGGGAAACTAAGAGTAACAAATAGATTAATAGATAAGTAATATCTATTTATATGTAAATAATATTAAGGTAAATGTTAAGAAACGAGAGAAAGGGAATTTCACGAAAGAAAAAATATAATTATGTTTATTAGATTTTCTATTATTACACCCCCCCCCCCATTTTTCATAGTTAAGTGCAGGAGGATGTGACGATTTTAAATATATCGAAAATCGCCAAAATTAAAATTTTTAATTTTAATAAGTAAGAGTATCATACACCCTTACCTATACCCAGATTCCTGAATCAACTTGAAATTGTCCAGTACCAACACGCCAAGAAAGGTATTAAGTAAAGAATAATAATAATAATTACTTTAATTATTAAAAATGCGACTATATAAATAAAGAAATCCCTAAGTCATAATAAAGTAAACATAAAGTATTTACATTCTAATTAATGGATAATTAATAATATATAAAGTACGAACTATTTTCTTAGTGCGTAAATACGCACCAGGTTAGTGAGTCCTCGCCCCTAAACTATACGCGCATTCGCCAGTAGAACTTCGCCATGACAAGATGTGAGTTTGGTGTTGTGTACATACACGTAAGTGTATGGCGTTAAACGTATATCCAGCGTGAGATGGTTTTATTGTGAATAATGTAGTGTGTAGAGTTAGTGAGAATACATACAGAAAGAAAAAGGTAGCCAACACATCTCTTTTAAAAATATAAAATGTAAGTGTAAGAAATGTAACTACTAGACTTTAGTACTGCGAAGTGAGAACTATAATTAAAATAAAAAAATGTGAACTACAAAAGTCTGGACCAAGGAAAGTGAAACTACAACATTTGGAACTTCAAGTAAACAACCGATCTTCGAGAGCAGACATAATCAACCCGATGTAGATTCACCAGGAACAACGTACTCCACCCTTAGAAGACGACAGGAGATGCCCCAAGGATACAACAACATCATATGAAATTCAGGTGATATCAAACCACAACTTTTGTAAATTTCGCCTTAATAAAAGAAGTAACAAAGAACTTTAAAGAACTTTAGCAATGTAAAGAACAAATTATCAGATTTGTAAATTTTGTAATTTTGTAATGAAGTAATAGTAACCGCAATGTATAGATAAATGTAAGATAATAATGTAGAGTATCACCAATATTATTCTTCTAATAATATGGTTGAAGTTTTGATAAATTAATTATTTTGAGAAAGTTGAGACCCGGATCCGTGGTATTAAAACTAACATCTATATGAATAAATTTTGAGATAAAACGAATAATATACTTAAGATCTTTGAAGCAGTAAAAGCAGAATTTATTAAAATAACTTTTCTTTAAAATCAAGCATAATATTTGAATAGCAATAAAGAGATGTTTTCGCTAACACCTAGTGAGTGAATAAATTTATGTAAACCTTGTCAATTTCCTATATCATAATTGTTTTGTAATTTGTTGGTAAGTATTTTTACTAACAACGGCAGCTAGTTTAATTTACTGGTAAAGAATTGAACTAGTTCCCGACTTTTGTGTTGTCTTAACAAGGGAGACGGCACAAAATTGCGCCACTCTGCTATTGTAAAAATAATTTACTTTGCTATTGTAAAAAAAAAATTAATTAATTGTTTACAGAGTGTCACATACAGAAAATTGCACCATTACTACTTTAAAGCAAGAAATAATTATATTGCTGTTCTTGTGTCATTTTATAATTCGTTAACTATAACTAGGACAAACATAAATTTATTCACTCAGAAATAAACAAAAAATAAATGAGTAAAATTTTAATTATGTTATAATAATATTAGTACCGCGACTTTGGCGTATTAAGCAAGTCATAACTGGTAAGTATTAAATTCCAAACCAGTCGGTTCATGTTAAATACGTGTTGAGGAATGTAAACTCTCCCCTTTGTAAACACCCTTCTCATTCATAACCCCTCCTCCCCATAAGAAAACAAAACCATATTAGACAAGCTCTTTCCTGTTTTGTATTGTCCTGAATTACCACCCTACGCAACTCGACGACACCCCAAAACAGCTGACTCTTTGTGCTATTGTTAAACCAATGAACTTTTCGTATATGAAATTTCTCTCTACTAAAATGGTATTATCGTTTTGTTTTGATTAATTATATATGTCAATACTGAGAATTTAATTGTTGTGAGATAAGTTATGTTGATTAATTAAGATAAGATTGCATATGGAAGCTTAATATGAAATAAGATATAGATATGTGTGTTTAAATAAATTCAAGTTTATAAGTGTTTGAAATAAAATAAATAATAAGTACTTTAAATAAAAAGGTTTAATAATAGCTTAAATAAAAATAACGTGTAATAAAAGTGTAAAGTGTAGAAGTAAAATGAGTAAAGAGAAAATAATAATAAAAGTATATTTGAGTCGTGTAAACGCCCGGTCGTGGCCTGCTTCAAAATAATTCCCCCAGCTTGGCAGTAATAGACACAAACTTGTTCGTGCAGGAAATATTGTAGTAACCCACCCCTATTGTCTTGAATTGATACCGAAGTAAACAATGGTAAATCACCCTAGTGTATGATACAATGCGTCCAGTGTTTGACCCCTCTTAGATTGTAACTGCTCATTGTTTAAATGTAAATAAAGATTCCCGCTTTGTGAAATTCCGCGTATCTCAGTAGAATAAGAAATTAGTGTTAAGATAGGATCTAAGGTTGAGTATGGGATCAACTTTAGATTACTGTAGTAGAATTAAGAAATATAGGGATCAAGACGTAACACAGTCACAATGGCGCCGCCCTGAATAATTCTTTACAAGGGATAAAGAAAGCGCAGAAAGCTAACCAATATAGTTAGAGTATGCAAGGTAATCAGTCGGGCCACTATATTGTGAAGTTACGGGAAACTAAGAGTAACAAATAGATTAATAGATAAGTAATATCTATTTATATGTAAATAATATTAAGGTAAATGTTAAGAAACGAGAGAAAGGGAATTTCACGAAAGAAAAAATATAATTATGTTTATTAGATTTTCTATTATTACACCCCCCCCCCATTTTTCATAGTTAAGTGCAGGAGGATGTGACGATTTTAAATATATCGAAAATCGCCAAAATTAAAATTTTTAATTTTAATAAGTAAGAGTATCATACACCCTTACCTATACCCAGATTCCTGAATCAACTTGAAATTGTCCAGTACCAACACGCCAAGAAAGGTATTAAGTAAAGAATAATAATAATAATTACTTTAATTATTAAAAATGCGACTATATAAATAAAGAAATCCCTAAGTCATAATAAAGTAAACATAAAGTATTTACATTCTAATTAATGGATAATTAATAATATATAAAGTACGAACTATTTTCTTAGTGCGTAAATACGCACCAGGTTAGTGAGTCCTCGCCCCTAAACTATACGCGCATTCGCCAGTAGAACTTCGCCATGACAAGATGTGAGTTTGGTGTTGTGTACATACACGTAAGTGTATGGCGTTAAACGTATATCCAGCGTGAGATGGTTTTATTGTGAATAATGTAGTGTGTAGAGTTAGTGAGAATACATACAGAAAGAAAAAGGTAGCCAACACATCTCTTTTAAAAATATAAAATGTAAGTGTAAGAAATGTAACTACTAGACTTTAGTACTGCGAAGTGAGAACTATAATTAAAATAAAAAAATGTGAACTACAAATGTCTGGACCAAGGAAAGTGAAACTACAACATTTGGAACTTCAAGTAAACAACCGATCTTCGAGAGCAGACATAATCAACCCGATGTAGATTCACCAGGAACAACGTACTCCACCCTTAGAAGACGACAGGAGATGCCCCAAGGATACAACAACATCATATGAAATTCAGGTGATATCAAACCACAACTTTTGTAAATTTCGCCTTAATAAAAGAAGTAACAAAGAACTTTAAAGAACTTTAGCAATGTAAAGAACAAATTATCAGATTTGTAAATTTTGTAATTTTGTAATGAAGTAATAGTAACCGCAATGTATAGATAAATGTAAGATAATAATGTAGAGTATCACCAATATTATTCTTCTAATAATATGGTTGAAGTTTTGATAAATTAATTATTTTGAGAAAGTTGAGACCCGGATCCGTGGTATTAAAACTAACATCTATATGAATAAATTTTGAGATAAAACGAATAATATACTTAAGATCTTTGAAGCAGTAAAAGCAGAATTTATTAAAATAACTTTTCTTTAAAATCAAGCATAATATTTGAATAGCAATAAAGAGATGTTTTCGCTAACACCTAGTGAGTGAATAAATTTATGTAAACCTTGTCAATTTCCTATATCATAATTGTTTTGTAATTTGTTGGTAAGTATTTTTACTAACAACGGCAGCTAGTTTAATTTACTGGTAAAGAATTGAACTAGTTCCCGACTTTTGTGTTGTCTTAACAAGGGAGACGGCACAAAATTGCGCCACTCTGCTATTGTAAAAATAATTTACTTTGCTATTGTAAAAAAAAAATTAATTAATTGTTTACAGAGTGTCACATACAGAAAATTGCACCATTACTACTTTAAAGCAAGAAATAATTATATTGCTGTTCTTGTGTCATTTTATAATTCGTTAACTATAACTAGGACAAACATAAATTTATTCACTCAGAAATAAACAAAAAATAAATGAGTAAAATTTTAATTATGTTATAATAATATTAGTACCGCGACTTTGGCGTATTAAGCAAGTCATAACTGGTAAGTATTAAATTCCAAACCAGTCGGTTCATGTTAAATACGTGTTGAGGAATGTAAACTCTCCCCTTTGTAAACACCCTTCTCATTCATAACCCCTCCTCCCCATAAGAAAACAAAACCATATTAGACAAGCTCTTTCCTGTTTTGTATTGTCCTGAATTACCACCCTACGCAACTCGACGACACCCCAAAACAGCTGACTCTTTGTGCTATTGTTAAACCAATGAACTTTTCGTATATGAAATTTCTCTCTACTAAAATGGTATTATCGTTTTGTTTTGATTAATTATATATGTCAATACTGAGAATTTAATTGTTGTGAGATAAGTTATGTTGATTAATTAAGATAAGATTGCATATGGAAGCTTAATATGAAATAAGATATAGATATGTGTGTTTAAATAAATTCAAGTTTATAAGTGTTTGAAATAAAATAAATAATAAGTACTTTAAATAAAAAGGTTTAATAATAGCTTAAATAAAAATAACGTGTAATAAAAGTGTAAAGTGTAGAAGTAAAATGAGTAAAGAGAAAATAATAATAAAAGTATATTTGAGTCGTGTAAACGCCCGGTCGTGGCCTGCTTCAAAATAATTCCCCCAGCTTGGCAGTAATAGACACAAACTTGTTCGTGCAGGAAATATTGTAGTAACCCACCCCTATTGTCTTGAATTGATACCGAAGTAAACAATGGTAAATCACCCTAGTGTATGATACAATGCGTCCAGTGTTTGACCCCTCTTAGATTGTAACTGCTCATTGTTTAAATGTAAATAAAGATTCCCGCTTTGTGAAATTCCGCGTATCTCAGTAGAATAAGAAATTAGTGTTAAGATAGGATCTAAGGTTGAGTATGGGATCAACTTTAGATTACTGTAGTAGAATTAAGAAATATAGGGATCAAGACGTAACACAGTCACAATGGCGCCGCCCTGAATAATTCTTTACAAGGGATAAAGAAAGCGCAGAAAGCTAACCAATATAGTTAGAGTATGCAAGGTAATCAGTCGGGCCACTATATTGTGAAGTTACGGGAAACTAAGAGTAACAAATAGATTAATAGATAAGTAATATCTATTTATATGTAAATAATATTAAGGTAAATGTTAAGAAACGAGAGAAAGGGAATTTCACGAAAGAAAAAATATAATTATGTTTATTAGATTTTCTATTATTACACCCCCCCCATTTTTCATAGTTAAGTGCAGGAGGATGTGACGATTTTAAATATATCGAAAATCGCCAAAATTAAAATTTTTAATTTTAATAAGTAAGAGTATCATACACCCTTACCTATACCCAGATTCCTGAATCAACTTGAAATTGTCCAGTACCAACACGCCAAGAAAGGTATTAAGTAAAGAATAATAATAATAATTACTTTAATTATTAAAAATGCGACAATATAAATAAAGAAATCCCTAAGTCATAATAAAGTAAACATAAAGTATTTACATTCTAATTAATGTATAATTAATAATATATAAAGTACGAACTATTTTCTTAGTGCGTAAATACGCACCAGGTTAGTGAGTCCTCGCCCCTAAACTATACGCGCATTCGCCAGTAGAACTTCGCCATGACAAGATGTGAGTTTGGTGTTGTGTACATACACATAAGTGTATGGCGTTAAACGTATATCCAGCGTGAGATGGTTTTATTGTGAATAATGTAGTGTGTAGAGTTAGTGAGAATACATACAGAAAGAAAAAGGTAGCCAACACATCTCTTTTAAAAATATAAAATGTAAGTGTAAGAAATGTAACTACTAGACTTTAGTACTGCGAAGTGAGAACTATAATTAAAATAAAAAAATGTGAACTACAAAAGTCTGGACCAAGGAAAGTGAAACTACAACATTTGGAACTTCAAGTAAACAACCGATCTTCGAGAGCAGACATAATCAACCCGATGTAGATTCACCAGGAACAACGTACTCCACCCTTAGAAGACGACAGGAGATGCCCCAAGGATACAACAACATCATATGAAATTCAGGTGATATCAAACCACAACTTTTGTAAATTTCGCCTTAATAAAAGAAGTAACAAAGAACTTTAAAGAACTTTAGCAATGTAAAGAACAAATTATCAGATTTGTAAATTTTGTAATTTTGTAATGAAGTAATAGTAACCGCAATGTATAGATAAATGTAAGATAATAATGTAGAGTATCACCAATATTATTCTTCTAATAATATGGTTGAAGTTTTGATAAATTAATTATTTTGAGAAAGTTGAGACCCGGATCCGTGGTATTAAAACTAACATCTATATGAATAAATTTTGAGATAAAACGAATAATATACTTAAGATCTTTGAAGCAGTAAAAGCAGAATTTATTAAAATAACTTTTCTTTAAAATCAAGCATAATATTTGAATAGCAATAAAGAGATGTTTTCGCTAACACCTAGTGAGTGAATAAATTTATGCAAACCTTGTCAATTTCCTATATCATAATTGTTTTGTAATTTGTTGGTAAGTATTTTTACTAACAACGGCAGCTAGTTTAATTTACTGGTAAAGAATTGAACTAGTTCCCGACTTTTGTGTTGTCTTAACAAGGGAGACGGCACAAAATCCTACCGCCACCTTCTGATAGAACTCATCATAAAAAATAACTATTTTAAAAAAATCAAAAACTCTGTTCCACTGGTAAATAAATTGGGGTTTATTAACAATTGTAAAATGCAATGAACTCTTTTAAAAAACAATCAATTAATAATGTCTTTACAAAACAATAATTACTATAAACAATTCTTGAGCTCTTTGTACCTCAAGGCTGGTAACACTGGTGTCTGGTACAATAGTTTTAGTTAACGAGGTTATGTCCTCTTTACTCAGTTAAATTACCAAATTCGTGTGTTCTTGGAAGATGCATGATACCAGATACAAGATGTTATCTTATTTAACAATATTTAATAATGGATTATTACAAAAATAAACAAAGATTTAAAATTATAAAAGTCGGTACCATAAACCGATATATATCGTACTATCGTACGGTTAGTAAAATGCATACAGCAGTTGTGATGAAAACACGTGCTCTGTGCTGCACTGTTAAAAATACTATTATTATTTATTCGTTAATTATTAAAATTATTTATTGGCAAGAGAAAAAATCTAGAATAAAAAAACTCTTGTTATAGCTTTCATTGGATTGAAATTATTTGAGAACAGAATCATTACTTGGTGACAAAGTTATCATTGGTATTTCTAGGTTAGTTACTTAACAAAAGTAAGTAATTATTTTGAATAAGTATATTATTCATTAAATTCTTAATACTATAAACACATACATTTTATTCATATGTCATCTGATGTATAATTATCAGTCGTTTAGAATATTTTCGCAATAAACTAGTTATTCGTTAATTCAAACAAATTTAGTCAAATGAGCGACTATTCATTATACTTGGATGGTCGATATTTAAATTAATACCGATTATTTCAATCACGATAAAATCGTAAAATATTTATCTTTTCAATTAATAATTGCGTTATGATTCATTTATTCACTTCTGATAATTTTTCATCATGGGTTAAGTACTTCCGTACTTTTGACTAGTGCTGTCCCAAAACAATATCTCTTCGTTTACTAACGAAAGTTACTATTCCAATTATTTTACCACATAAGGTATATAATGTTATAAATTAAAATAGTGTACAATTATAGTACCTTGTTTGTTTAATGTATTTATCAGTCTTTCGTTATCTGAAAGCTTTCCAATTCTTAGTATTGTGTTTGTTTACATCAGGTTTTACAATGATAGTCAGTTAGTTTCTAATAATTCAACTACTAAATTACTACTATTACATCTGAGATGTGTTCTCATAGCAGTATCAGATGTTTCTCTAATTACTGATAACATTTTTAGTAATCTTTTAATAAGTTTTGATAGTGCATTTTGATTAACTATCTTAACACATAGTGTCTGTTTACATCTGGTTCTACAATTATAGTCAGTTAGTTTCTAATAATTTAATTATAAAACTACTATTATTATAATTGTGATATGTTCTCATAGTAGTATCAGATATCTCTCTAACTACTGGTAACATTTTTAGTCATCCTTTAATAAGTTTTAATAGTGTATTTTGATTAACTAACTTGTCACATTGGGTTTCTGTTCTTTTGGCTTTATGATATCATATTTAATCTGATTTATTTGCTGTGTATTTCAGTACAAATGTTATTTATTAGTTTGCATTACTACTCATAATTAGTCTTTGGTTGAAACAATTGTTGATAGTTGCTTGGTTTAATTAATATACATGATCTTATGTTATAGGTGCACTTTCTATGAGGTTACGTCAGTTATCTGGTAACAATGTGCAACATATTCTTATGCAGTGTTTGATTCTACTATTATCATTTCATTATGGTATTCTATTACAATGGTTTAATTATTAAGTAATACACATGTTTACACTATTCTTCTAAACAATAACACAAGTATTCTTAATCTAATAGTATTACATTTCTTGTTGTGTTGTACCTAGTTTTTTGGTACATTGATTGTTTGATACCTAACAAACTAGCTTATTTGTTACTATTTGTTCTGGACTTTATTTATATTTTATTCTGTCTTGCCGTGGCATTCAGTTATACTTCATTTTAACGTTTACAAAGCTTTTATTATCAGTTCCTATGAACAATTATTTTACTGTTCTATCTCACATTTCTCTTGGTGGTCTTATGATTATCTATTTTGGGTTACAATCTTGATTAAACTGGTCACACTAATTGTCTGTGCGTTTTAACTAGTTCATCTTGGATTCTTCCACTTATAATGGTAACTCATTTTCCTCTGTTATAAACATTCTCAGTTGTATTGTCTGTGGGGTTTATTTGGGGTAAAAATGGTTAACTTGTTACAGGTTGTCACACTTATATTAAGTTTTCACTGTTATTGTTTGTGATTGCTCAATTATGCTAAACACTGGTTTCTTTATAGTTGATCTTCGAATAATCGTTACACTTCTTCCGGTCATTGGTATAGTTCCTTGTATACCTGGTGAATGGTGATTTCTTGTATTGTCCATATATTATCTTCATTCTTCATGTTATGTTTCCTTTGCTCTTCTTCTTCCTTTCTTCTTCTGTTTAATTGTTGTTCATTATCGGTGTTCTCCTGGGTTGTACATTACTTGTGATAATCAATGTTCCCTTATTCTTGTCATCTTCTTCAATATTTCCATTTGTGGTAGTCATTGTTCCATAGTATTTATATTAATAAATAAATTTGTTTGTTTTACCATCATTGTGGTTGTTCTTGAGTTGTCTCCTCTTCATTTTAATGATTATTTTTTTTTGTTTCCCCTCACTGGTTGGACTCTGTTGTCTTCTCTTCATTTTAATAGTTATGATTTTTGTTGTTTCCCCTCACTGGTTGGACCTATTGGGCCTGGTTTCTAACATTTTATATTGGCTCGTTGTCATTTTCTCTCTCCTTTGTACTCGATGATGCTATATTACTCTTCCTTCTTCTTTGTTGGATTTTTTCAATAATATATCTTTGTAGATACACACTTTGTCTACATTATTTTATGTACTTTGAAATATTTTCATGATCTCCCGTCACTTGACGTAATAATTAGTTACTTTATGTAACTGCCAAATTTGGTACGTTACAACGTACACACAAAAGGCCGAAAACTAGACACTCTAGAACAATTGGAAATATACAAACTCACGAAAACAAATAAAAACGACATCCTAAATGACCAGACACAATTCAAATCGCACGCATTATTCGTACATATCTCACCCCACATACACAGCATCAATCTTTCGAAATTCGATTCCGTTGCCCACAACAGGACGGACAGTGCTACCAGCAGCAGCCTCTGAAGAAGCCTTTTAAAGGCGAAAACCAGTTCAGGCTGTAAGGTAAAACTTTATTATTTTACTTATAAAAAACTTTTGTGTTCCGAGTCGTTAATATAATAGTGGTATTTAGTATTGTAAATGTTAATTAGTTATTAATGTTTTACATAAGTTACATAAATACTGTTCCTGGAAATGGTGTAATTGTTTTAGAGTCTTTTCAGCCATATTTGACACAAACACTGTTGAAACCAATTAAACAAGCCTTTACATAAATGCTGAAACTCAACGGTAACATGTTGACATCGTCTACTTACATCATTGTTTGCATGATGTGAAGAATGTTTGGTTGAATCATAATCCCTATGAAGACTCTTCGTTGGGGGCTGTATTGTTGTCTCGTCATACGATCGTGCTTCCGATACAGTTCTGGAACATTACATTAAGTTAACCACTATTTCATCTTACTTTGAAGTATTATTAAAAGAAATACTGAACTTTCTTAGCTTATGAACTGTGGAATATAAATTGCTGAAAATTAAGCACACTTGCTATGTTTTGAATTATTTACTAAAACTGTAAAAAAGCAGTCAGCTTGAAGAAGCTGCATGGCCCGTAACATTTACTGATTCTGAAGCTAACAGTCTATTAAGAAAAACATTTGTGGACAACCAGTAAGCTACAGAATAAATCTAAGCAGAGGTAATTAGATTTCAATCACCTGAACTGAATATTTTGTTATTTGGTATAGTAACACTACTGTAAGAATAGTTCACCTCAAACAGATTCAGGTAAGTTGTGTGTGTGTGTTTGTTTATGATAAAGAGCCAGTTAGCAGGTAAACACAGAATAATCAAGAGTTTAAAGTATGTTTACTTTTAGTATTCAGCAGTTCTTATTAGAACACCAGTAAATAAAGTTTTAAGAAAAGTTTGAATTCTATCATTAAATATTACCAGAAAATATGATTGGTCCAATTTTTAAATAGATTTATTCGCTTTAAATCGTTAATCTTTTTTTAGATATAATGCCAGATTTAAATTTACAGTCCAATTCATGTAATCCATATACCCATGTTACTAGTAGTGCTAACAGTTTTTAAGATAGAATTACTTATCTTACAAATTATTTAACATACTATGTAGCTACACACGTTTTTGTTGATAACCACATTTTTATTGATATCATTGTTAAAACCAAACGTTAATACTCATTAGCAATACCCGATATGCTACAATATGCTATTCTTATCATATGAATGTTGTTATTAAAAGTTGCACTTATACAAATCTATGAGCTAAGTATCATAATTATAGTATCGTAAAAATAACATTTGATTTCATTTTAAGAAATAAAGAATTATCCACTATAACTTTTAGATACAGTTTGAATTACGAAAAACGTATCTGAGCATTAACATATATATTATTTTAGATCACATTTAATACAAATCACTGTTATTTACAATAACAAAATTTCAGTTTTATTTGTTTATACATGTTTATTTCATACCAGAGCATGGAAATTTTACTTAAGACATTTCCAAAATACAGTGCTGATATGTGTATCCAGCAATCTGAAAAAATCCACTAACATGAAATGGTCAATTACTTATTGTCTTTGGATTTTAGAATTGTACTGTACTTTATTTTAATAAAGGACACAGTTCTGACTTCACCAGAAAAGCAAACAAGTGTACATTTGAAATCTGTTCATGCAAAAGGGCAAGAGTGTTCATTTAATGGATTATGTAGAAATAAACTCATTTAACAAATTCTGTTATTATTTGTTATAAGACCAAATGTTTATATTAATACTTTTAAAAGGTGTGAATGAATTTTGACTTCATTAATCATAATTTGTTTTAAGACATGGATTCCTTGATTCTATTTACTTAATATTCCCACTTAATTCCACTCCATCTTCAGTTTTTTTTAATTTTAATTCTTTCAGAGACTAAAGTAATAACAAATGTGAATACAACTACAACTAATGACTTGAATTAAATATTTAATAGAAATACAGGTTTCATGATCTAAGCAGTAGATTTGTGTAATCAAAGCAGTAGCATAATTAAAGACTTACGAGCCCCTTCTTACTACAGAAATATTAGCCACAAAGGTACCAAATTTTAAACAAAAGAAACCATTAAAAATGACTTTTTCTATATTTATAATTTTATGTAATATTGAAACAATTACTTTTATAGTTTTATTTCTTGCTAAGGAGACAAATATTAAAGTAGCCATTACTGTACACACATTTCATTAACCAGTAGGCCTATATCAAAATGTAAATATTTAACTAAATATAATTATTTCACTACAGCTCGGAACACAAAACTTATTATAGGTAAAAACGTAAAATTTTTACCTTATAACCTGAACCATTTTCACTTTTAAAAAGCTTCTTCAGAGGTTGCCGCTGGTAGCAATGTCCATCTTGTTGTTGACGACGAAATCGATTTTCAAAAGATCGATGTTGTGTGTGTGGGGTGTGATATGTTCGAATAATGCATGTGATTTAAATTGCGTCTGTTCGTTTAGGATGTCGTTTTTATTTGTTTTCATGTGTTTGTATATTTCCAATTGTTCTAGAGTATCTAGGTTTTGGCCTTTTGTGTGTACATGTAGAATGTTCATGTTATTGTCGATGTTTTTATATGTGTGGTTTGCAAAGGTGGATTCTGTAATGGAGTGGAGTGCCTTTGTGTGTTCAATGTATCTTTGTTTGAAGTACGTCCTGTCTGGCGTATGTAGAATTTGTTGCAATCTGAGCAATTTAGTTTGTAAACACCAGGTAGATCGAATTAGTTTTGTGCTTTGTGTGTGTGTTTTGATAGTGTGTGTTCTGTTTTGTTAGTAGTTTTGTAAGCGATTCTGTATCCTGCTTTTTTGAATTTGTGGGCTATTTTTTCAGTTTGTTTGTTGATTATGTTAGTGTTATGAATTTGTTGTTTTCTGTCTTTGTCTGTTGTTTGTTTTGTGTTTTGTGTAGGAGTTTATTGACTATTGTTCTGTCGTATCCGTTGGATTCTGCTAGATATTTTATCGTGTTTAGTTCGTCTTTGTAGTTTTTTTCATCTAGGGGATGTTGTTAAGTCTATGTATCATGGTTCTGAAGGCAGCTAGTTTGTGTTGTATTGGATGATTGGAGGAGTTGTGTATTAGTATGTCAGTTGTAGTCGGTTTTCTGTATATACTGAATTTGTGCCTGTGTTCAAGTTTTGTAATGGAGAGGTCTAAGAAGTTTATGCTATTTTTGTGTTCGTATTTGGCAGTAAAGGTTATGTTTTTATGAAAGGTATGTTATGTTATGTATGTATGTTATGCAATAAAGGTTATGTACATATACAAAATACGTAAAAACATAACCTTTACTGCCGAAAATGAACACAACAATAGCATAAACTTCTTACCATAAAATTCAAGTCACACGCATTATTCAAACATATCACACCCCACGCACACAACATTGATCTTTCGAAAATCGATTTCGTCGCCAACAACAAGACGGACAATGCTACCAGCGGCAATGTCTGAAGAAGCTTTTTAAACATGAATACCGGTTCAGGTTATAAGGTAAAACTTTTACGTTTTTACCCATAAAAAGTTTTGTGTTCCGAGTTGTAGTGAAATAATTATATTTAGTTAAGTAACGGACATGTCATGGACAACGAAATCCAGGAAGTAAATATTTAAGTATTCAGGATAAGTGAAAAATTATTTTAAAAATGTATGAAGTCATTTAATTTGGAACTTAATATCTTATTTACGCCCATAGATGTATATATACTACTGGATTGCGCGCTCTAAAGCAGGCAAGCCGCGAAACTCAGTCTGGCTGTGACACGTTCCCCCCACCACTCTGTAGTGTATTTCCACTTCCAGTGTGTCTTGTCTACTAGCTGTTTGCATTCCGTGTTTTTGTTGATGCGTGATTTTCGGAAGGTTATGGATGTCTATAAAGTACACTTTATAATTTGAAGTTAACAAGATGCCAACGTATTGTGTAGCGTACAACTGTAAGAACTATGCTGTTAAAAACTGTGGCCTGTCATTTCATACGTAAGTAAAATTTTTATCAACAACATTATGACTTACATAACATAGGTATTTTAATCATTGTACTTTAAATAGTATTGATCTCATACTAGTAGTCTGCTCTGATTAAATTAATGTTTTTTTTTTCTGAAATTATTAAAATTAAAATAGTAATTTGTTTTTGTCCAGTACTTTTCACATTGAGGCTCTTTTATTGTGTTGAAAATTGGAAAGAAAATTAGCGTATGCGTAATATTGTTGAGTTATTTTCCAATTTTAATAGCAAAAAGGATATTTTTTGAAAGTTAAACATTTAAAAAAAAATTTATTTTTTTTAATTTAATGCAAGTTTCTAAAATGTCCAGAACTTCGAAGCAGGTGGATAAATGCAACAAAGAGAAAAGGAATTACACCATCGGCATAATCCAGACTTTGTAGTAAGCATTTCGAAGATAGTGCGTTTGAAGTCGGAGGTATAATCAGAAAATTAAAAAAGGATGCAGTCCCTAATTTATTTGACTTCCCACCTCATTTGCACACAAAGGAACCTAAACGTAGAAGGCTTAGAAATTTGAGGTAAATCTTTCTGTTTATATAAAAATATTTAACCCAATTAAGTTCATAACTAAACTTTCCATTTTTTTAAAAAGGGCTCATATGGACAATTTTTAATCTTTGCAGTCCGTTTTGGGTACTTATTTGGAAACGGTCAAAATTAATAGAAAAAGAGAGTGTAGTAATCAAGTATCTTGTTTTGTGAGCCTTTGATTTTTTAACTACTGTATTTTATCAATATTAATAAATATATGAAGTAAAAATTGAATTCTATAAATTTAAAACATAAAAATTTCTTTAAAAATTTAAGGGTACGGTACCCAATTTCAACCCAAACACTGAAGTAATTTCTCTTTAAAAGTGTGCATTCTGTTTTAGAATACAGGAAAAAATGAAGTTCAACAGGAATCAACCCCATCTGTCGAAGCTGATGGCAATCTTGAGGCACCATCATCAACTTCGAATATAGCCTACATACAGTCCCTAATACTCAACAGCAACAAAGAATTGTAAGACAATTTATTAAATTTCTACATCTAAGAAATATATTATAATCGAGTCTATTAATGTACTGTATAAAATTAGTATGTAACGTAACATATATTGGTTACAGACACCACAATCACCAACTAAAAAATCCTACGTTGAAAAGTTAAAATTTTGCAACAACGTATAAGAAGAAGAGACAAGAAAATCAAGAATACGAGTGACATAATATTGATCCTAAAGAAAAAGATGAATGCACCTGATAGACTGTTGGAACTCTTAGAGAATAATTTTTCAGGTTTTCCTGTATATTTAATATTAAGCAATCTAAAAAATAAGTTTAAGAGTAAATTCAAACAGGTATATATGGACCAAATGAAAGATTTTGCCCTTACGTTATTCTTTTATTCACCTAAAGCTTATAATTTTTTGAGGAATAATCAGCTGTCTTTGCCAAACCCATCCACATTAAGAAAATGGGTTGGCAATTTCAACTGCTCACCTGGCTTTATAGAAGAAGTGTTTTCTTATTTAAAAAATAATGTTAGCATTAAAAGTTATTTGCACCACGTTAACTTAGTATTTGATGCCATGAGCATTAGAAAACAGCTAATATATGATCCAAAAGAAGGTAAGCATATAGGATATATAGATGTAGGGTGTGGTATAAAAATAGATGACCATGAGCCACTTGCAACCGAGGCTTTAGTTTTTCAAGTTGTTTCTTTGAAAGGTAATTTTAAGTGTGCAGTGGGATATTTTCTTATTAATTCAATAAGTTCTAATGTACTCTCGCAGCTAATTAAAAGGGCGGTTATAAAGTTAAAGCAAGTTGGCGTCAGTGTACAAAATGTAACATTTAATGGCACGACCACAAATATTGCTGCAATGGAAAAACTTGGCTGTAAATTTCCTGAAAAACCTTTTTTTAGTCTTAAAGATATTGATCATAACATTTGTGCCATTTTAGACGCTTGCCACATGTTGAAACTATGTAGAAACACACTTGCTGATAAAAAAATAATTGAATCGGGTAATGGGAAAAAAAAATACAGTTTATATACATAGAAAATCTGTTATATGTACAAACTAAAGAAGGTTTAAAGTTTGCAAATAAACTTTCACACACACATGTTTTCTACAAAAATAAAATAATGAATGTGAAGATAGCTGCACAAACATTAAGTAGTAGTGTTGCTGACCTTTACAATTTTTACTTGGTAGCAAACATCCCGATTTCGAGGGCTGTAAGGAGACAATTAACTTCATTCGAATAATGGATAGACTGTTTGACTATTTTCATACAAGGGATCCCTTTGGTAAACACTTTAAAGAACCTATAAAAAAAGTAATGCTGAGTACAGTAAAATGGTCCTATCAACCAGCTATGATTATTTAAGTAAATTAAAAATTGAGAGTGTAGATATTTTAAAACATCCCAGAAACACTTTTGTGTTAGGATTTCTTACTAACATTAACTCAAATGGCATTTTTAGTACAAAATTACAAATTACTAAATAAGCTAGGGTTCAAATACATTTTAAGTTACAAATTTTCTCAAAACCACCTTGAATTGCTTTTCTCGTCCATTCGATCAAGGGGCGGTCATAATAATAACCCTAATGTTAATCAGTTTCGTCATGCATTAAGGAAATTAATGTTTAGGAATAGTGTTCAGGCTTCAAAGACAAGTAATAGTTTAGAGTTTGATATAAATCATCAAAATTGTATTCTTAGTTTTTATGGACCAGGCTACGTGACGATTGATAATGATGAAGAAGAGGAAGAATTATTAGATCATATAGAATATGATATTGTAAAACAGTGAGAGCTGTCTTATTACAAAGAAAATATACTTTATTACATAAGTGGTTTTATTGTTTAACAAGTAGATAAGATCATGAAATGTACAGAGTGTAGTGATTTGTTACAAGATGAAATTGAACTTCCCTGTAGTCAATTCAGTTTGTTTTTATCAAAGGGAAAATTGATAAGAGCATCTTATGAAGTATTTACTAGTAAAATTTTTATATAATTTATTTATAGCATTAAGGGATAAACAAAATTTTAATTCTAATCACTGCATTTCATTAGCTTGTAGATATTTTAAAAGGAGTTTGTTGAAGGGCCGTATTTCTAATTTTGATTTTACAGATGACAGCCGTGAGCTCAAATTGATAAAATTAATAGGTAGTGTGTTTTTACTTCCATATTCCTTAAGGAATGGAAGTATGGTGATGGCAAAAAAAATCGTGTTCGAGATTATTGCAGATTCTGATTCTACTACACTCAAAACATGAAAAAAAGTCGTTTTCCGAAAAGTGTCTGTGTGTGTGTCTGTCTGTGTGTCTATCTGTAGATTTTTGTTCTATGGCAAACGATAACAGCCGCAAATTCAAACAGAATCAAATAATTTTTAGCATACAGCCCTGATTTGTAGAGTACTCGCGACCTATTGTTTTTGGTGAAGATCGGTTTAGGGAAAGGGGTAGTTTACCTGCAACGGTTTTTTTTTATCAAGGGTAATTTTGTTTGTTTGGCAAATGATAACAGCCGCAAATTCAAACAGAATCAAATAATGTTTCTCATACAGCCCTGAATTGTAGAGTTCTCACGATCTGTTGATTTTGGTAAAGATCGGTTAAGGGAAAGGGGTAGTTACCTGTACCGTTTTATGTTTTAACAATGGTATTTACTATGGCAAACGATAACAGCCGCAAATTCAAACATAATCAAATAATGTTTTGCATACTGCCCTAAATTGTAGAGTTCTCAAGACCTTTTGTTTTTGGTGAAGATCGGTTAAGGGAAAGGGGTAGTTTACCTACAACGTTTTTTTAACAAGGGTATTTTCTATGGCAAACGATAACAGCCGCAAATTCAAACAGAATCAAATAATTTTCTGCATACAGCCCTGATTTGTAGAGTACTCAAGATATGTATCAAGATTTGTATTGTTTTTGGTGAAGATCGGTTGAGGGGAAGGGGTAGTTTACTGGCAACGTTTTTTATCAAGCGTATTTTCTATGGCAAACGATAACTGCCGCAAATTCAAACAGAATCAAATAATTTTTTGCATACAGCCCTGATTTGTAGAGTACTCATGACCTATTGTTTTTGGTGAAGATCGGTTGAGGGCAAGGGGTAGTTTACCTGCAACGGTTTTTTTTTTATCAAGGGAATTTTTTCTTTTTTGGCAAACGATAACAGCCGCAAATTCAAACCGAATCAAAAGATTATTTGCATACAGCCCTAAATTGTAGAGTTCTCAAGACCTATTGTTTTTGGTGAAGATCGGTTGAGGGAAAGGGGTAGTTTACCTGCAACGTTGTTTTAACAAGGGTATTTTCTATTGCAAACGATAACAGCCGCAAATTCAAACAGAATCAAATAATGTTTTGCATACAGCCCTGATTTGTAGAGTACTCAAGACCTTTTGTTTTTGGTGAAGATCGGTTAAGGGGAAGGGGTAGTTTACCAGCAACGTTTTTTTATCAAGTGTATTTTCTATGGCAAATGATAACTGCTGCAAAGTCAAACAGAATCAAATAATTTTTTGCATACGTCCCTGAATTGTAGAGGTCTCAAGGACTTTCGATTTTGGTGAAGATCGGTTAAGGGGAAGGGGTAGTTTACCTGCAACCTTTTACGTTTTAACAAGAGTAAAGTACTTGAAAATTTATTTAAACTTTTTCAAACAATGGTAATTGTTAAAAATAAAATAATTTTGTTGCCAAGCAATAAAATTAAAATTTTTTCATTTTAATGTACATCATGTATAAGAGAAAATATATCGCGCTTGGCAGGCGATATTAAGATTTAAATATAAATCTTAGAATATGGAAGTCATGTATGGTTCTCCATACCGATATTTTAAAATAGTTTTCAATGCATGTGCAAAAGAAAAAACTGCACTGTTAAATAAATCAAAGTTAGGGGTACGTCAGAAATTAAACAAAATTATTTTGTTTAATAATACGTATTAAATATACATAAAAATATGCATAAAAAATGTACTCTTATACCTAAAAAATCCAAAATTAATACTTATATTAAAATTTTAAAGTAAATGATATAAAATAATAGAATATATAATGTTTTAAAAGATATCTAAGTTTAAACATTTGTAAAATTGCAATAATAAATTACGTGCCATTTTAAAACAATGTGTACATTTCTCCTCTGTTTATAGAATACCTACTGTCTTTTGTTTATTAAAAATTACTTCAGTTGTGTCGGTTTTGAAGCGAATAAACGAATAAACTCGATGTTTCGTTATCGAGTTTCAATGCAGCACAGCTGGTGGAACCACTACAGAGTGGTGGGTTGGGAGAGCTGAACAGCCATGGACCGAATTCATAGCACAGTGTTAGCAATCCAGTAGTATATATACATCTATGTTTACGCCCCCTTAACACCAGACCCCCTAAGGCCTAAATTGTGGGCCATTAGTTACATTACTGATACTACTGACAAAGCATTAGAAATAAGGATTTGTTCAACACTAACTATAGTCAATAAATTATTTGTAAAGTTCTTCATTGTTTCTCTCATCCCCGTGTTCTTTTAACGGCTTTAAAACATAATGGGCCTGTATTAGGCGTACAGTTTTTTAATAGGTCACATAAGTCCTGAGAATCACATGATTGAGAGAATGAATAATCCAAATTACCAATTGTCATAAAACATTTGACTTGGAAAGGAAGATTACTTGACAGTAAAAGAAATAAGAAATAAAATTTCATACAAGGGTAAGCTGTAATTGCACAGCTGACTATATTATGCGAGACAGTTATAAAGTTTACTAAAAATAATACTCCATACTTGATTATGTTTCACAATAACTTGGTTAACTTTGTAATTATATAGTGAAAAACAAATAATTACTTCTGCAAACTGCAATTAGTAGAACTAGAACACTAACAATTAATTAATTGATGTGTAATAATTTATTATTGTTAATAAATTATAGGATAATTTATTATTGTTAATAAATTATAGGATTAATAACTACGTGAATAAATAAATACGTCATCAACATCATTAACATGCTTATATTATTGTGAACATAATTAAGCGTTAATTTTAAACAACCACAGATTTCAAGAAAATTTAAATTACTTGAAGCAAAGGTGTGCAATTTAAGCAAAAATTCAGTAACTAGGTGCAAAGTGACAGAAAAGATCCTAATTGCTTAATAAAGATAGTGAAGAAAGTTCCTTAGAGTAAAAAAGTTAAGAAATTGCACATTCTCCGGTACCTGTTTTACCAACAAAAAGACTGAATCTGTAAAGTTGTTTTAAAAAAAAAATTATAATAATCTAAATCATAGTTTCCCAAAATGGGTGTTAATACCCCTGAGTAAAAGCTGAAAGGCTCTGTGGAGTGTCGCTAATCCTAAGAACAATAGGAGAACATTGAGGAACAAGTAAACTCTAAGAAGACATTAAACATTTTGGTCACCTAATAGCAAATACATTAATAAGATCTTATGTTTTCATGTTTTATTACTTATTTCAATTCTGTATGATTGTATTTTGAAAATTATGACAATATGTGTCCTGAAATGCATTCCAAACAAATTTTTTTTCTTAATATATTCAATACTGCATTTGTACAGCAGCAAAAAGCAAAGTTTGATTTCTAAACAAAATTGCAGTATTAACAATAAAACTTATTATCTTTTCCATCTGTTTTTATAGATATAAATAAACTCATCACTATGGATAACTATCTCATGGCCAGAGTTTCCCCTAGGCGAGAGACCAATGATCCAAAACTTTTGGGGATGCTGATTTCAATTATAATGTACATAGTTTCTTTTTTGAGTACTGCATTTGTTGCAGAATGAGGGGTGCCTCACTGCATGATATCTGAACAGATTCTCTGCCACTAAAGAGAGATTTATTAACCGAAATGACTTCTTGCTGGTTTGTTAAAAATTTTGTGAGAAAGAAACTATGCCTATAATTCTTTTATTTATACAACTGAGGTGGTTTCAATGGAGAATGTGCAAGAAAGTCAACAGTCATTACCAGTTATTGAAAGTATATGTAATATTATAAAGTGTCTGTGTATTAAATACCAAAAGTTGCCATCCAACATGGAATTCATACTAGTAAAAAAACATTAACTTTACAAGCAAATCAAAAACAAAAAATTTGTGTTTTGGCAAAAATATGTTCATAAGTGTGCGTGCGTGCGTGCGTGCGTGCGTGCGTGCGTGCGTGCGTGCGTGCGTGCGTGCGTGCGTGCGTGTGTGTGTGTGTGTGTGTGTGTGTGTGTGTGTGTGTGTGTGTGTGTGTGTGTGTGTGTGTGTGTGTGTGTGTGTGTGTGTGTGTGTGTGTGTGTGATTAAAAAAATATAAACTTATATTTGTTTTTTCAAATATTATATTGTATTGTATTGCATTATAGTTGCATTATTAAAATATTTGTATAAATGAGTGGCAAAAGCTAGTATATGGTTTTAGTTACAAAAGACCAATAGAACTCCCAGATTTACCTAAATTATTTAGTGTGAAATAAATAAGTTTTGCAAATTCTTTAACATTTAGTAATCATCCTTGGAATAACAAAATAATGAAAGTTAGAAAAAAAGTATAAACCGTAGGATAAAAGTTATAGAATTCAATAGTGAATGGCAACTTATCGTCTCTAAAGTTAAAACAGAAAGCAGTAAGAATAAAGTGGATAGATGAAGAAGAGTCAGTAGTTCTTACAGTCTGTCAACTTTAGCGATGACGTCTTCAAGCTCTGCCTCTAGTGTCGGAGGCGGGGGTATATCCACTATTATAGAACTGTAAACATATAACCACTTATACAACAGACACGCACATATCATCAACAAAGTACAGTTTGTATTTTTTGTTACTTTTAATTTTCACAGATTATCAAAATCACAGATAACTTAGTACTGTTACATATAACTTGCACATTAAAAAAGACACTTTTCATTGATTTATACAGAATTTATGAAACAACAATGTTTTAAATATAATTAATTCACTACCGACTCAGAACACAAAGTTTTTTATGGGTAAAAATGTAAAAGTTTTACCTTACAGCCTGACTGAACTGGTTTTTGCTTTTAAAAAGCATCTTCAGAGGCTGCCGTTGGGAGCACTGTCCGTCATGTTCTTGGCGATGGTATCAACTTTTGAAAGATCGATGTTGTGTGTGTGTGGGGTGTGATATGTTCGAATAATGCGTGTGATTTGAATTGTGTCTGTTCATTTAGGATGTCGTTTTTATGTGTTTTCATGTGTTTGTATATTTCCAATTGTTCTAGAGTGCCTAGTTTTCGGTCTTTTGTGTGTACGTGTAGAATGTCAATGTTATTGTCGATATTTTTGTATGTGTGGTTTGCTTCAATGAGGTGGTTTGAAAAGGTGAATTCTGTAGTGGAGTGTAGTGTCTTTGTGTGTTCAATGTATCTTTGTTGAACGACGTAGCTTCAAACTTTGTACACAAACTTCGATAAATACATGGATACTTTAGACGTACAAACAAAAGGCCGAAAACTAGGCACTCTAGAACAATTTTGGAAATATACAAACGCATAAAAACGACATCCTAAATGAACAGACACAATTCAAATCACACGCATTATTCAAACCTATCACATCCCACACACACAATACGATCTTTCAAAAGTCGATACTGTTGCCAACAACAAGACAGGCAGTGCTCCCACTGGCAGCCTCTAAGAAGCTTTTTAACAGTGAAAATTGGTTCAGGCTATAACGTAAAATTTTTACGTTTTACCCATGAAAAAATTTGTGTTCCGAGTTCGTAGAGAATTAATTATATTTAGTTAAACATATCATATTTATGAAAATCAGCAGTTATAAACCATCTGGTGGCAGCAGCAGTTACTACATTTAAGTTACTGTGTAAAAACATGTTGATAATTTTGTAGAGGTACCTGTAATCTGTGTATTTTACATTGTTCTTACTTTCATAATATTCATACCAGTTGTTGTTCAAAAATTTGGCACTGACACTATCACATGTTCTTTGGCTGGCTGAAGGACACAATATTATGCTTTTTAAGGTATCATCCAACCCTGTGCAAGTCTTCCACACCTACTACCATCTATTGCATCCAGGTATACCAAAAGCTTATGCTGTTCCAATCATCATGTTGCAAGCCTCCCCTTCCCCCCAAAAAACTGATATTAACTTGACCCCACACAGAATGATGTTAACCTGACCAACATACAATGAAGACAATGACTCTACCCCTCCCGTATCAGTTATCTCTTTCTACCCCATAGCCACTTGTCTAGTTTTGCATGTGTACTACATAGTTGCAGCACCGGCTGAATTTAATTAAATATTTATGAAAGTCACTGTTCCATATTGGTTCTATGACATATTTTGTCATTATTATTTAATAAGTGAGTCAAAACACAGTACAGTGTTGTTGTAAATTTAGTGAGAAACAAAAAGAGTACCGTATGTTCTTCATCCTTATTAAAGTATGTTGAAGCAAATTTTTCTTAACTGTGAAAAGGAAAATTTAATGTAAAAAATATAACCTTATTGTGTATGACAGACAAAATTAAGTCCACAGTTTATTATTACTAATTAAACTAGTCCAACATCCATCCAAAATGTTTTCTGCTGTAAGCCAAAATACGTCAGTGCCAAAATGATACTCACGTAGGCCTACATGTTCTTTGTGTCATTAAAGCTTCCTTTTGTGACAAATTTATATTCTGTTACATACTGTATATGTGCACAGGTAACAATCAAGTATGATCAGTTTATTTTCACATTCAAACCTTCTAATGAAAATATAACTATGTGACAATTAATTTAATCAAACAAACTGATCATTCTATTGTGATTGGAAAGGGGTAGCACTAAGATCCAGTATTGCCAGTTTAAAGCACACAGTTTTATAAGTCAGCAGGCACAATTCAAACTATTGTCATCAATATATCTTTTATGAAGTTGCTAAACTGCTACAAATTTTTTCAGACAAAGCTTTTCGTCATCACTGACATCATCAGGTCTTAAACAACATCTGTCAACTGTACGTTGTAGCCTTTTATACTTTAGGCCCCTCCCCTTATGTCATCGGCCCTCCTATTGGTTCTAGCTGCTGCCGCTCTTCACGGGAACTTTGTCTACATTTTTCCGTTAGGCGTTTTACTAACGTCCGTTAAATTGTTTTAAGAATCTCCCGTTAATTTCTTCATGTAATATTTTACTTTCTGACTTATAACTGTTTCGTGATCTTTTATTACACTTCGTCAATTTTAGTGTAATAAATGTGATCTTTTGACGAAACAACACAACCACCCGCACACAAATTAGCTAAACACTTAGATAAATTAATCATAAAAAACATATGTTTAACAAACAACACCACCGTCAAAAATAATTTAGATCTGGTGAATAAAACTCAACATGTCCACATTCCACACAATTCAACACTAGCTTCATTTGACATAACAAACCTATACACCAATGTACCCATAAAAGAAACTATAACAACATTAGAACAGTTACTAAAACTAAATAACACACCAGAAACACACATAAAAGAGATCATCCACCTCACCAAAATTATCACCGAACAAAATTATTTCTCACACAATAACATGGTTTACACACAAACAGATGGACTACCCATGGGCTCCCCTATATCTGGAATATTAGCCAAAATATTCATACATACCATAGAACAAGAACACATATTAAACAATAACAAATACACCAACAAAATCTTATATTGGCACAGATATGTTGATGATATTTTACTCCTATACAACGGCAACAAAAGACAAATTGAAAATTTTCACAAATACATTGACACTATACACCAAAAATTAAAATTCACACTAGATTTAGAACAAAATAATAGCATAAACTTCTTGGACCTTACAATTACCAAAACAAACAACACACACACATACAAAATATACAGAAAACCCACCACAGCAGACATGGTCATACATAACTCATCCAACCACCCAACTCAACACAAACATGCAGCTTTCAAATACATGCTCCATAGGCTCACTTCAATACCCCAAAACACACATGACTACCAAGAAGAACTCAATACAATCAAATATATAGCAGTAAAAAATGGATACAACCAGTGGTGAAGCTAGTAGTTAATGAATGGGTAGGCAAAAATCTTATCTTACATTTTTTTTAAGGAATCAGTAAAAGGACGGTGGTTCAAATCGGACGCTGAGGTAGAGTTTGCTGTAACCGAATGGTTCCACAAACAGCCGTAAGAATTTTACTAGCAGAGAATCTACAGGTTAGCGCAACAGTGGAACTCATGTCTTAATGTTAATGGAGACTTATTTTAAAATCGTTGAATAAAAAATGCTTTACAGCTCTATACGTGTTTCTATTGAACAATCCTTGTATTAGTCATACACAATAATTCAACTGATTGAACTTCAAAATTTTAAACTTGATTAGTTTCTATATATATGTTTAATGTTACAAATAATTCAAATAACAATCTTGGTCATCTGATAGTTCAGCGGAATAACAGGGACACTTTTAATAACCGCATAAAATAAACACACTTATAAACAACACAGGCGCTTTAACTTAACTGTTTGGACTCACAGAAGTGAGGCATGCCTCAACGCTCTATGTGTACAGCGCGGGACAATCCCCCCTCCCTTCACTTCCCTATCACACCCCTACATTGCTTACATACGATGTATACAAAAAACGCTGAGGCAATTTCAGGTTGCCTCATTCGCTTTAAACGAGCTATGCTGAATCTCACCTGTCACCATCTAGCGGTCGCTCAGTAAAGCACGTTTCGGTTTAATAAATTTGACAGTCGCGGTAACAATGTATAATCTTTACATTATGTAGTTCATACGTATTTATAATTTTTATTCTACAGAATTTTTTAGGGTAGGCATTGCCTCAATTGCCTCCATGTAATTTCGCCACTGGATACAACCCCGATTTAATAAACAAACTACACAAACGCATCCTAAACACAAAAAGTAAAACACATAAAACCAACAGTACACAACCCAGTAAATACATCACACTCGCATACTACAATTCCAACACACACAAAATTGCTAACACATTCAGGAAACACAATTATAAAGTAGCCTACAGAACTAACAACACCATCAGAAAACACATAAATAATACTAACAAAGACACAGACACATACAGCAAAACTGGTGTTTATAAATTAAACTGCAGTGATTGCAACCAGTTCTACATCGCCCAGACAGGAAGATCTTTTTCCTCAAGATACTCTGAACATCTAAAAGCCCTCACCACAAACTACATACACTCCACATTCGCCACACATTTACAAAATGAAAACCACGGTTACACAAACATAGAACACAACATGGAAATACTACACTACTTACACAAAAGTAGAAAACTAAACACAGCAGAACAATATGAAATATACAGACATCACACACTACAACCAAACAACATATTAAATGACCAATTACGCTATAGATCACATATACTTTTTGATACACTTGTTCATACACACACTTTGAATCCCAGCGCCAATTCCCTCCCACCAGCAACCCCCACCACACACACCTACAACCCATAATGGTTACTTTGTACAGACATTCTGTATTTCAAATCCCACTGAGGAAGACGTACACCACGTCGAAACGTTTGGGACAAAAAACCAAAAGTAAGTTTGTTCACTAGTGAAAGTTGTGTATATATATAATATATCAAAAGTAGCTAAGGTACGTTTAAGGTAACATTTGTATAAGTTCTGTCCTAAAATATGAAAAAATCATAGTTGTATTCCAATGAAGTAGATTCTGTCACCACCTCCATTCAGATGACACTGTACATTGAGTCTGATGAACTCTGGAATCTGGAGTTAATTTTTATCCTAAATTGGAAACTTATTTTTGTAGAATTTATCATAAATTCAAATGTTTATATATATTAATAGTAGCTAAAACAGAATACAACTAAAGTAAAATCATTATTTGCTAAAATATAATTCTTGTACTTTTCAATTTCATATACAAAATAAATTCTTAGATCTAACATACGATAAGCTTATCTGAAAATGAACTGAAATTTTAAAGCACATAATATCAACGAAACTAAAGTATTTAGCAGTATTATCAGAACAGTTGTTACCTTTCAGCTGTTCTAATTGTGTTGAATCCGTGCTGACTTAGATCTGTATGAGCTTCAGCAATGAAGGATTCATCGAGTTCTTTGGTACGACCTACTGTTGCTGATACTTCAAACCCTGCTGAGACCAACGCACCTGTTTTACAAAACAGAGTTATTGTTTCCACTCTTCCACATAACATACATTCTTAACAAGTAATTTAAGAGAAGTAAGATAAGTAATTTCAATAAACAATAAGATACTATACTGTAGGCCAAGTAATATGCTTTGAAAGTATGCTTTGAAATAGCATAACAAATGACACTACAATTATTTAGTAATACTCAAAAATAATATGACTATCCAAACAGAAAAGTAACACTAAATGATCATTCAATTATATTGCAGAACAAAACATATCTAAATTTGTTTAAATACCTAATGGTAACTTTTTATTATATCTTTTATAATTTTATGATAAAACATAATTCCCCAAATACCGTATATTTACTATGCACTTAATTTTTAATGTGAGCTACTGTAATTATTTAGACTAGATAAGTTGCTTTAGCCTAACATTCTTTATTGTTTACACTTGCTTCAAGCATAAGTGATGCAGATTTGTGCAAATATTGTTATCTCATATTTAATTTCTTGGATTTCGTTGTCCATGACGTGTCCGTTACTTAACTAAATATCACTATAATATTGACGACTCGGAACACTAAGTTTTTTATAAGTAAAAACGTAAAGTTTTACCTTACAGCCTAAACCGGCTTTCACCTATAGAAGGCTTCATCAGAGGCTGTCGTTAGTAGCGCTGTTCGTCTTGTTGTTGGTGACGAGATAGTTTTTCGAAAGATCGAAGCTGTGTGTGTGTGGTGAGATGTGTTCGAATAATGCGTGCGATTTGAATTGTGTCTGTTCGTTTAGGATGTCATTTTTATTTGTTTTTGTGTGTTTGTATATTTCTAATTGTTCTAGAGTGTCTAGTTTTCGGCCTTTTGTGTGTACGTGTAGTATGTTCATGTTATTGTCGATGTTTTTATATGTGTGGTTTGCTTCAATGAGGTGGTTTGCGAAGGTAGATTCTGTAGTGGTGTGGAGTGCTTTCGTGTGTTCAATGTATCTCTGTTTGAAGCTACGTCCTGTCTGGCCTATGTAGAATTTATTGCAATTTGAAAGTGGGATTCCTTGACTCCGTGGTTGTATAAACCATTGATACATAACAGTGTCCAGTTGGTCATATTTTGCTAATTTCATGGTTTTACGAGTCTTAGGATCTCCATCGATGTTTTGCATTTTTGAAACATGCTGTTCTATTTTTTCAGCATCGCGTTTAATGTAATTCACTGTGGTTCTTCCAACACCGTAAATGAGAGCAATACTAGTGGAGTTTAATGTTTTTTCAAACATTTAATAATATTATTATATATAAAAAAAACTTTCACAAATGAACTTACTTTGGTTATCACTTTCACAAATGTTTCAAGGTGATGTGCCTCTTCCTCAGTGTGAGGTAAATACTGAATGTCATTGTTACAGAATAACAATTATGGACTATAGGTGTGTGTGGTGGGAATTGATGGTGGGAGGGAATTGGCGCTGAGGTTCAAATTGTGTGTTTGGATCGATGTATCAAATAGTGTATGTGATCTGTAATGTAATTGTTCATTTAATATGTTGTTTGGTTGTAGTGCGTGATATCTGTATATTTCAAATTGTTCAGCTGTGTTTTAATTTTCTACTTTTTGGTAAGTAGTGTAATATTTCCATGTTGTGTTCTATGTTTGTGTAACTATGGTTTTCATTTTGTAAATGTGTGGCAAATGTGGAATGTATGTAATTTGTGGTGAGGGCTTTTACATGTTCTGAAAATCTGAAATAAAAAGATCTTCCCATCTGGCCGATGTAGAATTGGTTACAATCATTACAATTTAATTTATAAACTCCTGTTTTACTGTATGTGTCTGTGTCTTTGTTAATATTTAAATGTTTCATAATGGTGTTGTTGGTTCTGAAGGCAACTTTATAATTGTGTTTTCTAAATGTGTTAGCAATTTTGTGTGTATTGGAGTTGTAGTATGTAAGTGTTATGTACTTACTGGGATGTGTGTTGTTGGTCTGATGTGTTTTATTTTTTGTGCTTAGGATGCGTTTGTGTATTTTATTTACCAAATCGGGGTTGTATCCATTTTTAACTGCTATATATTTGATTGTGTTAAATTCTTCTTGGTAGTCATGTGTGTTTAGGGGTACTGTAGTGAGTCTATGGAGCATGTAGTTGAATGCTGCATGTCTGTGTTGAGTTGGGTGGTTGGATGAGTTATGTATGACCATGTCTGATGTGGTGGGTTTCCTGTATATTTTGTATGTGTGTGTGTTGTTTGTTTTGGTGATTGTGAGGTCTAAGAAGTTTATGCTATTATTTAGTTCTATTTCAAGAGTGAATTTTAATTTATGGTGTATAGTGTTAATATATTTGTGGAAATTTTCTATTTGTCTTTTGTTGCCGTTGTATAGGAGTCATCAACATACCTGTGCCAATATATTATTTTTTCGGTGTATTTGTTATTGTGCAATATGTGTTCTTGTTCTATGGTGTGTACAAATATTTCGGCTAGTATACCTGATATAGGGGAGCCCATGGGTAGTCCATCTGTTTGTGTGTAAAACGTGTTATTGTGTGTGAAATAATTTTGGTCAGTTATAATTTTAGTTAGATGTATGATCTCTTTTATGTGTGTTTCAGGTATGTTGTTTAATTTTAGTAATTGTTCTAATGTAGTTATAGTTTCTTTTATGGGAACATTGGTGTATAGGTTTGTTATGTCAAATGAAGCTAGTGTGAAATTGTGTGGAATGTGGATATGTTGAGTTTTATTCACTAGATCTAAATTATTTATGACAGTGGTGTTGTTAGTTAAATTTATGCTATTTCTGATTAATTTATCTAAGTGTCTAGCTATTTTGTGTGCAGGTGCTTGTGTGTTGTTTATAAGTGGCCTGATGGGAATATTTGGTTTATGTAATTTCGGTAATGCATTTAGTGTAGGGGCTTTTGGTTTAATTTGTTTAAAATATTTGATGTTGTCAGGTAATACTATGTGTTTTGTGTTATTTAAGGTTTTGTTTATTTGTTTGTGATAATTTGGGGTGGGATCTTTATTTAATTTAGTGATGTTGTTTTCATTAAAAAATATTTCGATTTTGTTATTTAAAGCTTGTTTTTCTATTATGACATTAATATTGCCTTTGTCTGCTTTGAGTATGGTTAGGTTGTGCTCTTGTAATTTACGTTTTATGTTTTTTAGTAATTGGAATTCAATACTGTGTTGTTTATGTTCATATTGCTGTATGTGTTGTAATTTGCGTTTGATATCGTGGCGTATGGTGTCTTGGTCTATGTTATGCGTGTGTTGTATGGCTGTTTCAGCATCAAGGACTATGTCACGTGTATGTCTTTTATTATTTAATAATAATCTCAATTTTCTGGTTGAGATCTAACACGACCCGTTTACGCTTTTCAGGCATTTTTTAGCTGTTGCACAAAACCAAAAAAGAAAAGAAACCTTAACAACGAAACTTACTGGTCTGAATGTCACTTTCATGTGCCAAAACAATTAAGCCACTATGCAACACATAACGTACAGCACCGAGCACAACAGCTTCTCAGCCACAACTGAAACTGACCACGTGCGCGATAGCTAGGCAGGCCAAGAACGTGACTCATCAATAGAACAACAGTGCGCCACTCCGGCGCCTCTGCCGGTCAGCAGTAAAGCGAAGATGATTTTTCATGATAATCTGGTTACTGTACATAGTGTACGGACTGACAGTTAACAGAAACTGATGATTAAAAGAGTGACGGTTAACAGAAACTGACAGTTAATCGAAGTTTCACTGTAATCATAATCAGTGAACTTCAAAATTTTTCACATTCTTCAATATCTAGAGACATATATACTTGACATTGGGTATCAAGGTATCAACAGTACTGTTTCATGCCATACAGCTAGCTAAGAGTATAGTGAAAAAACTTCATTGAATAAAATTAAATTAATGTGTGATGATTGGTTGAATAGTTATCTCTCTTTACTCCCTCTTCTCAAATGCCTGTCTGTAATGCCAGACTTATAGCTGGCAGTTGAGTTTAAATAAATGATATTATCAGTCTCATCTAAATTTAGAGAGGCAACAAATAGAAAACGGGGGGATTCAGTGGGGATTAAATAGCCGTTTGGAGGAACTGGATTATGTGGATGACCTGTGCCTTCTTGCAGAAAACCTACAAGATATGGAAATTAATTTGAACAATCTGAAAATAGAAGCCAAACAAGTAGGCTTAAAGATAAATAACAGAAAGACCAAGGAAATGTGTATTAACTATAGAAATAATTCTGATTTGATACTAGACGGAAGAGTTAGAGAAAGTGTTGAGGAATTTTGCTATCTGGGTAGCATGGTTAGTCAGGATGGAGGTGCTCTTAGGGATGTGATAAGTCATATAAATAAAGCAAAAGGAGCATTTGCACAGTTAAGACCAGTATGTAGATCACCTCATATATGCAGGAAGACAAAACTCAAAATATTTGACTCAAATGTCAAATCGGTGTTGCTGTATGGATGTGAGACCTGGAAAGTGACAAAGAACATTACCACAAGGTTACAGACTTTCATAAACCGTTGCCTGAAATACGTAATGAGAATTTAGTGGCTCAAGACCATCTTGAACAGAGTTCTATGGGAGGCCACAAGTCAGAGTACCATCCAACTACAGATAAAGAGAAGAAAATGGAGGTGGATCGGTCACACCCTGAGAAGACCACCAGAAAATATCACTAGACAGGCACTGAATTGGAATCCACAAGGTAGCCATAGATGTGGAAGACCAAGGAACACCTGTAAGAGGACTATGGAAAGAGAGCTGGCTGGTGTCAACAAGACATGGAGGTAGGTAAAGGCCCTGGCAATGGACAGAACATGCTGGAGAAATTTTGTCGAGGCCCTATGTTGCACCTAGGAATTTAAGGACTTAAGTCATGTAAATGTAAAATCAATAATTGCTTTAATAGACACCTGTAATCTGATTTGAATGTGTAAATCACACCCTGATCCATAGGCTGTACACTCTATTTAATATTAGAAAATTTAATGTTTAAATGTCATGTAGCATGATTCACAAAAGATGATTTCTATTTGGTGTTATTTTTTCAATTATCCATTCAGCACATGCAGCCAGCCTTCCATAATTTACCTTGCCATTCATGCTCTTTTATTGTTTTACCATATATCTGAAAACTTCCTATGCCTAAGTGTTTGAAACATCTTGGTTTTGCAGGTTTTTCATTTACTATGGTGTTTTCCATTTCAGTTTTCTGCATACTAAAACAACACGTCTTTCTTTAAACATTATGTTTCCAGTATACTTTTCTCCATGAGGCACAACTGACTAAAAATAAAGCACAAAAATGTATTCTTGTTTCATCAGCATTCTTGATACTGTCAATAATTATGCCGTTTCTGCTTCCATTCAGTTACTAAAATTTCAGTTATTTCTTTTAATTCCCTTTACACATCATCCATACAATCTCTGGTTACAATATCCAATAAAATGTCCATAATATGCCTAGTTTTGATGCTGTCCACCCATCCAGAAGATGCCTTGAACTCAATGTTATCTTGAAATCAGTAAGACTTTGCTTTGTACCATTAATCTAGAAATGGGCAATTTTTGGAACATGCATTCAAAAACTACTCCCACATTATCTAATTAATTTCTCAATTGCCTGTTCTTTGCACTTAATTGTACTTTTGCCATGCAACCCTATAATCATAATTTTGTCTTTGTATTTTTTCACAAAAATTTCAATTTTTCCACACTTATAATAACTGCACATTATAATTTCATGCATAGAGGCTTGTCTTCCTTGTTAGATTCAATCATTTCCACTTTGCCACTAAGTAATAACAATACATAGTCTAACAATGTTTAGCCATGATCCTCATTTTAAAACAATATTCAAACTGTGCAAAGGGATCTATTGTCACATATGGTACTGGTTTTCATACAACTATGACTGTAACAAAAACTTACTTTCCTCAACTTTATGTTTATACAATGCATATGTAATGGTAAGGAACATAATTACTAAAACAGCATGTGAGCTGATAAACATTCATTGTACTCTTCTAACATAAATAAATATCGGTATGGAGAACCATACATGACTTCCATGTTCTAAGATTTATATTTAAAATCATTTTTGAAATGAAATATTTCCATAGAAACTACTTCTTTCTACTTACTGCTTCAGCCTTAACCACAGTACTGTGGTCACTAATGTATACCACCTCACGTTATCGCACTCGATTTTCACTGATGATGGAAGTCGATGGCACTGCCGAAGCGTCTGGTTTTGCAGAAAACTTTGGTCTACGGCCAAACAGGATGGGAAGAAATGTTAACAACAAACTACTTCTTTGTTGCCGATAACGTAGTACATATATAAAAAATTATCCCCTCCCTCTTCAACTATAATTTTCATTTATAGAAAATTACCCCCCCCCTCCCTGTTCAACTAGCCTCTTCATTTATAGATATTTCATCTACGTTTCTACAGTGGATTATTAAGATCTTCTTATCAGGATACTTTATTTATCAAAATTAAGTACTTTACTCTTGTTACAACAAAAAATGTTTCCGGTAAACTACCCTTTCCTCCTAACCGATCTTCACCAAAATCAATAGGCCTTGAGGCCTCTACAAATCAGGCACATATGTAAAAAATTATTTGATTCTGTTTGAATTTACAGCAGTTATTGTTTGTCATGAAAATATTTCTCTTGTTACAACATAAAATGTTGCAGGTAAACTACCCCTTTCCCTTAACCGATCTTCACCAAAATCAACAGGCCTTGTGTTCCCTACAATGTAGGGAACTATGCAAAACATTATTTGATTACGTTTGAATTTACAGCAGTTATCGTTCATCATAGAAAAAATTACCCTTGTTATCACATAAAATGTTGCAGGTAAACTACACCTTTCTCTTAACTGATCTTCACCAAAATCAATAGGTCTTGAGTCCTCTACAATTCAGGGATGCATGCAAAACATTATTTGATTCTGTTTGAATGTGCAGCAGTTATCGTTCATCATAGAAATAATTACTCTTGTTAAAACATTAAAAGTGGCAGGTAAACTACCCCTTTCCCTTAACTGATCTTCACCAAAATCAACAGACTTTGAGTCCTCTACAACTCAGGCACATATGTAAAAAATTATTTGATTATGTTTGAATTTATGGCAGTTATCGTTCTTCATGATAAACGTTCTCTTGTTACAACATAAAATGTTGCAGGTAAATTACCCCTTTCCCTTAACCGATCTTCAACAAAATCAACAGACCTTGAGTAATCTACAATTGAGGAAGGTATGCACAAAATTATTTGATTCTGTTTAAATGTGCGGCAGTTATCGTTCGGCATAGAAACAATTACTCTTGTTAAAACATAAAATGTGGCCAGTAAACTACCCCTTTCCCTTAACCGATCTTCACCAAAATCAACAGGCCTTCAATCTTTTACAATTGAGGAATGTATGCAAAAAAATATTTGATTCTGTTTGAACATGCAGCAGTTATCGTTCATCATAGAAAAAATTACCATTGTTAAAACATAAAATGTTGCTGGTAAACTACCCCTTTCCCTTAACCCATCTTCACCAAAATCAACAGACACTGAGTTCTCTACAGCTCAGGAAGGTATGCAAAACATTATTTGATTTTGATTGAATTTACGGCAGTTATCATTCTTCATAGAAAAAATTACCCATGTCAAGACATAAAACGTTGCTGGTAAACTACCCCTTTCCCTAAACCGATCTTCAACAAAAACAATAGGTCTTGAGAACTTTACAATTCAGGGCTGTATGCAAAACATTATTTGATTCTGTTTGAATTTCCGGCTGTTATCGTTTGCCATAGAAAATACTGTTGTTAAAACATAAAACGTTGCAGGTAAACTACCCCTTTCCCTTAACCGATCTTCACCAAAAACAATAAGTCTTGAGTACTCTACAAATCAGGGCTGTATGCAAAAAAATATATGATTCTGTTTTATTTTGCGGCTCTTGTCGTTTGCCATAGAAAAAAATCTATAGACACACAGACAGACAGACACACACACACACACAGACACTTTTCGAAAACTGACTTTTTCATGTTTTGAGGGTAGTACAATCAGAATTTGCAATAATCTCGACCACGATTTTTTTTTGCCATCACCATACTTCCATTTCCTTAAGGAACATGGAAGTAAAAAGGGTATTGAAAGTTATATGGCCATCTCTTATCTACACTGACTTGTCTGTTGGCAGTGACTTCGCTCATATGTTAACTTAAAACAGTTTCTCTTCATGTACTCCATAGCACAAGATTTCACTCTTTCATTTTCTTTATGTAAGTCAGTATCAGATAAGAAACAGTAAACTTAAAATTTTAGAAACTGAATTTCTTTAGTGTATAAACATTCTTCTGAAAAGTACTATCTGCCTCATTTGATCAGATTTACACTTCACACTAATAAATAACATGTAAACCATTCGCCTGGACTACAAACTTTTCGTATTGGACAAGTTTCTGTTTTACTTGTGTTTTTCTCTGAGGATGTTTTACTGTATTTTATTTATTTACTGAATAATAAAAACATGTGTAAAGAATAAAAAAATAATACAGAATGACCAGGATGTCAGCAACAGAAGATAATTTTTCTTGTATAAAACATTTTCTAGGTGCTTCTATAAAATAAGTAATACTTAATTACCTTTGTACAATAATTATCTGCAAATTAATCACCCACATTCACTAATTAACTATGGGGAAGAAAATTATTAAGGAACCCTAACTGCATCAGTAACTTCACATGCAACGAAATGTTTTTTAATACAGTTGTATGTATCATACAATAATCTTACCTGTGTTGCAAATATTTTTGTGGTCTAGTAATACTTCATAACACTTTGCATTTAAATAGTTAGTGTTTTTTAAACTTAACAGACTAAATAAAACTCATGCTTGGTGCCATACCTATCACTTCTGTGAAAATTATTTTAACATTGACACTTAACATTTTTCTAATTGAAATTGACAGTTTACTTAAGAATGGAAATGACCTGATAATGGCACATTTTTCTTTATAATTAAACTGTAAGTGTATTCTTATTATTAAAAGTCGACTGTGTCACCAAGAAAAAGACGGACAGCGCTCCCAGTGGCAGGCTCTTACAAAGCTTATAATACCGGTAAGCGAAAACTGGTTCAGGCTATAAGGTAAAACTTTTATGTTTTTACCCATAAAAAACTTTGTGTTCCTAGTCGGTAGTGATTTAATTATATTTGGAAAATATTCAATACCATAAATGCAGTGTAATGATATGTGAAACTAAAAACTGCATTCTGAAATAAATTATAAGTGATTATGTAGAATACAATCAAAATTATTGGAGCTGATTAGTGATTTCATTAGAAAATCTATCAAGTTTCAATAATGGATCATCTTAATAATGAGAAAATTAAATGAAGAATGGTAATAAAAAACTAGTAATTATAATGGTAAAAAAAATATTGATATCATACTTGACATAAAAGACACCTGAAGAAGATGTAAACCATGGACGTCATGGAAGGACAAAATGAATGGGATTTTGGTAAAATGGAATCTTCAGGGTGGTGTTTGGAATGACAGAGTGTGGTGGAAAAGGTGGATGAAAAGAGAAACAGCTAAAGGTGGGTAACAGAGATGTTTTTATGTATAATAAACAGAAACAAAACTCATATGCCAGTAATTAATGCATATTTAGTAGATAACATTATTGTTTTCATAATCTCTAAATTATACTTTCAAGATGGTTTTAATTTTATTAAGACACAATAATGTAATTTACTGATTAGTGCTTACTCATACTGTAGATATCTGCAACATCTTAATTAACATAGCATATAGCAATGTAGCATAGCATAGCATAAAGAAGTCAGGTGTAAATAAATTAACCATTGGAGTACATCATTTTGGGAATTAGAAATTTTACCTACAAATGAGTTTCCAACTGAAGCTACTAAATTCCTCTTCTGTTCGAGTTTTATGGTTCCAAACTGTTATTAGGCTTGTCAAAAGAATAAAATCCTTTATATACCTTAGAAGAGAAGGAGAACAAAGTGGTAGTGGAGGAGAAGGGGGAGGACAAGATAAAGTGGTGTTAGAGGAGGAGGAGGAGGGGATGAGAAGGATATGTAGGGGAGGGGAGGGGAGGAGGACACAATTTTATAGAGGAGGAGGAGACATTTATTTCAAAGATATCTAACCTACTGAAAATAGAGCATGATGCTTATAGCAGTTATTAGCTTTTATGTATTTTATCCAACAGACAAGAGTCTATAACACTACTACAACAACAACTACTACTATTTTCTTTTTATCCCACATTAAGATGTTTATTTCTTGACCGTTATTGTAACTCACGGACTTGGTTCAGTGTGTGAGAAGTAATTCAAATGTAGTGCCACATGAAACATTTTCTAAGCATTGCTGTGGTTCTATATGTCATGTAATCACTATATTTAAAATATTATAGAAAAATTTTAACCTGTAGAGGGCTTTCGAGGAGCTGGTGACTGCGAAGAAGTCTTACGATGTCGTGATTCTGAATGATTTGTAGAGTTACTGGGCTTTCTGCTAGTACTTCGTGACCCCTAGAAGAACATGTATGAGCATACTTCATATGGAATAGTAAAAACCAAATAATTTTTTATTGCAAATAATAACACTTTAAACAATAATAGCTGCACTTCTAAGCAGGTAGCTGTACACACATGAATTCATGCACATGTGCTCACGCGCGCATGCATACACACACACACACACACACACAAAGGTGTGCGTGCACATTTAGTGGTGTATAAGTGTATGGATATACTGGTATGTTAGTGACATTGTTTTGCTAATTGATTTATGTGCTGCAGTAGTACCCAATAATTATTTTTATAATTATATAAAGGTGAGGTAGTAATTATTCGCAAGACAGTGCTATTCGTTTTTTTGTATTGACAAATGTGTTTTTTTGTGCATGTAGCTAGTCCAAACATCTGCAAAGTAACACAACTGTACAGTTTTTAAGTTGGTATATCAGTTCTAGTGGTATTAACTACGTCTGCTCTACTATCCATTGCACCAAAGAAGAGCCACTTTCAGTGATTCCTTTCATTGTCACATTATTAAATACGGAAAATGTTAAACATATCAGCTGAGTCATCCCAGTGGGTTTTGTTTAAGTTGGTATATCAGTTCTAGTGGCATTAACTATGTCTGCTCTACTATCCATTTGCACCAAAGAAGAGCCACTTTCAGTGATTCCTTTCATTGTCACATTATTAAATATGGAAAATGTTAAACATATCAGCTGAGTCATCTCAGTGGGTTTTGTTTTGTGCACGTAGCTAGTTCAAACATCTGTAAAGTAACACAAGTGTACAGTTTTTAAGTTGGTATATCAGTTCTAGAGGTATTAACTACGTATGCTCTACTATCCATTTGCACCAAAGAAGAGCCACTTTCAGTGATCCTTTCATTGTCACATTATTAAATATGGAAAATGTTAAACCTATCAGCTGATTCATCTCAGTGGGTTTTGTTTTGAGTTGTCAATTCTTCCTTCACCAATTTTAAAAGTCCCACTACTGAAAATAACTTCTATAATTGAAGCAAATCATCTTGCATTTTAAACAACCATCAGTGAGTGAACAGGCAAATAAATTTAACATCAAATAACTCTAGCCATAAATTTTAAATTCCCTCTTCAAGTTAAAATTAAGTTTATGACTAGATTCCAGATGCAACATTTTTATTACAGTAGACCATCGATTATCCGAACATCCATTAACCAAACGATCTATTATCTGAAATTAATAAAAAGTACAATTATGTACTGTACTATACAGTAATGTATTGGACACATGTTAACAATTGGCTAAAGGTGGATGAAGCTGATCCTGGTTTCAGTTATTAACCGATGAAGAGATAGTTGAATATTAGATGAACGTAATGAAAACGAAACAAAGTCAGATGAAGACGGTGAGAATGCTACTAATACAAAACCACCAACGGCAGCAAAACGTTTTGACGCACTTGAGACTGTTCTAAAGTAGGTTGAAACAGAAGATGAGATATATTGTATTCAGCTTATGAATATTAAACAACTTCAGCCTTTAGCAGCGAGAAAACGGAGTATTGGTTTGAAGCAATGATAAAACAATTCTTCAAAAAGTGTAAATCCAATATACTGTATGTTTTGCTTTGTTTTTTAATTTTTAATTAATTTAATAGTACATTTTTGTCATTAAACTCTAATTTTGTTTAAATTAACTTTTAGTTTGTATTAATTACACTTAGTTTTAATTCAATTATTTTTAGCCTTAGTAATACATTACAGTACAGTATACAGGTTGCTGTAATTATATAACAGTATGTTAGAAATGATTTTGTAATAAAAACCTTTGTTTTTGTAAAGAGAAATAATGTTTTCAATTTACGATTTATTATCCGAAATATCAATTATCCAAACAGGCCCTTGTCCCAAGAGGTTTGGATAATCGATGCTCTACTGTAATCTATTATTATCTAATTCTGGAATTGTAACCATAATACTATTGCTATTTATATACTTACATGTTTTTCAGGAGTGTTTGTACCATCAGGTGTTAGGTAATTGATAAGCTTCTGTTCAGGGCCAAAAGTAGACATGGTGAGCAATGTGTTGGTCGGCTGCACTGGTACAGGCCTGTACTTGGCTCTGGGTATCATCACTGTTAGTGAGCGGTCTCGTTGGTCCATGGTGCCACTATGTGTATGTACCAAAGGTGGTGCTAATGGTGCTGGACCTTTGAGAGCCTTTCTCATCACCTTCTGTCTTTGAGCTTGAATTACAGCCTACACAAGTAAAACAAATTTTGTATAAATATTTATTTATATTAATCATTTATACAAGGTTTGATCAAAAAGCTCATGCCATAGCACCTAGCAATAAAAATTCATGGAACACAATACCATCATACTGCCATGATCTTCAACTTCTCTACAACTGTCATTGTAGCTTTTACACCATTTCTAAATTCACTCATAAATACCAGACTCACTAAAAACCTTCTGCAGCCTTTTCACCAAATTAGAGCACATCTAAACACAAATTTAATATTAGATCTTTAATCTCTCTTAGTAGACTGTTAAAAAATGATCTAATATAACAAACACACATCTTATTCAATTACCTATCAAAATCTAAACTATAAATCCAATTTCACCAGGCAATTGTCACCAGCATGTGATTCAACATCATATACAGTGGTTTTCTACTAGGACACTTCCTAATATAGGAAATTCAAAAATAGGATGAAAATTTTGGTTAAACCATATATGTCAGCATCAAATTGTCAGTAGTTTATAGTAAAATACAGACTGTTCCATTTATTTTGAAGCAGTTTACTTTGGCTTTGTTAAGTGGCTCCTTAAGTGAGTAATGGACATTTTACCTAGCAATTATGTAAAGTGTCAATATGTTGAAACATGTTTAGTTAAAAATAACATATGCAGTTAAAAAGCAGAGGAACTAAACTACAGTATAAATGAACAACAAAGTTTTACACACACACACACACACACACACATTTACTCACATCACAATCACATTTTTGTTATTAAGAATAAATAATAGTTGTTTTGATAGTTCATCTTCTTTTTTCACAGCACTAAATTAATATTGGTTATTAAATTTTCACTTGTGAACTTAATTTGTTTCCTCCCGTAAGCGTTTTGGCATGATGTGCGCCTTCGTCAGCAGTGTGAGACAGACTGTCAGTAAATTGTAACGGGTTTTTTGTTGGTAGGTTGAGGGGGGGTGGAAGGGAATTGGCACGGGGATCCGAATTATTGTTTGTTTTTTGTATAATTGTGTCAAAGAGTGTGTGTGATTCTCTATGGGATCCCTCCCTATGGGATCCCCCATGTCAGGAATACTGGCTGAAATATTCATACACAAAATAGAACAAAAACATATAATAAACAACAACAAATACACCAACAAAATCATTTATTGGCACAGGTACGTGGATGATATATTACTTTTATTTAATGGCAATACAAGACAGGTCGAAAATTTCCACAAATACATAAACACAATACACCACAAACTAAAATTTATACTGGAAATAGAACAAAACAATAGTATACATTTCTGGACCTAACAATTAACAAAACAAACAATACACACACGTATAAAATAAACAGAAAAACAACCACAACTGACATGGTCATACACAACACATCAAACCATCCAATGCAACACAAACATGCGGCATTCAACCATATACTCCATAGACTAACAAAAATACCATTAAGTAAACAGGATTATAATGAAGAACTCAACACAATCAAATATATAGCAATAACAAACAGTTACAACCCTAATTTAATAAACAAACTACACAGACACATCATAAACAAAAACAACAAAACAATAAATATCAACAACACACAACAAAATAAATACAACACACTCACATACCATAACTCCAACACACACAAAATCGCCAACACATTCAGGAAACAAAAGTACAAAATAGCATACAGAACAAACAATACCTGTAACGTATTGCCACGTTACAAATCCAGGGAACCCATCTTAACTGACACTTGCCAATTACATGGGCTGCCTACCTTGTAACGAACTGTTATTAAACTCAAATTAGTAGAACAAATTACATAAGATAATTATAAGGAAACAAGGGAAGGTATTTCACTGATTTATGCACTCATTTTCAGGTGTAACAAGATGACTTCTCTTTATTAACAACTGTTACTCAAAGATCCCATGACATCATTAATTAGATTAAAATATTTAAATGCTTTTCATAAAAACTTAGGGATCAAACTGATTATGTTTTCTTTTACCTCGGATCTGAGTTTACTTTAAGTATATTTATAGCAAAGGCTTCTAAGTATTTTGAGTTCATCTAGACGCTTGCAAGACTTCTTTTACCATTTGAAGAATGGTATTATTACTTAAAGTGATTATAAATTACATTTACATTTAAGGCGTTACAACGTATGATATTGAATCTTACAGTAAACTCTTAGCTTGTCTCATTTTAATTTTAAACAAAATTTATAGTCTTTGAAAAGTCTCTTTTTAATGTGAGTTGTGTATCAAATATGATTAACTCTCGATAGGCAAGCTATCGAGTCACCTTTACAATTGGTCGTAGTAACCTCGTCATGGGGTGTCTCTCTTGGGGATTCTTGGAGTCGGCGTCATCATCTGAGTCGTGTCTTCAGCAAGTACTAGATAGGATGTTCACTGCGGAGATTGAAGTTTCTTTTGTGAAAGTCGGTGTAGATCCACGGAAGTCCTCGTCAGCGTCTTATGCATCGTATACATGTATTTATGAAGTTTATGCAGATCACATCTTCATGTATAAGGTTGTACTTGTATTTACCTCTTGAGGGGAGACGTCATCTTGCTTACTACTAGTTAAGTTTTTGTTTTACTTATTACATTTTTCTTCTTAACACATCTTTATATAATTCACACATTTCACAACGCTCGCCACGTTTAGCAGTGGTAGCTAACATTTTAAAATTAAATTAAAAAAACAAATGCATTTTCGTGGAGCTCTCGCTCATACGTCTGTACGGTCTGATGGCAGCATAGTGACTCTCTACTAGATTCGACCTGTAGCGGGTCATTTTTGGATGTTTTTATTTTTTACGGTTTGGGGTATACATTTATATTTTTATTCATTTCATTTTGGTCGGGAGCCTTATAAAAAATGACGAAATAACTGTGTTATTGTGCAACGTTATTTAACAAGCAACAGCACGATGTTGAGAAATAGAGTTTGGAACAAAAGCGATACGCAGGTGTTATTGTGTAAGCCGGCAAGCGAAGCATTTACCTCCACCAAAATTCTAAGAACTCTGTACTTGTGTAAACAGCACACAGACGCAACTGTATCACTACACATCTGAGTGACGCAGCCAGCCACAAAACCGGATGCCCTAGGACGAATAAAATTCCACAATGTGCTTTTTGAGCGGCAGGAAGTCATGGCAAAATCCGGTCTTTCCAATGACATCAGCAGAGCCAAGCCTAATATTAAGCTCTGGTCATCCACACATATCCGCTCCAATCCATATATAAAGTGGTTACTTCCCAACAAATGCAGCCGGAGCGACGAAAGCGTAGTGGCAGTGAAACACTGATTCCCGGCAAAAAGTAAAAAGTACCTGTTACATTACAAGTTCCAAGGGGAGTCCACAAGCAGCAGTTCGTCACTGATCGCGTCTGGCCAGACACCGCCCTAAAGGGGCTCTTCAGATTTTTCCACGTTTCAGTCTTAAACTCTATTTTGTGAACTATTATGCGGCAGTGAAACCAATATTTATCAATTAGCAACAACCGTGTAATCCGGAACTCACATCACAAAGTCAAAAATGAGAAAAACGAACAGTGCGAACTAAAACCGCGTGCCGGCTGGGGAGTGGTATTTTTATATTATTAGATTCAATGTGTTAAAGGTTTGTTAATAATGTGAGCGTGTGTGATGCAGGCTGGGCTCTCTTGTAAGTAATAGAAAATAAGAATAGACGTAATGATTACGCAATTTGTAAAATCATAATATTTTAAAGTGTGCAAAATCTATATTTGGAGGAAAAGTAAAACATTCAAATCTGTCAAATAATTTTAAAATAAAAATTAAAAGTTGAATTCTCTTCTAACATGAGTTGTGTCAGTACTTTGCATAACCCATAGACCATGTTTGTATCTAGGTACATGTGAACGAATCCTGGGACCCTGTAAGTTTTCGTAACGGTAAGTAACAATTTAATTTGAGATTTAATTATAATAATAAATGTGATTGATCGGTAAGTCACAGTTGGCGCCACGGAACAGGCACGAATTGAATTAATTATAATTAATTAATTGAATTCCGCATCGACAGAGATACAAACGTGTTCTAGCTTAGCTTAGCAACCTGACAGTATATTACAAAATTTAAGTATTTATTTAATTAATTATTCTATTTAAGCAATTTATATAATTTAATTTGTATCAATAATACAAAATGTCAAATAACGAAAATGACGTAAATAAAATGAGTGTCGAAGTTTTCGACGACTCAAACGTTAGTAACTATGAAACACACTCGACTCCAAGTGTGAGTCAGAGTGAAGCAGAAATAAGTATAACAGATCAAAGTAAAGTAAATGAAGATTCAGGGATTCAAATAACCCCGAAATTAGATAGGGAAAGTAGAATTGATAGTAAAGAAGTCGGCTTCACTGACGGAAATATAGCAGCGCAATCTACTCCGTCGACAACACGAACCAAAGGGTTGTCGATGGACGATCTGTTTAATCTAATGAAAACCATGTCTGAAAATATAAATAGCAATTATAAAGAGCAACAAATTGATTCCAATGTCAAATACAATAAAATGAACGATAAATTTGATAGACAAAGTAGCGATTTTAATGCAAAGTTTGAAGTTCAAAAGAATAGTTTGGATGAATTAAAGAACCAAATTAACGAAATAAAGAGTGACTCTGACGTTAAATTTAATATCCAGAAGGACAAATTCGATAAGTTGAAATATGAGATTCAAGAAATTAATAGACATTGTGAAAGTACTAAAGTAGAATTTACTAATAAAATTAACCAAGTAGAAACCAAGTTAGATGATTCAATGCAAAAGATAGATGTTAAATTTAATGAAATAGATAGCCAGTTATGTAGAGCTGAGAAGCAAATCAATGAAAATAATGAAATATTAATAAATTCAATGAATGAGTATAATAATGATATAGAATCCAAAATTAGTAAATGTAATATAGAAACTGAATGTAAGTTGAGTAGCGTAGCAATGACAGTTGAAAAAATTAGTCAAACTATTGATGAACACTAAAATAAAATAGACTATAAAATCTATGAAATAGAAGGTAATTGTAAAACAGAGATACAAGCTATACAAAATACAGTGAATACTATAGATAAGCGTCATGTACAAATTGAGAGTTTAAATAACAATATATTTGCATCAATTGAACAGAGTATAGTTAATGTAAAAGACGAATTGAATTTAGCTATAAACGAAAAACTTAATAGCGTCACTGAACAAATAGTCATTACTAAAGATGTGAATAGCGATATTGAGTTAGAGTTGTTTAATTGTGAAAACAGGGGGGTACACCCTATGCAGTTTTTAAATAGAGTCAAAGAATTCAATCAGTTTTGTAGAAGTAGCTGGCAAGTACAACTGCTAAAAATAATGAAGTGTTTTAGAGGGAACTCCGCGGTATGGGCGGAAGTACATAAAGTAGACTGGGTAAACTATCAGTGTTTTGAGACGGCATTTAGAGAAAAATACTGGTCGGAGGAGGAACAAGAAATATTGCGAAGTAAAATTATGGGACCAGGTAATTTTGGAACCCAAGGGAGCAATGTAACTATGTATGTAATGCGATTATACAATGAGGCCAAGTATTTAGAGCCACCGTTACCATTTAGATCGTTCGTCCGACATATAAGTAAGCATTTGCCCAGAGAAATACAGATTACGTTAATGACGCGTGAAATTTTAGAGATCACGGAACTAGAAAAAATATTGGACATTTTTCAGAATATACGGGAACGTGATATGAGTAGGCGAATAAACACACCAACAACACATATGAATGTTAATCACAACCAATCTCGGGGAATACCAAATTTTCACCGAGGGGCGAGAGGGGGAAACAATGATAATCGAGGTGAGGGTTGGCGATGTGCCGATTGTAATGTTGAAAATTATGCTATAAGAACAACCTGTTTTAGATGTTACAAACCGAGAGAATGTCAACGCAGTGAGAGAACGTATCAGCAACAGAGTCAACCGCAGAGAGGAGGCGAGAACGCAAGAGGAGCACCGAGAGGAAACGGAGGCGGAAATAGAGGCAGAGGTGGATACAACCAGGCGGTAGCGGGTCCATCCACGGGAAACTAGCGGAGACAATGGAGAACCGGGCCCCCCCATTGTCGGAGGAGAACCTGGGGGTCCAAGAGGAGCATAACTACCGCAGCAACATAATTATCAGAGATATGGCGGAGGAGTTATTGGAGGAGGACGATGCACAAATGACAGAAACCAAAACCGGACTGACAGAGGTATCCATAACCGTAGAAGGTAAGGATTACAAAACGTTGATTGATACGGGTAGCGAGATATCAGTAGTTTCAGAGAATGTACTGGGTGAATTACAGAGGGTAAATAAGAATATTCCATCATTACCAGTAGCGGGAGTAACAGTAGTGGGGGTGACGGGAGTACGAAGTAAACGAGTCACTAAACAAGTTCAATTAAATGTATACATTAATGGAATAGAATTTGAAAATACTTTTCTAGTCGTTAAGGGTTTGAATTTAGATATAATTCTGGGAAATGATTTTTTGGAGAGAAATAAAGCAGTAATTGACTTTAACCAGAGAATAGTGGAATTTAATAAGGGGCATGAACCAATCAGGGTAGATTTTAAGAGGGTGTTAGATAAGGCTAGAGTTGCGGGTGTAAAGATGATACAAAACCGAGTAGGCGAGGGGATGATAGAAACAAGAGTGAATGTGTGTCAAGAGAGAGAGAGTAGGGAGAATGATGATAGAGTATGGGAAAATAGGGCAGAGAAATTTTTAATGAGGGTGGAGTTGTAGGGGGTCCCCAACGACAGGAGTTGTGGGCGGTTATTGAATATTTCAGAGATGTATTTGCTGAGTTGCCTGGGAAAGCCAGGGACTATGTATGCGAGTTGAAGATACGAGAGCACTCACCCTACATGCAGAGAAGCTACCCAGTGCCATTTTCGAAGAGGAGAGCCGTTCAAGAAGAGCTGGACCGCATGATGGACGGGGACATCATCGAAAGATCTATATCGCCTTACTCGAATCCATTGGTAGTGGTCATCAAAAAGGACGGAAAGGTAAGATTGTGTTTAGATGCTAGAAAAATTAATCAGATTATAATACCTGACCGGGAATCACCGGAAGCCATGAACGAAATTTTTCAAAAGTTCAGTGGGGTCAGATATATGACGTCCTTAGATTTAACGGCGGGCTACTGGCAAGTCCCATTAGCGCTAGAAAGCCGTAAGTTTACTGCATTCCTATTCAATGGAAAAAATTATCAATTTAAACGCCTGCCATTCGGGCTTAACACTAGTGTAGCAAGCTTTATTAAGTGCCTAGATATGATATTACAACCGAAAGATTTAGATTTTTTGACTGTATATGTTGACGACATATTAATAGCATCAAGAACATTCTCTGAACACATAGAACACATAGAGTATGTTTTAAATAAATTACGACAGGGTGGATTAACTGTTAATTGGGATAAGTCGAAATTACAAACCAAAATACATTTTTTGGGCTTCATTATAGCTCCTGAGGGAATTTTAGCAAACCCCGACAAAGTAGAAGCTATCATACGTTTTCCAGAACCGAAAAATATTAAACAGTTGCAGAGTTTTCTGGGGTTATGTAATTTTTATAGAAAATTCCAGAGAAATTATGCACATATTACCTCTAAGTTAAGTGCTGTTTTACAAAAGAATAAACAATGGAAATGGGGAGAGGAGGAGAGAACTATTTTCAATGAAATTAAAGAGAAATTTATAGACACAATAATGATGAATCACCCTGATTTTCAGAGAAAGTTTTATTTACAGACAGATGCCAGCAACATAGCCCTCGGCGCAGAGCTTTACCAGGAGGGGGAGGATCAGGAGCACAGGACCATCGCTTTCGCCAGCAGAACCTTATTGGCAGCAGAGAAAAATTATACTACTACCGAAAAGGAATTGCTGAGCATCGTCTTTGCTGTGAAGAAATTCCGCACTTACCTGCTAGGAAACGAAACCGTCATCAGGACCGACCATAAGGCCTTATCATTCCTAAATACATGTAAGCTGACGCATAGCAGATTAACCAGGTGGGTACTAGCTTTACAAGAGTACAACTTTTCTTGGGAGTATATTAAGGGGTCAGATAATAAAGTACCGGACACTTTGTCCAGGGTAGACACGATAGATAATAAGACAGGTAGAGACCTTAAAGAAATAGAAATTTTTCGATTAACTAGGGAAGATAGAATTTTTGGGGAGGACTTAAGGGAAATTAAAGACAGACAAAGATCAGAAAATAAATTCGGTAAGATAATCACTAGTTTAGAAGCAGATATTAATGGTTCAGAGTATAATACACATTTCCAGATACATAAGGGAATCCTGTTTAAGAAAGTAGAAGGGGGTGAAAGGGATTGGAGGTTAATGATACCCGATGAATTAGTAGATAGAATTATCTGGGATTGTCACATAAGATATGGTCATTTTGGGGCGAAAAAATGTGCAAATATATTAAAAGAATCATATGTCTTTAAAAATATGGAGAAGAGAGTTAGAAGAGTATTAAGAGTTTGCGATCTGTGTCAAAAGTCTAAAGCAGTAAATTACAGGGTTGAAGGTGAAATGAAGTATATTAAAGTAGAAAGACCTTTCGATTTAGTTGCGGTAGATTTGTATGGGCCATTGCCTAAAGGTAGAGGAGGAGTGATATATATTTTCGTCGTTTTGGATACTTTTACTAAGTTTGTTAGGTTATATAGAGTAAAGAGAGCTACTAGCAAGGTACTCAGCGAGAAGATCACCAAGGACTACATGATCAACGTAGGGAAGCCGAAGGTAATTTTATCTGATCACGGACCGCAGTTCATCAGCGGCAAGTGGAGACAGACTCTTGGCTGGGAAGGCATCATACCCAAACACACGGCAGTGTACCATCCACAGTCGAACCAGGCAGAGCGGGTGATGCGAGAAATCGGCAGAATATTCAGGGCATATTGTCACTCCAAACATACAGAATGGCCGCTGTATGTGAAGAAGGTGGAGGATTGGTTAAACAGCACAACCCACGAGTCTACCGGATTTACACCGTACGAACTAATCAAGGGAAGCCGTCCACCCAGAATTTTAGAACAACTTTTTGAATATCCACCGGAAGAAAGAGTTGTGGACAAAGATGTAAAAATACGACTTGCCAACGAGAGCCTGCTCACCAAGGGAGAGAAGAGAAAACAAAAGCATGATGGGCAAGGTAAGTGGGTCAAATATGAGATAGGGCAGCTAGTATTAGTGAGACGACATGATTTATCTAGTGCACAAGACAAGGAGATCAAAAAATTCTTTTTGTTGTATGAAGGACCGTATGAAGTTGTTGACATTAAAATGAATAATGCTTATGTTTTACGAAACCAAACAACGGGGGAAATAGTGGGTACCCATAACGCCACCAACTTAAGAAGGTATTGGTCAAAATGAAATAATAATAAACAAAATAATACATTGAATCCTGTAATTAAATACAACTAAACTATAATAAACCTATAGTTAAATAAATATAAATAACTATGAATAATATAAAACAGTAAGTGGTAGCGGATAGATTTTCCCCACTTGTCCCAGTGGGGTTTGTCTATTTCAGGGACGCGCCCCTGCCCACGCGAGCCTTGGTTTTCTCCATGTACCTTTATTTTCGGAAGAAGCTTCGTCCCTACCTTTAGTCTTAGTTCGTGACCTTTTAATAATCCTTATCCCTTTTATCTTCCCGATTTCCCTAACCCTCCCCTTAGAGTAAAAACATAAACAATGATTCTGTACATGTAACATACAACCTATTTACAGGTAGTTAAGAAAAAATAATAAGTATAAATATTATAATAAGTAAGTAAATAATTTTGGAAAATATTTCACCGTAAAAGTTGTAACCAAAAGGTTTAATTATTATTTTGTGGTACCTGCTATGTTAGGTTATGAGTACGGTATATTGGTATTAAGAATGTGATTATGGAGGAATTTAAAGAGAGATTAGAACCAATGAGGTCATGTTTGTAAAACTTATTGAAATATTAAGAAAAACTGAAACATTTAATCACGTAGAATCATTCTGAAAATGGTAATTAGTCATGGAAACTGTTTTAAATAAATAAATAATTTAAAAGGGTCAATTTTATTAATGAATAAAAAATATAACTGATCTAAACTGGAATAAAAATGTAAGAGACAAATATATTATCTAGAAGATTTATAAAACTTGAAAAGTGTAGCAAGCAGGTATGGCAATATATGATGCAACTAGAATGTTTAGATTATGAATGCTGAAACTGAGCATGTTTATAACTGTTGTTTATGAAAACGAGTCTAGCACACAACTGTGTTCATGTAAACAGTAAGCAGGTGTGTTGGAGTGGTATGTTGTGACTAATGCCTACAGACATACTTGGTGACCATAACAAAATCCTATTGTGACACAAAATAATTAAAGAAAATTTTTTGTTAAAATAATAATGAGGTAATAGAGTGTGTGGCTGGGCGGTGACGTAAAGGAGTCACGAATTTAAAATTTTATGACGTAAAAGTTTTGCTTATTCAAGGTTTAATCCAATCAAAAATGCTTGTGCTCTGTCCACATAATTATATGCTCAGACTCGTAATATAAGGTTCATACTATAATTTTAAAGGTATCATTTTATTGTTGTGTGTTAGATATAGTTGTTGATAAAAGGTATTTTCATTATGTGTGTATTTTTTTTCTAAGCCAACCATTAGACGCCTGGCAGGCGATCAACATAATAGAAGTAAGTGTTGATAATGTATTACATGTAATTGTTCAATTTTGAAAGGTATTCATGGTGTTTTAATTATGTCAGGATATCAGCTGATCAGCAATAACGTCACTGGTATATTGATTTGTAAATGTTACAAGTAATTAATGTTTAACGTATTACAGATATTTTGAAGTAAAGATAAAAAGAATATGAGAAATAAAGTTACAACACCCACAGTAAGAGACAATTATTGGGTGATGCATAATATTATGGGACACATATATCTGTCCAAGTTGAAATCAAAGTTGAATTTGAAATAATAGAGGTGAATATGATGTAATGTTGTTTTTGAGTTAATGTAATGTAACAGAATTTTGTGAAATATAGATGCTGACACAGTTGTAGTGGAGAATTTATGTAGATTTTGAGTGATATATTGTTGTTTTTGTAGTTAATGAGGTTATTTTGTGTATTTGTAGTAATGTAATGAGATTGAGATTTTTGGGGATGGCAAGTTTGTATTAGAGGGTAGTGTAATGTAGGAGTCCGCAACAAGGGTTGGGACGGGATAGGAATAGATTTCAGTGGGGAAGGGGCCGCCTTAGGTAAAATCCAGGGGCCAAATAAGGGAATTGAGTTTTTTGGGTAGGGGAAACACGTATCCTATATACAAAGGGTTAGAGAGTATTTTATATGTAGAGAAGGCGGCGAATTGTGTTAAATGATGAGTTGGGGTTTAGAGTGTCCTGATTAGTAGATATTTTTGGTAGTGTTGGGTGTCATGGTAATTGAAGTTGATTAATATTAGAGTCAGAGGGAGAAAGTTTATATATGTATAGAAATCTAATACAGAAAAACGAGAATAAATAATTTACATCACCCACAGTATATTAAAGTAAGATTGTTGAAAAGAAAGAGAGATTCATGATAAAGAATATACAATTGTTTATTTTTTTTCAACCAGTGACAGAAGTTTGATAAAATTTGAAAATGATGTAAAGTCAAGAATTGTTTATTTTAAATAATTTAAATGTCAACTTGATTATTATATTAATATTTTGTTTATTTTAAATGTTGTATTTTGTTATGTTTTGTATTTCAAGTTAGGATATTGCAAATGTTCAATGTGCTTTCAGAACTGATATATAACATATGTAGGTCAAGGGTTTTGGACTTGACCTAGTTACGATCAGCTGATGAGGTCATACACCTACTAAGCTTGTATAGTAGGAATCCAATTTTAATTTGTTTGTTTGATTAATTCAAACCAATATTTGGATAATTTTAATAAATGTTATTTAATAAATAAATGTAATAAAATTTTTTTAATGAATAAATTTAAATTTTTTGAATTTTAAAATTTTTTTAAATTTTTTAAATTTTTTGAAGAAAAAAAAATTTGATTTTTCGCCTGCCAGCGAATGAATATGTTAGATAATTATTCTTTTATTATGTGTGCATTAACCATGTTTATTTTATTGTATTGCATTGTATTGGTAGAATATAAGTGGTTCTCATGTTAGAGTAAGGATGTGTTTATATTATTAGAAATGTCTAGGTTAAGTCATTTGAAACAAAAAATTAGAAAAAACAAGGAAGAGAATTTTTTGGTAAAAGATTTTTTTTGAATTTTAAATTTTTTAAATTCATAATAAATTTTAAAAGAAAATTTTTATTTTAATGTGTTATGGTAATATGTAAGGTGAGTATGTGTGAGCCCAGTATTTGCTAAAGGCAGCCCAGCTTGCAAAAAAGGGGATACATATCGGCGGAGGAGCTGGGATAATTTTAGCCAGGGATTGAGGATTTTTGGGGGTAGCGTGTTAGAAGGCGAGGCGCGCTGTGGTGCGAGTCTGATCGATTTCTCGGTGTTGGGATCTCTTACAGAGAAGTCCAGTGATCTCGTTCAGATGAGTCCATAGTCGCTGAGCCAGGGGGGTTGTGTACCCAGGAGATTAAGAACCAGGGGGTTGTTGGCACCAGTTCCTCACCGGTCCTCTTCGGGGTTTATCGATGAGATTTCTTCTGTCGTGGACAGCAGAATTCTCATCGAGGGGGTATTGTAGCGGGTCATTTTTGGATGTTTTTATTTTTTACGGTTTGGGGTATACATTTATATTTTTATTCATTTCATTTTGGTCGGGAGCCTTATAAAAAATGACGAAATAACTGTGTTATTGTGCAACGTTATTTAACAAGCAACAGCACGATGTTGAGAAATAGAGTTTGGAACAAAAGCGATATGGAGGTGTTATTGTGTAAGCCGGCAAGCGAAGCATTTACCTCCACCAAAATTCTAAGAACTCTGTACTTGTGTAAACAGCACACAGACGCAACTGTATCACTACACATCTGAGTGACGCAGCCAGCCACAAAACCGGATGCCCTAGGACGAATAAAATTCCACAATGTGCTTTTTGAGTGGCAGGAAGTCATGGCAAAATCCGGTCTTTCCAATGACATCAGCAGAGCTTAATATTAGGCTGTGGTCATCCACACATATCCGCTCCAATCCATATATAAAGTGGTTACTTCCCAACAAATGCAGCCGGAGCGACGAAAGCGTAGTGGCAGTGAAACACTGATTCCCGGCAAAAAGTAAAAAGTACCTGTTACATTACAAGTTCCAAGGGGAGTCCACAAGCAGCAGTTCGTCACTGATCGCGTCTGGCCAGACACCGCCCTAAAGGGGCTCTTCAGATTTTTCCACGTTTCAGTCTTAAAACTCTATTTTGTGAACTATTATGCGGCAGTGAAACCAATAGTTATCAATTAGCAACAACCGTGAAATCCGGAACTCATCACAAAGTCAAAAATGAGAAAAACGAACAGTGCGAACTAAAACCGCGTGCCGGCTGGGGAGTGGTATTTTTATATTATTAGATTCAATGTGTTAAAGGTTTGTTAATAATGTGAGAGTGTGTGATGCAGGCTGGGCTCTCTTGTAAGTAATAGAAAATAAGAATAGACGTAATGATTACGCAATTTGTAAAATCATAATATTTTAAAGTGTGCAAAATCTATATTTGGAGGAAAAGTAAAAAATTCAAATCTGTCAAATAATTTTAAAATAAAAATTAAAAGTTGAATTCTCTTCTAACATGAGTTGTGTCAGTACTTTGCATAACCCATAGACCATGTTTGTATCTAGGTACATGTGAACGAATCCTGGGACCCTGTAAGTTTTCGTAACGGTAAGTAACAATTTAATTTGAGATTTAATTATAATAATAAATGTGATTGATCGGTAAGTCACAGACCGGCACATAACAACGGAGAGGGGCAAGTACTCCGCGACAATATAGTTCCTATTTTTATTTAAATTGACATTCTTATTACCAAAAACAATACATTAATTATACATATATAATTTAAGTGAATTTTTTAACTACTACTCGTGCCTTCAAATTTCTAATTACAAACATTATGATTTTTATATCTTCCTAAATTACAGACGACTCGATAAATACGTTGAGTCCGGAACTAACAGGTCACTGCATGATGACTAGCAAAGGGTTAATTGTGATATAAATAAGTTTTTTACAATTCGACTTTCTATTAGTGCTTCTGTTGATTTTCATTCACTTCTCATTCTCATTCTGATTTAGTACAGGGGCTTTAGGTTTAATAGTGCGATTTAAAAATACTTAATCGCTCGCAAATTTAATTTTTATTTATTTTAGATTACAGTTTCAATTAAATCGTCACATACTCCACCGCTTAAATTTCATGTTACGGGTGTTTTGTGAGTCTAACGTACAATTGGGGACTTGGAGTATGTTTGGTGTCAGTGTGTGAAGTTTAATTTAGTACATGGTTTGTTTTCTCTATCTCTCTTTAAATGATCTTGTTCATTTAAATGTTCTCCTTCGTGAAATTCCCTTTATCTCACTTCTTACAATGCTAACTTATATTTTAATTCTTAATACTAATTTCCCTACTTTTCCGTAACTCACAATATCGTGGCCCGACTAACATCGGCTTACTCTAACTACACCAGTTAGCTTTCAGCACTCTTTAATGATCTTTTGGCACCTTTCTGCCCCCATCATTACCCTTTTCAGTCGGCGCCGTTGTGACCTGTTACGTTACACATATATAATTCTTAATTATATATCATCAACTTACCTCTATTATAATCTAAAGAGGATCCCATACTCCACTTTAGATTATTGCTAATCCTAATATCTTATGCTACCGAGAGAAGCAGAACTTCACGGAGATAATTCTTATTATCTCTTCAACAATACTTAAACAAACTATGCGGAAGGGGAGACACTTTACACAATTTTAGTTTAACTTAAGATTTATTCAGCCTTATTATTTAAGCAATTATTATTCACTTATTATTATTTTCTTTTGGTTTTCTTTCTAAGAAGCTTACCTTTTTCTTTTAATTAATTTACTATTTACTTTGGGGAGATTTAAGAAACTTCCTTAGAACTATTTCCCATTTAATATTTATTTAGCACACTTTATTTACTTCGTTTTCAGTTTTGCTCAGTTTAAAAGTTTACTGTTTTGGGGCATGGGGTTTAATACTTTATCTAACAATGGGGGTTTAACTAGGTCATTTATTTATTTGAAATTTAAGTCACTATATTATTTAATTGTCGTCATGGTGAAAATACTTGCTCTACTATACTAAACACTAATTACATAGACAAGTTGCATTCTTGGGTAAATCATTTGCATATTTCAGAAAAGAATAATTTCTCTTCTAAGGGAGAGACAGAAATTCCACACACACATATTTCAAAGTTAAATCGCCAATCAGCTGTTTGCTGGAATGTAGGCCACCCTCTTTTATTTAGTAAACAAAGGCAGGGTAAGTGTGTGCGTGAGAATGCGGGGTTTACGCTCACGTATTGTTCTCTACACAATGCCACAGACTAACTTCCTTGACAGGTCTTAACTGGAGAAGCCAGCTCGGACGCATGGGGTGAATCTCATTCAACAAAGCACGCCTTCAACTTACACGTGTATTATGGTTATAACAGTCTGACTTTATTAATTCTCGCACTTTCCCCAATTTAATTAATTATTTATTTTGGTAACAAATTTAAGTTACGAAATTCTTTCCACGTAATTAACCGGGTCTACTTTACACAGGAGCATTATTATTATTTCTTTTTTATTACTTTTACCGTGACGACAGACATACACTAACATATACTATGCAGGCATATTCAAGAAACAACAGGTCTTGGATTGTCATAATATAAACCTGTTAAAGACTGAGCAGATCACCAAGCACTACAATTCATGTACATACTTGCATTTGGCTTCATACAATGATATTTCAAGTTATACTGACTATCATTTGCGTCTCTTAAAACAAATTCATTTTATGAAAATTAAAGTTACATCAAATACTTGCCTGAGTGCATAGATCAGATAACTGAGTGCCAAAAGTTATCTATTTTACTACATAACAATTACTTTAATTAGCATAGTGACGTATCTCTGTTAATGTCACGATGCTTATAACCTTTTTACTAATTTAGCAGAGTAGCGCAATTTTGTAACGTATTGCCACGTTACAAATCCAGGGAACCCATCTTAACTGACACTTGCCAATTACATGGGCTGCCTACGTTGTAACGAACTGTTATTAAACTCAAATTAATAGAACAAATTACATAAGATAATTATAAGGAAACAAGGGAAGGTATTTCACTGATTTATGCACTCATTTTCAGGTGTAACAAGATGACTTCTCTTTATTAACAACTGTTACTCAAAGATCCCATGACATCATTAATTAGATTAAAATATTTAAATGCTTTTCATAAAAACTTAGGGATCAAACTGATTATGTTTTCTTTTACCTCGGATCCGAGTTTACTTTAAGTATATTTATAGCAAAGGCTTCTAAGTATTTTGAGTTCATCTAGACGCTTGCAAGACTTCTTTTACCATTTGAAGAATGGTATTATTACTTAAAGTGATTAGAAATTACATTTACATTTAAGGCGTTACAACATACGATATTGAATCTTACAGTAAACTCTTAGCTTGTCTCATTTTAATTTTAAACAAAATTTATAGTCTTTGAAAAGTCTCTTTTTAATGTGAGTTGTGTATCAAATATGATTAACTTTCAATTGGTCGTAGTAACCTCGTCCTGGGGTGTCTTGGGGATTCTTGGAGTCGGCGTCATCATCTGGGTCGTGTCTTCGGCAAGTACTAGATAGGATGTTCACTGCGGAGATTGAAGTTTCTTTTGTGAAAGTCTGTGTAGATCCACGGAAGTCCTCGTCAGCGTCTTATGCATTGTATACGTGTATTTATGAAGTTTATGCAGATCACATCTTCATGTATAAGGTTGTACTTGTATTTACCTCTTGAGGGGAGACGTCATCTTGCTTACTACTAGTTAAGTTTTTGTTTTACTTATTATATTTTTCTTCTTAACACATTATTATATCATTCACACATTTCACAACACTCGCCACGTTTAGCAGTGGTAGCTAACATTTTAAAATTAAATTTAAAAAACAAATGCATTTTCGTGGAGCTCTCGCTCATATGTCTGTACGGTCTGACGGCAGCATAGTGACTCTCTACTAGATTCGACTGGCACATAACAACGGAGAGGGGCAAGTACTCCGCGACAATATAGTTCCTATTTTTATTTAAATTGACATTCTTATTACCAAAAACAATACATTAATTATACATATATAATTTAAGTGAATTATTTTAACTACTACTAGTGCCTTCAAATTTCTAATTACAAACATTATGATTTTTATATCTTCCTAAATTACAGACGACTCGATAAACACGTTGAGTCCGGAACTAACAGGTCACCGCATGATGACTAGCAAAGGGTTAATTGTGATATAAATAACTTTTTTACAATTCGACTTTTTATTAGTGCTTCTGTTGATTTTCATTCACTTCTCATTCTCATTCTGATTTAGTACAGGGGCTTTAGGTTTAATAGTGTGATTTAAAAATACTTAATCGCTCACAAATTTAATTTTTATTTATTTAAGATTACAGTTTCAATTAAATTGTCACATACTCCACTGCTTAAATTTCACGTTACGGGTGTTTTGTGAGTCTAACGTACAATTGGGGACTTGGAGTATGTTTGGTGTCCGTGTGTGAAGTTTAATTTAGTACATGGTTTGTTTTCTCTATCTCTCTTTAAATGATCTTGTTCATTTAAATGTTCTCCTTCGTGAAATTCCCTTTATCTCACTTCTTACAATGCTAACTTATATTTTAATTCTTAATACTAATTTCCCTACTTTTCCGTAACTCACAATATCGTGGCCCGACTGACATCGGCTTACTCTAACTACACCAGTTAGCTTTCAGCACTCTTTAATGATCTTTTGGCACCTTTCTGCCCCCATCATTACCCTTTTCAGTCGGCGCCGTTGTGACCTGTTACGTTACACATATATAATTCTTAATTATATATCATCAACTTACCTCTATTATAATCTAAAGAGGATCCCATACTCCACTTTAGATTATTGCTAATCCTAATATCTTATGCTACCGAGAGAAGCGGAACTTCACGAAGATAATTCTTATTATCTCTTTAACAATACTTAAACAAACTATGCGGAAGGGGAGACATTTTACACAATTTTAGTTTAACTTAAGATTTTTTCAGCCTTATTATTTAAGCAATTATTATTCACTTATTATTATTTTCTTTTGGTTTTCTTTCTAAGAAGCTTACCTTTTTCTTTTAATTAATTTACTATTTACTTTGGGGAGATTTAAGAAACTTCCTTAGAACTATTTCCCATTTAATATTTATTTAGCACACTTTATTTACTTCGTTTTCAGTTTCGCTCAGTTTAATAGTTTACTGTTTTGGGGCATGGGGTTTAATACTTTATCTAACAATGGGGGTTTCACTAGGTCATTTATTTATTTGAAATTTAAGTCACTATATTATTTAATTGTCGTCATGGTGAAAATACTTGCTCTACTATACTAAACACTAATTACATAGACAAGTTGCATTCTTGGGTAAATCATTTGCATAATTCAGAAAAGAATAATTTCTCTTCTAAGGGAGAGACAGAAATTCCACACACACATATTTCAAAGTTAAATCGCCGATCAGCTGTTTGCTGGAATGTAGGCCACCCTCTTTTATTTAGTAAACAAAGGCAGGGTAAATGTGTGCGTGAGAATGCGGGGTTTACGCTCACGTATTGTTCTCTACACAATGCCACAGACTAACTTCCTTGACAGGTCTTAACTGGAGAAGCCAGCTCGGACGCATGGGGTGAATCTCATTCAACAAAGCACGCCTTCAACTTACACGTGTATTATGGTTATAACAGTCTGACTTTATTAATTCTCGCACTTTCCCCAATTTAATTAATTATTTATTTTGGTAACAAATTTAAGTTACGAAATTCTTTCCACGTAATTAACCGGGTCTACTTTACACAGGAGCATTATTATTATTTCTTTTTTATTACTTTTACCGTGACGACAGACATACACTAACATATACTATGCAGGCATATTCAAGAAACAACAGGTCTTGGATTGTCATAATATAAACCTGTTAAAGACTGAGCAGATCACCAAGCACTACAATTCATGTACATACTTGCATTTGGCTTCATACAATGATATTTCAAGTTATACTGACTATCATTTGCGTCTCTTAAAACAAATTCATTTTATGAAAATTAAAGTTACATCAAATACATTGCCTGAGTGCATAGATCAGATAACTGAGTGCATAAAGTTATCTATTTTACTACATAACAATTACTTTAATTAGCATAGTGACGTATCTCTGTTAATGTCATGATGCTTACAACCTTTTTACTAATTTAGCAGAGTAGCGCAATTTTGTAACGTATTGCCACGTTACAAATCCAGGGAACCCATCTTAACTGACACTTGCCAATTACATGGGCTGCCTACGTTGTAACGAACTGTTATTAAACTCAAATTAATAGAACAAATTACATAAGATAATTATAAGGAAACAAGGGAAGGTATTTCACTGATTTATGCACTCATTTTCAGGTGTAACAAGATGACTTCTCTTTATTAACAACTGTTACTCAAAGATCCCATGACATCATTAATTAGATTAAAATATTTAAATGCTTTTCATAAAAACTTAGGGATCAAACTGATTATGTTTTCTTTTACCTCGGATCCGAGTTTACTTTAAGTATATTTATAGCAAAGACTTCTAAGTATTTTGAGTTCATCTAGACACTTGCAAGACTTCTTTTACCATTTGAAGAATGGTATTATTACTTAAAGTGATTATAAATTACATTTACATTTAAGGCATTACAACGTACGATATTTAATCTTACAGTAAACTCTTAGCTTGTCTCATTTTAATTTTGAACAAAATTTATAGTCTTTGAAAAGTCTCTTTTTAATGTGAGTTGTGTATCAAATATGATTAACTCTCGATAGGCAAGCTATCGAGTCACCTTTACAATTGGTCGTAGTAACCTCGTCCTGGGGTGTCTCTCTTGGGGATTCTTGGAGTCGGCATCATCATCTGGGTCGTGTCTTCGGCAAGACACAACACAACCAAACAACATACTTAACGACCAATTACACTATAAATCACACACACTCTTTGACACAATAATTATACGGTTATATGGTTGAATGCCGCATGTTTGTGTTGCATTGGATGGTTTGATGTGTTGTGTATGACCATGTCAGTTGTGGTTGGTTTTCTGTATATTTTATACGGTTGTGTATTGTTTGTTTTGTTAATTGTTAGGTCCAGTAATGTATACTATTGTTTTGTTCTATTTCCAGTATAAATTTTAGTTTGTGGTGTATTGTGTTTATGTATTTGTGGAAATTTTCGACCTGTCTTGTATTGCCATTAAATAAAAGTAATATATCATCCATGTACCTGTGCCAATAAATGATTTTGTTGGTGTATTTGTTGTTGTTTATTATATGTTTTTGTTCTATTTTGTGTATGAATATTTCAGCCAGTATTCCTGACATGGGGGATCCCATAGGGAGGGATCCCATAGAGAGTCACACACACTCTTTGACACAATTATACAAAAAACAAACAATAATTCGGATCCCCGTGCCAATTCCCTTCCACCCACCCCCCTCAACCTACCAACAAAAAAACCGTTACAAGTTACTGACAGTCTGTCTCACACCGCTGACGAAACGTCATGCCGAAACACGTACAGGAGGAAACGAAGTAGGTTCACAAGTGAAAGTTTAATAACCAATATTAATAAATAATACTTCATATTAAAAAAAGAACAAGAATATATTTATTATTTTTTGTATAATATTTTAATTTAGTTTACTGTCATCATAAGAATTATAATTACCGGTATAAATATCAGAATTATAATTATAACTATATATACACTTGTTGCAATCATTTGTCTTCTGCCGAATACAACAATCCGCAAATTGTACCTTGCCCGACGCACTGACGTCACGCCCTCCCTTTTACTAACCCTATCGTTGGCTTTGTTAAATCTCGTCAGTCTCCCATCAAATGCTGTGAGCAGAGTGACCCATCGCCGGACTTTCATCAAGTATGGGAGCCTCAATAACCAAGGTAACTATGATCGTTTTTGAGCTATCTTAAATCAATGCTAGTGGCTAATAATTTTGTATATTACGTTTGTAACGAAAAGAAGAAAACTTGTAATAGATGTAAAAAGATTGTTATCCATAACCAACCAAGACGTATCTTGTCTGTAATAATCAGCCTCGCCTAAAACTAAATTTCAGTCAGTCAACTTGATGAAAAGACCTAAGATATGTAAGGTTCAGTGTCAGTACTCGTTATATATGTAATTTGAAGTCGTAACCTCGTAATGCAATTTTGTAATATTCTAAATTGTAACTATGCACTGTATGAATGCATGTGTGCATGTTAATCGAACGATGTGGGTATAAAGTGTACTAAAAGATGTGAAAACTTTCAGTTCAAAATTTGGTTCGACGTTCCGGACAGAAGACACGAGAACACGAACTTCGTACAGTTTTTACACGATCTTCCAGCACAGACATAGCAGTGGTTCAAAGCGGGTACTGAGGAACACGCAGCCGTAGCGGCCAGATACAGCAGGTTGCAAAAGGACTTATCTGGATTGCCAAGTAATATTTTTACCTTTAATAACTTACGGTGGCAGTTGCTGCATAATCACAAAGCAAAAGCGAGACAAACTAGTTACTCATCATAAGTGTCAGAAACAATTTTATAAACTTTAGTGATAGATAACAGTGTCAGAAATTTATAAGTAGATCACAGTGTGTACGCTGAACACCATTTTGTAAACTAGTATTGATTTACGCGACAGCCCCATATTTAGCATTTAACATTTTCTATACTCAGGTTTTCAAAAAAATTAGCTCAGTACTGACCGTTGCTGACTGGCACATAATTAAGTAAATTTTAGAGGCTCGTAATGTTTTTGAAATAAACGGGTCGCATCCGGCTCAGCTCACAGATTGATGCTTTCAACAATTTCTTTTACTTGCACCTCCTCCCTTTATAGAATTATGTTAATTATAGAAACACTTGAGAAATAAGTTACAACACAGAAAAGGTGTCTTAAGCATTTTGATGGATTTAGATATTATATTATGTTATTTGTGTGTATGCTGAGCACTTCCGGGGCCCAGCAGCGGGAAGTGCTACAGCACACTTTTTTCAGAATAAATCACAGATAACAATCAATACAGGTGGTAAATGTCCATTTAAAGTACATAATACCTGTAACACCTTTAAGTATTTTTAAAGTATATAAATTTAAGGTATTTATTTATTTAAAGTACATAACAAATATTGTCATATACTCGTACATAGATATATTACAAATAGACAGTGAAGGTACAGATATTAAAGGTATAGAATATATTAATAACAAATGTTTGTAGTGAAATGTGAATATTAAATACAAATTTAATAGGTATTATCCATATCTTCACTTACAATGACAAAACCAACCTTGCAAAAAAAAACTTATGATTCAACTACAAGTTCCAGTGAAAAATAACACAGTAGTATAATCTAGGTATCACTACAAACTCCAATTCCAAATAGACAGTATGTTGTCTTAATTAAGGAAAGAAAACTAATTACATGATTATTTTTCAGCCATTTTTTCTGTTTTTTTTGTTCATCAGTTTCATACAGAATATAAATAAAAAGTAATTCAAACACTTCAAAATAGAGTAAGCATCGCTTCCGCTAACTTTGTCAATATCCAATAGTGCTTCTAGAGCTTTGAGCTTCAATTATGGCACTGGTATTATGCAGGACTGAATTAATGGCTTTCAGACAGCAGTTCCATCTTGTATCACACAGTGACTAGATTGTTATAGAAATACTTGCAGTGTTTCCTTGATTCTTTTGAATATCCGCAAAAACAGAATCCCTTTTTGAAGAAGCTTCAAGAAATGTATGAAGTTTATTCAATGCCCCCAACATGCTTCTAACAGCTATTACTAAACTGCTAACATTAATAAGGCATAGATTCAGCACTTATGCACGACAGTGGACAGACATTGCTAGATTGTTCTCATTCCTCATTATTTTCAACTCCTGAATACTGTCAATGCATATAAGCTATTCAATCATAAGAGTGAGCTCTCAAATCCTCAACTTTCAAACCAAAATACATCAACAGTTTGCAATTGCAACAAATGAATTGCCATCAATGGATTCAGTTCTCTAAAATCACAAAAAACGTCCATTAACATTTAACTGTTGTTACAATATCATAGTAAAATAGAAACCAGTTCAATTATTTTCAAATTTGTGTTTCATCCATAATAACACTGTAAATACTGGCAGTTTTTGCTCTGTTTGTGATCTGATTTAACACATTTTTAGATATTAACTAAAGGAAGTGTTTTTGATATGTGGGACTGAGGTATCTAAATGTATTTTCTTTCTGAAGATATTAGTGACTAACTACATTGTTATCTTGTGTAAAAGAAGTTCTAACAAGTTTCCTGTGTTTTCAGATGTGTCATCCTCCCTATGGCCTCAAAGTGCAATACACTGATGACCACAAAACAAAATACTTGTGATAACTGCCTCAAAACACTGATGACTTTCGTACACCACTTGACTTGTATGGATATTCTATTTTCTGGTATGGGAATTACAAAACTCAGTGGCTTTAAACGAACATAAGTTGTGGGCATTACAACTCTGGTCAGTTTTGAACTTTTCTACTGATTTCTTCCAATAGTTATATCCTCTTTTTATAAATGCATCCTCTCCTTTAGACACATTGTCACAGCATGCTCGACAGTAGTAACAGTAAGCAGAATCAGTTACAACACTAAATTTTCTCACTTTTTAGTTTCTTTTCAAATAAATTAAGTCATGTTACTCCTGTCATTTCTTATGGCACATTTTCCAGCACTTAGGAACACACAAACCAAAATAATCGCAACAATAAGGAATTAAGAAAGTGCCAAGTACACTCTTACGGACAACGTACAAGACCAGTTACCCAACTGCACTTATATCAATAGTCATTAACAAATAACAACAGTTCTGAACAGTAAAATATCTGCAGAACAAACGATTTAACAGAAAACCTGAGAACTAGACAGAAAAAGGGGGGAGAGAGAGAGAGAGAGAGAGACAGACAGACAGACAGACCATTAAGATCAGAGAAGGTACTTTGATGATAATGCCAGTGGGCCATTAATGCATAAATTCACCAATAAACAATACCAGCATAGAGACGATGAGTCAGAATGTGTGAGAGACAAAGAGAAAAATGTAAAGAGAGAGAAAATTTCAAGGAGTACAGCAGCGCCTATCATTTAAATACTAATGTATCCCAAAACAATTCTGTTTTACAAAGCATGCATTAAATTCCAATTAGAGTCTCTAGAATTAGCGCTTTTTTAATAGAACAATTAATTTGAAGTATATCACTCAAATCTGTCAAACATTTCCCTTACAAGTATCTTTGAAAGAAATAATAATAATAAATCTACTAGAACTATTCATCCTATGACAGCACAGACAATGATTAACAGTGGGTACTCTACTCGCAAATGTGGAAACTGTCTCCTGTTTGACTATTTGTTATATTTTATTTATAATAACTGAAAACAGAATTTTATAGAACTCACACAAGTGGCCCCTCTTCCCCCCCTCCAAGTTACACCTATGATACCGGTTGTTAAATATATATTAAAGTATATTTTTAAATGAGTTATTCACATTTTTAAACAAATATTTTATGAAGTAAATGTTATAAACAACATTTTAGTTGAATTTTTGTTTTATAATTAACTTTTCACCAAAACATATTTTAGTTTCAAATATATAGGCTATATTTTAATATATGTGTTAGTTTTTATGTATTTAGATATTTATTTAGCACAACCTAGATAGTTCACTACTTTTAATGACTTAAGACATAGTAATGTTAAGTTCACTTAGGATAAAACAGAAAAGAAGAAAGCCAGGTGGGCATAATCAATAGCTTTATTTTAAAATCTGTTAAAAAAATTAAAGTCAGGGCTACACTAGGCTAATTTTGAAGTAGCAAAATAAAAATCTTAATCGATCTAATCAATTAAAGTAATATATCAGCAGTTAACCAATACCTGCTTAATGTAAGGTGGAGGCGTGTGTTCCACACTGCCTTCACTGCTTGTGTCCAGACTTATCATGGCTCGCTTGTCCCCTGTACCATGACCTTTGTAACGCCGGAACCCAACACCTGGCCGTAATGGTGGAGGTCCAGAATGATGGTGGTCTCTGTGCTTCATGCATGCTAATATAAGGCAGACAACCAGTAATACCATCAGGCAAGCACCAACTGTCACCAGTATCATCAATAATACTGCAAACAAAACCAGAAATAAAATTAAAAACTTCTTCATCTGATGAATTGAACATTGATTCAACATTTACAATACCAAGGTCTGTATGTGTATTGTAATAATCCACAGGTCTGTGGGGCACAACACATTATACAAACAGTCCTAGCAATTTTTCTTTTAATTCACTGCAAATATGATCTACAATGAAACTTTGGAGAATTGCGATGCACACAGGTGGGCATATCAAAGGGTGGCCATACACTGCTCAAGTGTTGAGATGCCAAATTCTTAAAACCAGATTCTGTCTAAAATGGCATTAGTATTTATTGAGTTCCCATTAATGATGTTTTTTTAGGATTTCCACAGTGTGTTTGTATCAGCCTTTGTTTTCTAAGAAAACGCACAGATATTCTTGTACAACATTATATTTATAGCTGAGCTATGACTATGGTCTCTTTGTACTTTATAATCTGTATAGTATAAAGAATCTACCTAATAAGTAATTATTAATATTTTATTCTAAGCACCTTTAGGGCTATCAACTTGTATTAAAAACAATGCCATAAAAGTTCTATAACCCGTAATCAACAACAATATTCATGGATTTCATGATGTATCCTGAGATGTATCATATTTCTGTACAGTTTATATTTAAAATATGCTCAGAGAGTCTGATAGAAATCAAACAGTATCAATTGTTCAGTTTAAAGAATTAACAATAAAAGGAGAAACTGAATAACAGAAGTTATATGATTAGGAGATAAAATTTTGCTAATAATAGAAGTGAAAGTGAAACTAAGTATTGGAAAACTGGTAAAAATGAAATTGTGTTTAAACTTCGAAGCAATTTGTAAATGAAATGTGTGAAGTAATATACTTGAGCAATGTTATTAAATAATTTTCTGGAACAAATAAATAAAAAGTTTTAAAATAAATAAATTGTTTTAATAAGTGATTATAATTCTGAAAACATTAAGAAGCTCATCTTCCACCCACAACTAATAAGTATCCAAAAATCTATTTTCTCTCTGTCTGATTTTACTGTTTATGTCTATACTGTAATCTGAGGTAATGTATAACTAACTATACCTTGTACAAAGCAGAAAATGGTTAAAACAAAGTAAGTCAATTTTTTCATCTTCATTAGTGGATTATACAGATCTGACCATGCGTGTCTGTGAAAAAGGATGACTGCATCTAAACTCAAGCAATTGTAACCAACATGAAAGTTGTTTTACCTCTGTGTAATAATTATCTTACTCATACATTACCTAATTTACTTTACTTAAACAGTAAAATATAAGTTTCAGCACTTCAGCTTAATTGTAAGTGATTTCATAATATAAATATTATGCTAGTCTATGTTTGTATTGGATGTGGATACAGTAATATATGATACTCAAGATAAGACAGACAGACTAGATTTGTACATGAGCTTAACCTCTGTTGGCAATCATGATGATACTGATGCTATTGGGGTACAACAGGATCTGCTCTGCTTTACACACACATACAACACTGGTGTCTAGTAATTGGATGCTATTAGTAGAGTATGCAAAATATGACTAAATCTACTTGCAGAATTTTGAAATTGACTCAAACCAACTTAGTCCAACTTTTCCTTAGCAGAAACTGTATTAGATTAAAAATATGTTTACCAGACAATGCAGAACTTAACTGTTAATCAAATTTAGTTAAAATGCATTTGAAAATAATAAGATTTTCTTAATAGCCAACATTATTAGCAACTAACATACTCAACAGTATGACCAACATAAAATGGAAGAGCTTGACTCTACTGATGGGTATGCAACACTACTACGGGTATCTGATCTGTTGCACTTGGACATAATGATTTGATTTAATATTTTAAAAATACTTTTTATTGTATGCATAGTAAGTATAGGCCTACTAGCAAACTGGAATATGATTCAGACATACTTATATCTACAGTATAGTCTAGTAGAATTTTGTATTACTATGTTAGTAAGAATATGAAACAGTAGTTACCTTTGAGGTTAATCTGGCAATGGTCACCAGCATACCACTGGAAGCATTCACAGACAATTTCTACATCATTACGTGTATAGCAGGTACCATGGTAACTACATTGGTCACAGCCTATTTGTTCAGCTGTAACAAAAAATGCATACAAATGTGTATATTGGAAATATAAAATATTTGTTTACCATTGATTCTTAATTAACATATCACTGAAATATCCAATAAAAACATACAGTAAAGTTTCTTAAATTTATTGAACAGTATTACTTACAAAGTATGTTTCAGTTCTCTATACAACAGCTCACTGGGTTGCCAAATGGTGGCAGTAACTAAAAAATATCGGTATACATAACTTCCATGTTCCAAGATTTATTTTTAAAATCATTTTTGAAATGAAATATTTCGATAGAAACTATTTCTTTTTACTTTTTTCTTCAGCCTTAACCACCGTACTGTGGTCACTAACGTATACCACCTCACGTTAGCACATTCGATTTTCACTGATGATGGCAGTCGATGGCACTGCTGAAACATCTGGTTTTCCAGAAAACATTAGACTACAGCCAAACAGCCTGAGAAGGAATTTTAACAACAAACTACTTCTTTGTTGCTGATTACGTAGTACACATATAAAAAATTATCCCCTCCCCCTTTAACTATCATTTCCATGTATCAAAAATTACCCCCTCCTCCTTCAACTACCCTTTTCATTAATAGATATTTCATCTACCTTTCTACAGTGGATTATTATGACCTTCTTTTCAGGATACTTTATTTATAAAAATTAAGTAGGCCTACTTTACTCCTGTTAAACATAAAATGTTGCAGGTAAACTACCCCTTTCCATTAACCAATAGGCCTTGAGTTCTCTATAGCTTGTGCACATATGCAAAAACTTATTTGATTTTATTTGAATTTGCGGCAGTTATCATTAACCATAGAAAAAATTCTACACACAGCCGCTTTTCAGAAAATTACTTTTCTTCATGTTTTGAGGGTAGTACAATCACAATCAGCCCTTATCTCGAACACAATTTTTTTTGCCATCACCATACTTCCATTTCCTTGTGGAACGTGGAAGTACAAATGATTAGCAATGACCTATAGTTCAAATATTGAAACTCTTTACAGGAAACAATAATTACAGTTAAAGTATCAATAAAGGGACTGTCAATAATTATATGTATATTAAAAAGCTTTGGTAACAGTTTTAGAAAGCAATGGACTAAAAATTCTTTTCTCAAAAAAATATATATGAAAAGTGTGAATCTGATATTAAGCCTGAAGGATATGCTGGTAGAACTGTTATGTGACTTCTCGCTAAAGTAACTGTTTAATAACATTAGATTATTCTCATTGTGATGCAAAAATTATACTAAGCTGTTACAAACTGCCTTGAAAACCAAACTACTTATTGGTCTTTCAGGCCGTGGTCCTATGTTATTTATTTTCAGACGTTTCAACCACTCCATTGGTGGCCATCTTCAGGCCTTTGCCACACTATTGTGGCGTTAACTGATGGATGGATACCATGTCAGTAAAGAAGGTGGGCACTAATGGAGTGGTTGAAACGTTGCAATAAACAACATAGGACTACAGCCTGATAGCCTTGAAAGTAGTTATAATAATTACAATGCTGACCGTAAAAGCTCAAGAAATAAGTGTACATTTTAGTTATGCAGTGAGTCTATATCTCCATTTTTTTTTTTTTTTTTTTACCTGTATTCTGGTTACCAGTTAATATATCTAACCCCTTTAGCTGTTTGTTTTAGCTTTTTTACTATGTCAAAAACTGTATTCATTACACTGGACACAAGAAACCATTCGTGAATAATATACTATATTACAATGCAAATTCGTGTTTAATGAGCTAAATGATTGGTTTTTATCTTCATAAGATAGCTCTGTGTGTGTGTGTGTGTGTGTGTGTGTGTGTGTGTGTGTGTGTGTGTGTGTGTGTGTGTGTGTGTGTGTGTGTGTGTGTGTGTGTGTGTGTGTGTGTGTGTGTGTGTGTGTGTGTGTGTGTGTGTGTGTGTGTGTGTGTGTGTGTGTGTGTGTGTGTGTGTGTGTGTGTGTGTGTGTGTGTGTGTGTGTGTGTGTGTGATGTTATGAAATACCTGAGCAAACTCTGCCAGGGAAGAGAGTATTTTGAGAGAGGTCAGTGAATCCTTCCTTACAGCTACATGTGTATGTTCCCCGTAAGTTGAAACATTGAGCATCTTCAGAACAGTCATGGAATTTTCGATCAGCACACTCATCAAAATCTGTAACAAAAGTAAATATTTTTTTTAAATTGGTTGATTGTATTGATTAACCATATTACCGTATTTTTTATGTTGTGTAAAAATTCAAATAAAAATTAAAATTATTGTTTTTTGTGTTCTCAGCATGTGTGTGTGTGTGTGTGTGTGTGTGTGTGTGTGTGTGTGTGTGTGTGTGTGTGTGTGTGTGTGTGTGTGTGTGTGTGTGTGTGTGTGTGTGTGTGTGTGTGTGTGTGTGTGTGTGTGTGTGTGTGTGTGTGTGTGTGTGTGTGTGTGTGTGTGTGTGTGTGTGTCAGCATGCACGCACATGCATGCAGGTGTGGATATGCATGTGCATGCCCACATGTGTATGTATGTGCATGTAAATAAAACTGCAGTTCTTATTTTGCTTGTTTTAAAGGTTACAATTCTTTGCAAATTTTGTAGATGTTTTGTTAGCATTTTACCTAACACAATCAAAATGATTTATACTTGTTACGTGCAGAAGGATATATCATTTGAAAGTTGCTAACAATTTTATTATTTTTGTATTTGTTGATCCTGCTCTTTGGACACAACATTTTTACTTAGTAGAAATACAATCAACAATAGCTTGATAGTTTTTACAAATGTATCTGACACCGACATGAACAGCTTCAAAATTTATTGCTTCCTTTCTAATTTATTACCTTCTATTTAGTTCCTTACCTAACGTAACATTTGAAATTTAAAATCTCTTGAAATTATATATGTTTACATATTTTAACATAATTTTAATTTTTAATGGAACAGAAGTTGTATACGAATCAATAACATACATTTTTAAACAATACATCAATGGTGAAAATATACCACAGGAATGAAGAACAGCCCATTTTATGCCAATATACAAGAAAGGCAACAAACTAGATAGCAACAACTATTGTGGAATATCAATAACGAGTACAATTAGTAGAGTATATGGAAGAATTATCAGAGATAAAATAGAAAACGAATATAAGGGTTATGAAGAAGAAGAGCAGTGTGGCTTTAGAGAGGGCAGGTCCTGTACAGACAATGAGTTTTGTCTAAAACAAGTTATTGAAAAGAAATTATAAAGAAATAGAGCAACTCACTTAATATTTATAGACTTACAGAAAGCTTACGATAATATATATATTGTAAAATTATGGGAGGTGCTTCAAGATATCAGCATCAACCATTTTGCATCAGCCCATTTATTAGGGCTGTGCAAAACTTGTACAACGATATGACGTCCATGATAAAAATGGGAAATAGAGTATCAGAACCATTCAGAGTAAATAAGGGATTATGACAGGGCCATACATTTCAAAATTTACGTTGCAAAAGCACTAACCCATTGGAAGGAAAAATATAAATGGATGGGTATTGAAATTAATGATGACACATGTTTGTACACCTTGCAGTTTGCAGACGATCAAGTGATATGTGCAAATGAAAAAGGAGACCTGGAATATATGACACGCAAACTGAAGGAAGAGTATGAAAAATGGGGATTACTGATGAACATAGAAAAAACGCAGTATCTGTGTGTTGGAGAAGAAACAACAGATTTAATCCTATAAAACAATGAATGTATAAGAAAAGGCAACAGCTACAAATACTTAGGAATAAAATTTAATGAAGAAGGGACTGATGATGTAAAAATAACATAAATAATAAACAAAGCAAAACAAATAATTAGATCATTGAATGGCATTCTATAGAGCACAGAAATTGGAAAATAAAATAAGAAAAGAATATATGATAGTATGATTAAAAGCATGTTGATGTACGGATCTGAAACATGGAGAATAAAAGAACAGGTAAAAAGAAAGTTATAAGTTACAGAAATGGATGCTTTGAGATGAACTGCTAGAACTTCAAGGCTACAGAAAATATAAAATGAAACAACCAAAGAAGAAATGGGCTTACAAAAGACAATCATTGAGTGCACTGAAGAAAAACAACTAATCTGGTACGGACATGTACAAAGAATGGGACAAGACCAACTACCAAAGAAAACAATGAAATGAATACCTAGAGAGAACAGAAAGAAAGGAAGACCCAAGAAAACATGGATAGCAGGTATAAGAAGATCAATGAATGATAGAGGACTAAACGATGAAAATTCCAACAACAGACCAAAAATAGAGGGGTTGTACATGAGACAGCGTTGTAGGACATTTTTACCCTAAATTAATAATAACTTTAATTTCGAAGTTCTGAATAAATAATCACATGAACCTATTGCTTGAATGTGATCATGAACAAGTAGACAATTTGTGTTATGATGTATAGTTATTGTGAAATATTGAAGGCTATAAATAAATAAAACATGAATATTTTATTTTGTGTTAGGCTAACACAAAATATAGCATACGTTTAATGTTTTACAGACAGTAAATGTTTCAGTGTTTTCGGTTCATCAGCATGTGGTGTTGAATTTTCACCAGCCTTAACATTATTTCAAGTTTTAAATTAACAAACATTTACAAAATTCTGTCAGTTTCGTGTTACTACTATTTAAAAATTGTTGCTACAAAAACTAAACAAATTCTTAAAACAACAGGCACATATATGGTTTAAAGGGAGAAATCCTGCATTATATCAATAAAAATTTTAGAATACAAATGATAACTGTTTACTTTACCTTCAGCCTGCAAGTACTGGATGTGCTCCTTTGAGGCAAAGACATCAGTACCACCAAGGCTGTAGTTGTTACTCCTTAATGATTTTACCATCACATCTTGCAGCCGTGATTCTTCAGTATTCTCTGAAAGCTGTGTCAGCATGTATTAGGAAGTTAACAGGTAACACATACACAAATAACACACATGTAAAATCAAATACTTTTCATCAATGACATTAATTTTTTTATAACTATTATTTTTAAGTACTACACATTATGTGTATTTTGATGAATTTAACCATCATCGTCACCATTAGAAACAATCTTTTGATGAATGAAGTAATTATTTAATTACAAATAAATAGTGGCATCATCATAATCAATACATTATTTCTAATGACTGTTTAATCTGGCAGTATATATTGCTTAAAATTGTATGTCCATGTCTGTTATAAATACTAACATACTTAAATGTTTGCCTATTAGTATTGTCTTTATTATTGCATTTTTAACTTAAACATTATGAATACTTGAAAATTATGCTAGTTTGTAACATAGCACAACATACTTGTGTTTGTTCAAGTATAACCTTACAGAATTACCTTCAGTGGTCTAAAAATCTTTCAGTGATTCAGAATGCACGTCAAATCTATATTTCAACACAGGCTAGTATTGACTACATAAATATAAAAATAATTTCAAACAATGGTAGGCCTAATCGATTGTTTTTTACCTGTACATAAAATTTCACTGTAGCATTGTCTGGATTCTTAGCAGGCTCAAATCCACTGACAGCAACACCATGATAGATATCGCGTAGATCTGATTGCATCACCAATCTGTCTAGACCCTCTCTTGTGGCTTCAGCTAGCCGTTGGTACATGCTTGATGTAACATCTTGCAGACTGTCGGTGTATCGTATATTCTCTTTGCCATAGTGATCCATAGTCAGTCTCATTGTGTATGTGTAGGTGGCTACAATATCAAGAAACATGTGTTCTTTTTATTTTAACAGACACTTTTTAGAAACATAATTTTCCCAATATGTTGCCAGAGTATATTTGGATACAGAGTATTTTACTGGCTTTCAAATAGTTTGTAAATGTATTAAACTATAGTAACAGTACTCATTAAAATATCAAAAACATATTAATTTTAGTTCAATAATAAATTTATTCACTTCTTTCAGGAAAAACAGAAGTATATATTTGCAGTAATAATGTAGTTTGCTGGAAGTAACACAGAGACACTTGTGCGCAGATCAGATTAACTTAAAAATCAATATATTTTTCTACTATATAACTATATAAATTACAGTGAAATGAAGATTGAAAGATTATTTTTATGTTATACAGATTAGGGATATGTTGACAGATAAGAAAGCTGACAGTCAAATTAAGCTTAAAATTTATTATAGAGAAGACCAACAAACTTAGCAAATTCACTTTTGGTAAGTTACCACACACACACACACACACACTTATAACAAAATAAATTTGAAAAATATTTCAACAGCTTTGTCGGTCAGTAAGAAGGACACTACACAAGAAAAAAAAGAAGTGATATGAAAGGAATACCAGTTCTAATGTATACCAGTATTCTTTCTGTCTGATGAAATTCTTTGTTGCAGTAAAATACTAGTGTTGTTGTTTTCTATGTACATGTAAATATTTACTTGGAAACAGTAAACATAAAACATTTGGTAGCTTTTCTTGTAATAATTTTTAATAGTTTTATTGAATTAAGTTGTGTACTAAATATTTTTGCTAAGAGCACTTCAATATTCTGTATATAATTTATAAAATAATTTACTTGGCAACTGGAAGTCAGAAAACACTAAATAATTTTGTTTATTGATACTAATTATTGTCTAAAATACATTTATTATAATATGGGGTACCGTAATTCATGGTAAGGGTTTGATTGAAGATTAGAATTGAAATATTTTGGTGAAATTTTAGCAAACAATTGGGTGGCTGCACCAGAAACTGACCAGGGTAAACTTACCTGTTACAGGAGAGAAAAATTATAAAAAATAACAAACTGTCCTTTTGTTTTAAAACAAACAGTTTTTAATCAGCGTGTGCTTTTTGCAATGGTTTACTGATAAAACGTGGACAGTGAATACCAGATGATAAAACACTGTGGAAGACTGCATGGAGAACCACAGAAAGGACAATGCTAAGAATAATAAGAAGAGGCAAGAGAGCAAAAGTGGATATCTAACTGACCTGGAATAGGTGACATTATTTAAGAAAATAATTATATCTGGAAGCAAGGAGATAGTTAGAACACCAAGAAACATAAAGAACCCAAGAAGAAGAAGAAGGCAAGAATAAGGAAGCTTTATGAAGTGGATGCCAAGAAACAAAGCTGCTATGACAACACAGGTACTTTGCACAGCTAAGTGGTGATCTGGATAAATACCGTAGTTTTATTTGATACACTAAATTGGGTGAAACCATTAAAGAATGAAACGACTGGTTAGGCTTTCACAAAGTAGAGGGCAGACAAGTTTAGCTGCTGCTGATGGGAATGGTGATGCTCTTGGTTGTGTTGATGGTGATGATAATGACAGTGATAGTGGTGGTTATAATGATCCCCTTGAAACTGCCCTTAAAAGAAAAAAGTTAAAGCCTATGATATCTAGACTTCAAACTCTTAATGACAGATTGCCTCGTAATGCTAAAAACAGGAAATAATACCTTTATGATTTCTAAACAATATTGGCACGTTAACAAGCCAATGTGATTCTGTTATATGAAGATGATAGTTGGATCAAAGTTGTTAAAGTAGGAAATATGAATAAAAACATAAAAGCCAATCCACAAAAGATCATCTGGTAATAAGACTCATTACAGCTAATTTTACTCCAATACGCAAACTGTCTACTGTGCAAATACATTAATCTTGTATTTCAATAAGTGTAAACACATCTTATAGGCTACATAGGCATACAAATGTGGCTGTAAACACATATTTGAAGTGTATGAAATAGCCTCCTCTATTTTCGATACACATCAAATGAAAAGCTCGCATAAATTATTGTTATATCTTCCTTTGCAATCACTTATTCATAAAACTATTCTTAGAGAGTACAGAAATATAACGATTAAAACGTACTCTTACAAGACTGAAATGGAAAATATGTTTATGTAGTGGTCAGGAATTTAGGAGACTACAAACAAAAACTCAGACGAGATGAAAGAAATTGACAGGGATTAGTAAACAAGAAGCTGTGGCCTTACAAGATCGGGAAAAATAAACAATGAAAAAATAAAACAAGAAATGAGATTGGAATGGATGTAACAATACAAAATATACAAAGCACATTAAAAGAATACCGAGAAAAGCAGACACCAAAATATGGAATTAATAGACAACAAAGAGAAAAGTGGATAACCGAAAGTTTAGTAGACAATACAGTGAAAAACGGATGGAAGAAGAAGAAAAAGAATGAGAAAGAGAAGAAGATTAGAGAGAATGGAAGAAATGGATGGCAGGTAGGATAAAAGCTGGGTTAGTGTTGTTTATAGAATAGGATTTATGAAGGGAATCTTTTTGGAGGAAGGATTCAACAAAAAGTTGAGGGGACAGATATACAAATTCCCTAACATTTCTGTATTAATTAATTACAGAATTATTCTGTGCAATTAATTATTATTGCTTATTATAAATAATATTTAGACCCATTTAGTCCTTATAAAAGACAATAAAAGAAAAAAATTATTAAATAATAAAAGACAAACTTCTGTTCCTTAACGAATTTCTGTTTAGCATCTAGATTTACAAAAGTAGATACACAATGTTACGTTTTTTAGGTGACTCAGAGATTTAACCACACAACCCCCCCCCTCTGCCAAACACCCATGGTTCTTAAACTATACACTAGAAAACAATTTTCTATTGTAGTGTATCTATTGTTCATAGCCTAAAGGTACCACATATATGATTTGGAATACAGTGTTAATTACTCACATTCTTAAACACGATCGATTTCGGTCATAGACCATCATCAGGTCATATACAGCGCACTTGGGGTCACAATATCGTAAAACAACCACTATTTACAAAAACGAATTCGTAGACATTGATTAATGAACGTGATACGTACGTCGGAGTCCAAAGTTTCTCGAGAACTCCGAAGTCCAAAGATTCTCGAGAACTCCGAAGTCCAAAGTGTTCTCGAGAAACTTTGGACTCCGACGTACGTATCACGTTCATTAATCAACGTCTACGAATTCGTTTTTGTAAATAGTGGCTGTTTTACGATATTGTGACCGCAAGTGAGCTGTATATGAGCTAACGATGGTCTATGACCGAAATCGATCGTGTTAAGAATGTGAGTAATTAAAACTTTATTGCAAATCATATATATGGTACCTTTAGGCTATGAACAATAAATACACTACAATAGAAAATTGAGATTATAAGCAGGGGCGGATTTACGCACAGGCAGACTAGGCACTTGCGTGGGGCGGCAAATTTTGGGGAGCGGCAAAATTTGAGTTAAGAAATGATGTTTTTAGATTCAAACAAATTTGCAAGTATAAAAGCCAGTTGAATTAAGAACACACGAATATAAAAATTATCTTCATTTAATTTGTAACTATAACGCAGTTATCGTTTTTCACCCAAAAGTAATACGGGCGAATGTTTATGTTTTCAACCGTTGAAATATTTGGCGTTGATCATCCGAGAGATTTTAGATGATGGCAATCCAGATCAAAGTGAGAAATGCAGATCTGTCAATGTAATACCGAATTGTAGGTTGGTTCCAGAAACCGAGGCAAGCTAATATTTAAGGAATCGAGACATTCTAGTGATACCGACAATAACTGTGATAGCAGTGAAGGTGAAGATACTGTTCACACAGTTCAGCCAGAGAGGTCCGTTGTGGAGGAACCTTCATTTTTGAAGAACGAAGAGCCAGTTCACGTCAAAAATCATGATGAAATGTCATCAAATCAGGTAGGGAAGGTCTTAGATTCTGATCCTATTAATTGGCAAATGAACGAGAGCACACGCGATTATGTAGCAAAGTTTGGATTTAAACAGAACACTAGTGCGGACTGTAAAACCAAAGAGGTAATATAATGATGCCCCCCCCCAACAGAGATTTGTGGGAGGGGGCAAATTTATACTGCCTACGGGCGGCAAAATGTTAAATCCGCCCCTCATTATAAGGTACCTTCAGTAAACAAAAAGTGTGTGTATATTATAAATACTCGTACATCACATTATCATTAGCTAGAAAACAAATATGGAAACTTACGTTTGCAGGGTCTGTCGGGAAACATCCTGGCAAATCCGGGTCGGCAAACACACCTCATCACGTTATCGATCTTCTGACACAACTCGTTCCTGGACGCCTTGCATTCTGGCCGGCACTCGCTGTCGGAGGACGTCGAATGCGTCAGAATTCCGCCCAGCAGAACGTTGGGCGTTATCTCGTTGGTCTCGTCAGGCACCTGGATTTCCGGCGGCGGTGCGTTCGTGTCCGGAGGAGGCAAAGCGTGTGTCTTCTTGTCAGTCATCACGACGAATATGGACTCGTTTTCGTGAGGATCTTCACTCGGTTTCGGTTTTTCTTCGGCGATTACTTTGTTTTTGTCCGTGGTGGTGACCGGGTGATGGTGGTCGGACGTGGTGTACACGGTGGACGTCACCTGGGGCAGTGTGGACGTAGTTGTGACGGTGGACAGAATACTGGTCGGTTTCACCAGCGTGTGTATCTCGGTAACCGTGTCCAGTATGGTCGATGTCTGCGTCTTCGTCAGCACCAACGTGCGCGTAGACGGTTCTTTGCCGACGCTCTTCTCCACCGACGTTTCTGTAGTCGTCACCGTCAGCGTTTTCGTGTGTGTCACGACGAACGTAGTCGGCACCGGAACGGTGACCGTATCCGCGTACACTTTGCTCTCAATGTTTGAACTTTCCGATTTCAATATGTCGTCTATCTGCAATTTATTTTCTTTCTTGTCGGCGTCATCCTTCTCTGCTTTTAGTGTATTTTCTCTTTCCGTTGTAGGTTTTCCAGTATAATCCGGTTCGACGATCACGCTGATAACACTGTGATAACTTTGAGTTGATTTTGTCGGTTCAATAGGTTTCTGAGTTTCTGTCGGCTTGGTGAACAGGTTTCCAAATATTGTTGTGACGCCCGATGTTACCAGAACAGACGTCGGTTCCGATTTCTTTGTTTCTTTACTTGTGCTGTGTTGTAAAATCGCCGGAGTAGACTGAGTCGACGTTTCTTCTTCAATGATCGTCTCGGATCCCATGATTATACCATTATTCCATTCTGGCTGATTGGTTGGCGTTTTCACAGTAGTAGGCATTATATTGATATTCGGTATTGGTATTTCAGGAACCGGTTTGCCTATCACCACTGTCTGAAGGGCAGGCTGCGAACCGGTTATTCTGATACCTTCAGGTTTGTGTCGGTGACCTTTGATTACGTTGGTAAGCACGACTTTACTGTCAGCTGTTATCACTTCAGGTTTCTGCGGTAACTCTTCAACCGTCAGCACACCGCCTAACACTGGATTAATGCTATCCGGTCGCGTTGTAATCGGCCTGAAAGTTGTCGGCGTTAGCCACTGGTCCATTTCATTTGGCCTTTCCGACGATGCGTCAAACAGTACAACTTTGTCGTAATAATTGCCATCTGGTTTCGGTGGTGACAGTACTTCAGTTGGTTGTGGTATTCTTTGAATGTCGGGTAATATAGGCTTTATGGTGGCCGGTATTATCGGTTCTTTTGGTTTTGGCGATAATGAAGACGGTGGAGGAGGTGGTGGTGGCGGAATTTCGAATTTGTAAGGCGGCGCAGGCCTGGGTTTGACTCGCTGAGGAGGCACAGGCCTTCTCGGAGGGCTACCACTGCTAGGTCGACTCGACGGTTCTTGAGGAATACGAAGTATCTGTGGAGGCGGTTGCAACCCGACCACTGTGTCTTCTTGTGACTGCGCATTCCTATCGAACTGATTCAGATTGGGTTTCGAGAACGGTCGCGGTATATTTCCTTGCATGGCCGCTAAATCCAGTTCTCCCGCGATCGGCCTCTGCTGCGGTCTCGCATCAAACGGCGCTGGCAACTTTTCCTTGATGCTCGTAGCGTACACTACGTTGTCGTATTCTGACGGTATTTTATGATTGTCCACGTGGAGCGGCTTGACGTGTATGGGAGTGTCAAAGGGCGAGTGTTCGTCATGCACTTTATGAGGTGGCAAGCTTATAAGGTTAGTTCCTATTGGTCTATCGTTATGATTAAATTCCTGTTTCTCTTCGTCAGTCAACTCGCCGGGACCCATAAATTCCGGTTTCAGTTTAGTCGGTGAACCTACAGAGACTGTGGCTTGAGCGTTATCACCAAACGTTGTTAAACCAGGCTTTCCTTTGATAATTGCAGGCGGGTTAACTGACGGGTTGTTACCGTCAAGTTGAACTGGCTTCGAATTTACAACTGAAAAGTTTATGTTGACGTCAGGTTTAGTATTAAAATCGCTTTCAAGATTTGGCTTATTTTCAGGTTTCTTGATAGGTTTTAAATTCAATGGTACATCGTCTATCGGATCTATAGGCATACTTGTAGAAGGCTTGCTGGTGATAGTTAGCTCAACAGGTAGCTGACCTGGTCTCAGTGGTCTTGCATTGGATTCCTGCACAACTTCCCCGCCTTCGGTTTCAGTCGGTTCATCACCAAAAATGTAGTCATCCGTCGGTTCATTTGGTCTCGGAGGTGGTGGTGGAGTCATAAACTCTAAGCCATTAGGAGGCGTTTTAATAACTTGATGATTATCGTGGAATTTCGTATTAATGGCCTGATGAAGTATCACTCCTGGTAACTGATGCTTATGGTAAGCAAAACCACTGAAGTCTTGTACTGAAGGTCTAGTCTCAGTATCCTGTGTGAACACCGGATGCGGTTTCTGTTGTCCTGCGGCCACGTTGATGCCGTGCGGTCCAATCGGCACGTCCATCTGTATAGCGTTGGAAGGCAGCAGTGCGGCCTGAGTCACGCCTTCTCCTTCGTGCGGAGGACGAGCTGTACTCAACGCGTCGACTACATGATCAACTTCTGCGTCTGGATACGGTGACGGATCGTTGAATATTTCACCCTTTTGGCTGTGCTCAGGGGGTTCACCGCTGTATATGAGCGCAGTCGAACTGCCGTGAGGTATTATCACGTTTGCAACTTGCGACGGTTGAATGTTGACCAGAAGAGGATTCACCGTCGAGTGGTCTAAAAATTCAGGGCTATCAGGAAGTAGTATGGGTTGATGCTGTATAGGATTCACGTAGCCGATTTCGTTTTCCGGTTTTCCTGGTTGCAAAGGTTTATTTGGTTTAGGTTTTAAATGCATGTTTTCAGGTACTGATTCTTTTGTGGGAGCGTATTCGTGTTCTCGAATGTTTTGATTGATGAAATGTTGGCTGTTGAGTGATGGGGGCCTCAGGTGTGGAATGACATCGTTATATTCTTGTTTCGTCGGTTGCTGAAACAGATATTCGTCTCTCGTATCAGGCCTGTACTGGACGTTTCCATGCACACCTGGATTAATCGGAATATTTATACCGGCAGCCTGATGGTGGTGGTGATTATTGTGACCGATTTCAGCATAATGTACGTCATTAGCGGGTTTGACGTGAGCGTGGGGAGCATTACTGGGCGGGACGCGTCCAGGAATCTCTACGTGATGATGGTGGGGATGAAGGTGATGTTGTTGCACATTGCTAGGAACTTCAGGATGTCTTTCAAATTCTTCAGCATAGTGAATTGTATCGTAATTATGTGAATGATCTCTCAACGGAATGTGATGATGTTCTCCGCTTGTCGGTTGATGTTTTTGAGGTACACCGCCTACCGGTCTTCTGTGGATGTGAAAGTGAGGATGTGACTCCACATTCGGATGTGGTACTCTGTGCTGGTGGCTGAATTGTATATAATGACCGTTTTGATCCCTTAAGGGCCAGGCTGGTTTAATTTTATGTGCTGATAACGGTGGAGGCGGCGGCGGCGGAGGAGGTGGTGGTTTCATGCCAATTGGAACTTCGTTTTTACCATAAGGTTTCCCCAAGTCTGGCGGTCTTGGCCCCATAATTGCAGGTTTCCCTATTATGACGTCACTGTTTGCTGTTATCACTTGACCGGGACTGATGGGTATGCCGCCTGCTAATAGCGGACTTTCCATTGTAGGCCTTCCGAGTATTACCTGCGGCTTAGTTCTTTGATCAGTGTCAGTGAAAACGTTGTGTCCTTCCACATTCTGGCTTTCTTCGGCTACAGAGTCTGCTGCCAGACCACCTACCGGAATGTATATCGGCGAGCGAACTGGAGGCGGTTTCGGACCGGCGTAAGTTAACAACGGGTTGGTAACCTGCAGAGGTTTAGGCTTATGTGTAACCGGATACAATATTGTTTCGTTCTTCTTAAACGTAATGTCAGAATTCAAATTGCTTTGTATTAATCCAGCCATAGCGTTAATAACGGGTGTCAGTGCATTAAGTCCGTTGATACCAAACGATCCTAAGTTCAGTAAATCACCAACTACCATGTCACTACCGATTCCAGTCTGTGCCGTTCCGTCTGGATGTTTAGTGACAGGGTCAGAAACAGGTATCATCGTAACGTTTCCATCAGAATTGGTCAACATTATGACCTGATCACCGGGACGCAACGTTGCGCCGTTCTTTGTAACGGTCGATGCGGTTAGTATTGATGTTGTATAGCTCTGTACTGGTTCCGATGACAGTGTACCTATCAATGGAAGGGCTTGCGTACTGTCTTGTACACTTTCCGACACTGACAGCAATTCGTCTAACGTGTCTGTTGGTTTGTCGTATATATCTGCGACCGAAGACGAACTTATTTTCGTATGGCCTGCCACTTCAAACGCTAGAGTTCGTGACGAACTACTGCTGGGAACGGTGCTATCGATTTGGTCGTTTTCATCGAAAAATATTATCGTACTGCCTGTGACAACGTTGTTTTTATTAGCGGTTGTAGTTTCTTCAAACGACGACGATATACTGTCCAACGGCGAAGTCGTCGGTTTGACCAAAGTGGCACTGTCTTGCATCGCTGTTATTTCCATTTTCTGACCGTCGTGCAACGTCGCCGTTGCCACTATCGGAATACGATCACTGTTCAGTGAACTCCTAAGCGACAGCAAGTATTTCGAATCGAGTAGGTTTGTGTCCACAGCTTCGGTGACCACGTTCTGCACAACCTTCGTCCTCGACTTGATAACGGTGGTCGGAGTTTTGCCGCTGTTGTCTTGTAACAACGTAGTAAAGTATGTAAAAGTGGTCAAGTAGGTTTTAGTGGCGTAAACGTTGATAGAATTGTCGGCGGTAGCTGTCGCAGCAGGTGTGGACGTTAGCTTCTCGGCGTAAGGCGTGCTCGTTCGTTTCGGCGTCAGTATAAATTTCTCGGTGACGACGTCCGACGAGGTGGCAACCTCGGACCGGACTACGGTACTGTCGCCGTCCAGCATGGTGCTGTAGTACGTGTACGTTACAAAGTAGGTTTTCACCACGTCGGTCGTCAGCGGTGTCGGCGTCGGTTTAATGTCAACTGAAGACGCCTTGCTGTCCGTCTCCGTGATTATCACCTGCGTCAATACGTCTTCTGTGCTGACCACTTTGGTGTCCAGACCGTCGTTTAGTGTTTTCGTAAACGCAACTGAAATTCAAATAACATCGTATGTATTATTTCTGTTGCATAATAATATGATCATACGTACGTTAATTCTATTGTATAGGTCCTTTCTCTCTGTACGACAGAATTTGATAAAAGTGGGTACCATTACAAACAAAAATCTTTTTTTTTTTTGGTTGTGACGAACATTAATTATTACATTGCATAAAACATCTTGCTGTTTAATAATTAACAAATGAAAATTAAACACAAGAACAGGCGGTAACCAGAATTTAGGAGAAACATGCCAACTTTTTTCTTCTGTGTTTTTTCTGTTTACTATCGTTTTGATGATGGAAGTGGTACCGATGAAGTGCATAATAGCGTACACTAAAGATGGTACGTATAAACAAAATTCATTTTAACATTAACACTTTCAGGTTTGGCGTTTTGTGCAAATGTATTCCGGTGTGAACTGGGATTTTGTATATTTCATTTTTTTTGTTAATCGGCCTTTACATATTTAACAAAAGTTCAAATGTTTTCTTAAAGTACTTGCTTTCCTCTGTAAAAAAAAGATGTGTTAATTTAAGATATGTTAAAGAACTTTTTTTTTATTAAGAGAGAATTTTAATACTGGTGCTTTATTTTACATGAACACGAATTTACATATTTCATTCTTTCAGAATATTCGTAGTTCAGCGTAATGAGCAAAATGAACATTTTCAGAAGCATCATAACCATGATCATAATTGAACTCAAATCTGTTTGAAAGCATTTAACCTTTAACTTACAACTACATACTGTAAATTAACCTTAATTTCTATCTGATTAAACACAGTTTTTTATAAATGACTGCATTTTATTCAAAACAGTTTAATTATTCAGGATTCAGCGCTAATCGGAATAATTTTTCTATAGTGGTGTGCAACAGTGTTAATTCTGTTTGTGATTGTAACCACAAGCACAACTTTCTTAATTAAATTTCGGAATAGTTTTGTCGCTAAATAGTCCCAATTATTTGCTCTGAAACTTACCTGTACTTAAGTACGTATTAGTATCCTGAATGACGGGTTCAGACGGCTGCAACATGGACATGTAATCCTCAGGAGCTGTGACGGTGTTGGAAACCGTTTTCTTGGATGTAACCACGAGAGGTACTTCGCCGTCGACCAGCGTGTTCAGGTACGTGTACGTGGTGTGGAAGACACCGGTAGCAAGGCTGGGACTCGACGACAGCGTCATCTGAGTCGCCGATGTGGGCGCGATTGGTGTGGCTTTCAGCTCTTCCGTCACCACGTTTGATATTATTTTCTCGTTACTCGAAACAACAGTAACTCCATCTTGCAACAGCGTTGTTAAATAAGTGTACGTTGTGAGGTACGTCTTTGTTACAAAGTCCTGAATGTTCTGAAACATAAACTTTGGGATGTACACATTTCAAAAGTTTCACCATAAACTGCATTGAAAATTTTAAAACAGAAAATTACAGTAGACTAGCGTTATCCGACACCCTTGTTTAAGAGACAGCGAGATTTAAAGCTGAAGGTCAATTACCTGAGGGTCAAATATCCGAACTTGTTGGGAAAGCAAAATTCGCGAATACGACTTAATCATTATTATTGGCTGTCATTCTAACCCTCTTCCCTACTTACTAAGCAATTCAGTTTTACGTTAATTATTTGATGTATTATCATTTAATATTACCAAAATGAAGAAAAGTAGTATTTAATTGATAACAATCGTAGTGTCTTAGGTTTGTTCATCTGGCTTCACACTGTTTCAGAGAGACTGGATCAACTGTTTTCCTTACGAGGCACTTGTTTTCGTTGTTTACGTAGTTTATAAACATCAGTGGAGTATCCAGAAATTAGCCTTGAGGGGGGTCCGGTCGAATCGGATTCATACAAAAGAAAAAGCAAGTTAAGACTAATCAACATTACTAAATTTAAAGTGTCTTAAAACCGTGTGAAAAGATCATAAAATTGATCCCATTAAAGTAAACGTTAATAACACAATAAAAATACACGCTATCCAAACATTGTTTAGAAGATAGGCCTACTTATTGATTGAATTGATTTTCCTATATTTCATATTTCAAACGTATATGCTAATTCTGTTAAATAAATCTGTTCTATATTTAAAAAGAGTTACTACTATATTAGCGTACTGAAAAAATAAAACAGCCTAAAAAGTAAGTGATTAACAAAATTCGTCTACTTTTTTCACCCGGGGGGGGGGGATAGTCCGATCCTGTTCGTCCTCCCCGTAAATACGCCCTTGGGGTTGCATTTCAGTCAGTAAGTTCTGTGAATTCTTGGATTTCGTTGTCCATGACGTGTACGTTATTTAACTAAATATAGCCTAATTAAATCACTACCGACTCGGAACACAAAGTTTTTTATGGGTAAAAACGTAAAAGTTTTACCTTATAGCCTGAACCAGTCTTCGATTTTAAAAAGCTTCTTCAGAGCTGGGAGCACTGTCCGTCTTGTTCTTTGCGACGGTATCGACTTTTGAAAGATCGATGTTGTGTTAGTGGGGTGTGATATGTTCAAATAATGCGTGTGATTTGAATTGAACCTGTTCGTTTAGGATGTCATTTTTATGTTCGCATACAAAACTACAAACAAAACAGAACATACACTATCAAAACCCACACACAAAGCACAAAACAACTAAGATCTACCTGGTGTTTACAAATTAAACTGCTCAGATTGCAACAAATTCTACATAGGCCAGACAGGGCTAGCTTCAAACAAAGATACATTGAACACACAAAGGCACTACACTCCACTACCGAATCCACATTTGCAAACCACCTCATTGAAGCAAACCACACATACAAAAACATCGACAAAAACATCGACATTCTACACGTACACACAAAAGGCCGAAAACTAGACACTCTAGAACAACTGGAAATATACAAACACATGAAAACACATAAAAACGACATCCTAAACGAACAGACAATTCAAATCACATGCATTATTCGAACATATCACACCCCACACACACACACAACAACAATACGGTACTTCAAACCGTCGCCAAGAACAAGACGGTCAGTGCTCCCAGCGGCAGCCTCTGAAGAAGCTTTTTAAAAGCGAAAACTGGTTCAGGCTATAAGGTAAAACTTTTACGTTTTTACCCATAAAAAACTTAGTGTTCCGAGTCGGTAGTGATTTAATTATATTTTCTGTGAATTGTTTTACAGCGTATCAGTATCGAGTGCTATGTTAGTGCAAGTGTGAAGATTTTAACTGTGATACCTAATTGTTTAATTGTCTATCGATGTTAATATTTATCAACTTAATGACTTCTACTACCTGTGAGTAGAGAATACTGGATAACAGAGAATTTTTGTAATGTGAGTAATGATAATTTTCAAGAGTGTGTCATAGACCTACCAAATGTTACTATTGATTTCTATGGCACTTAATGATTTTTCCACTGTGCACTGTTTTAAGATTACAGTGCATGTAGTCCTCATAACAATATTTTTTTTTTAACTCAAGGGAAATGTACATTTACAAGTTTAATTAAACAAATAGTGTAAACTAATTTCAAAAAGTACTTTAGCCTGTATTTAAAATATTAAATGGAATTAATGAAAATATAAGATTTATATAATGGAATGGATAATAGTATGTCGTTAACATTTGAGATTTCTTTGATTTTACGTTGCTTTTTCAGTCTCTTTCTTCCAGTCAGTGACATTGTATTTCTAAATATAATTAAATCACTACTGACTCGGAACACAAAGCTTTTTATGGGTAACAATGTAAAAGTTTTACCTTATAGCCTATAAAATTCTAGGACTTTGCACCTTGTTGTTGGCGCGCCAAATATAACTTATTTGGGTTTCAATTGTAATTATTAATTTTAATTTTAAGTATAAAATGCTGGGCGCCAGAGATAATTGGGAATCTCAGGGTGTTGTTAATAACAACTCTTATGTTCAGATGCTAATTAAAAGATATTATAATTACCATTTGAATACATTTAATATATAACATATAATATTATCATCGTTTCAATTTGACAGGTTAATTACTTCTCAATTACTACTAACTTCTTATCCCTAGTTAATCATTACAAGAACTTCATGGATACAGTTAATATTATTTACCATTTATGAACGCTTAATTAGTCCATTGACTATGCTTTCATATTTATGAGATTAATTACACATTAAAAATTATTTATCATCAATAAAAGATTAATGAACACATAACCATTAATTATCCTCAATAAGAGATTAATAAACACATGCAATATTATTTATCATTAACAAGAGATTAATGCACATATGAAATATTATTTATCATTAACAAGATATTAATGAAACTACAAAATCTCCTTCTTTCTCAACATAAATTAACATTAATCAATAACATGACTTAATATCTAACATTTCCGAAATATCAAATCATCATTCAAAATTTATATTAAATATTTATACTTCGTACTCCTATTCTAGGTCGTAAGATATAAAACTCTTCAGCATCTGAACAATTCGTAGGTTCTTTTAGAATGAAACGGGTTAAACTGAGTAGACAAATATATTACATGCAATTATTTGATTACAACATTTAATGTGATACTGTTACTTGAATTCAATTATCCATTGCTCCGTCTCGCTCGTTCCACACTTTGTACATCACAACACAATTTGTATTACTCTGCTTTTATCTTATTCACCACACTCGCGATAATCATACGTCTCCGCATCCTCCGAACTTTGACTTTTCATACGGTCGCGCACATAATAAATAAGACTTCTTCGCACTTGATGCCGCGCACAGAATAAATAATACTACTTGACTGACTGATTCTCCGACTCTTGATTCTGACTGTCGATTGACGATTGTCTAATTTACTGAACGACTGAGTAATTAACTAACTGACTGACTGACTGCGACTGTCTCTCTTGATTTCACTGACTGACTCCCTTAAGTTTCTGCATCAGTTACTTTTATAGTTTCACCTAAACTTCCCTTACTGCCGCTACTCTTAAAATTACCATCATTGGCTGAAATTCTAACTTGTTGCCGGTAAGTTTGAAATTGTTCAGTAACCACTCGAAATAACTTCGCGCGCGGAGGTGACGCTTTTCTGATTGGTGAAATCTTATATACGCGCACTGTTTGCCGCGAGACCGTTTTCTCGTTAAAAAAGGAAATCTGTTTTCTCCACCACCCTCGTTTATGACGTTTCACTCATTGTATTTTGAAGGCCGAAAACACCCTAAATCTAACGGTACTGCATATTTTTTGCTGTTTTTAGCAAACAAAGCGTTTTATATCTTTACGACTTAGAAAGTTGTACTTACAATACAATTTTACACTGGGTCGGCGTCAATGTGTCGCCTCGCCAATACACACCTCTCACTTATATAACGACTATTCAGTATAATTCTCATCTGTATGTTTATTTATTAACAATACTAAAATTAATATTAATAGTCTACATCGAAATATGTAATTGATATAAGTGTGTTTTACTATACAACTAGCTGTAACCGATAGTGTTACGTTACAAGCCTGAACTAGTTTTCCCTTATTATAAGCTTCGTCAGAGGCTGCCATTGGGTCAGGCTATAAGGTAAAATGTTTACGTTCTTACCCATAAAAAAACTTTGTGTTCTGAGTCGGTAGTGATTTAATTATATTTAGTTAATCAATGAACATGTCATGGACAATGAAATCAAAGAATTGTATTTCTATCTTTATTTTGCCCCCCAACATGAATCACTTGTTCACTTTCTTATTTTCTTATTGTAGTTGGCTGCCAAATCTGCAATTTTGGGGCTATATTCCTTGTGGCCTTTTATGTGTACATACCAGTTCAATTGATTTATCTCGCATGTCATTTGAAGTACACCATTCTGAATAGGCCTATCATATTCTTCCTCTAATGTCTTTATTTCTTATTTTGATTATCCTTTTAAAGCCACAGTTTCATTTCCCACTAATCTACATCCAATTTTTTCAATCCATCAAGATTTTCTTTACAATCACCCACATTTCTGACCCTAGTAAATATATATTTTTACTATTGAACATATTTTAATTTTGTTTGTTGTTTTCTGGCTAAAGACTGTATGTTGCAGTTGGAAATGGTTGTTCTGCCTTTTGCAATCATGTGCATGACAACTTTGTCATTAGTACTTCTCTTGGCTGCACAGTTCTTTACAAATCCATCTCTTTCAATGTTTATTGATGGGTACTTGTATATTCAAAGATCAATTTCTATGCTTCTTATGATCAAACATATTACACATCCTCATTCCTTAAAATAGAGGAGGATTATGTTATGAAATGACTATTATAACAATTTTCCCTTTTAAATAATAATACATTAATTAATAATATTCTTACAAGAAACCAGAATAGCTCAAATTCCGATTATGAGAACTGAAGAAGAAATGAAAAGGAAGATATAGCATCATTGATAAGCCTTACAGACAAAGAGACATGTTTTTTAGTACTGTTCATGCCATAATTTTTTTACCAATTTCAATACGAATTTCAGCTCTCTCTTTCTCTACAATATTATACAGAATTAGCATACTCTGTGTTCTTGAAGAAGTTAAATACAGTTTGCTATGATTACCTCATGGAGAACATGTGTCACCCATTTATTTCCACATGCTGTTTAAATGGAAAGCTTATTGTAATTCTACACAAATATACAAATATTCTGATTCTATTTTCATAAATTTGTCTTAAATTAAAAGTAATGTCTCATTCTTTCTCCAGTTTCTATAGTCATGAAGTCAGGGCCGGAACTAGGGGGGCGGCAGACGGGGCATGTGCCCCGTGCGCCGGCTTGGAGGGGGTGCCGAAGGTGCCAGCCCAGACACGGGGCGCCGAAAAAGCGAAGAAATAGTAAAATTATTTTCTATATCGTCTATATGTTACAATTTTTCAAATAATAAAGCATTATTTGTGCGATTTAGTTTTTAACGTCTTCAATTTTATTTTTATTTAATTTGATGTAATTTAAAAAGCAGTAATCATATCACATAGATGTTAAGAATTCATTATTAATTGAGAATTATCCCGCCCGGTTTCAATCGGCCATATACAAGTTACAACCGATCTTCGTAAGTGCTCGAGCGTGTTCGGCTACTTCCGGCTCGTTGCGGTTTAATGCAGATACATTTTTGGAGGGAAAAGAAAAGATTGTGCCAAAGTTGCCAAGGAAACCACTGTTCAGTAGTTCAGTTTATCATTTACGTGCAAGGTGCAAGTAGTGAAATCGTTCCATTGCTGATATTTTTGTAATAAATACGAATAATTAGATTAATTTTCTTTATATTTCTCGGTACCATTAGCCGAATTAGTCACTCAACACAACAAAAATGTCAAGGAAACCTTCTGGAGCACAATACAGGAAAAAAGCCAAGGAGCGGGATCACAATGAAAACAGATTATCATCATTTATGTCGTCGTGGTTGACAGAAAAAGGTAAGCCCAGTATTTTTTGAATTTTTAAAAATTAGTTTAATTTATAACATTAATTGTTGATGCTAGGCTTTGAAATGTTAAAAATGTTTGCCTTTTATCATGACAAAACTGTTTACGGGAAAGTTAACAGACAACTCCAATTCCTTATTGTTCATATATCGCTCCACCCAGGGGCGTATCAACTAATTTTGAGATAGTTTACTGGCCGGGAGGGGGGATAGGAAAAGTTTCGAAAATTGGATGGAAATTGGAAGTTTTCGAGGTTTTCTGCAGCGAAATTCAGCTCGTAATTTAACTCATTCTTAGAATAGATTTAAAAATCGTAAACAGTTGGGGAGTTTAGGGGATATATAAAGAAGAATTCAGCTCGTTATATAATTTTGTTTTCCCAGGGCATTTTTTGGGCTTTCTGGATCAACCGCGCAGCCAGGAATTTCTCCTGGGGGGGGGGGTTTGGGATTTGAGATTCTCTTTGTGGAAACACTGAAACTCACCCAATCCCCCAAACCCCACCACTATTGCGCGCCTCACGGCCGAAGTCAGCCGATCGCTTACAAACATTCCCAATAATTTGCGTATTTTCCTACATTCTACACATAGCGGCGGCAAACACTCATCGAGTGAACTTGCAAAGTCGCAGTTTACGGTCATGGAATTGACATTAATACTCCTTAGTCCACTGTCAGCATGTTTTGATATGAGAACTTCTTAAACTTTTTTAAATTCTTTATTATGTAGCCCATTCAACATAAAAAAATATATTTTTTAATTTCTCTGGGGGGGGGTTGACCCCTCAAAACCCCCCCCTGCTGCGCCGCTGTTCTGGATTAGAATTTAACTTGTTCTAATTTAGCCCAACCAAGAAAATTAGACGCAAATTGGGGAGCATTAAAGCTTTCTGGAGCACTTCTTGTAATTTAGCCTTTTACTAGAATAATTTTGAAAATTGTACGCAAATTGGGCATTTTTGGGGCTTTCTAGAGCGGAATTCAACTAGTTCCAATTTATCCCTCCCCCAGAAAACTAGACGCGAATCGGAGGATTTAAGGCTTTTTAGAGCAATCCTGATTTATTCCTTTTCTAAGGTATTTCAACTCGATCTAACTTGGCCTCTTTACCGAAATTTTTTTTATACTCTTAGAGGAGAAGGAGGTGGGGCTCGAGCACCCAAACCTCCCCCTTGGGTGCGCCCATGGCTCCAACATTTAGTTAAGCTTAGCTTCTCTTCATTCTCCCACCTTACAACCCATAGAGACCTTGCCAAGATTTGTCCTCTTCGTAAATCTAGATTCATAGTTAAGTTGATGATAGTTATAACGGTACAACCCATGTTGTCGAGGGCGATGTTGTGAGATGTTTTCAATAAAAACAAGAAGATTTTTTCTCACAATTTTTATTTTTTTATTTTTATTTTTATTTTCGTATCTTTTGGATCCAATAAAACTGATTAAAAAAAAAAAAATGTTTGTCTAAGTTTAAAGATGAGGAAACATTGAGGATGTATCTATTATGAATTCAAAAGCTACCTCCGTTAAAAAAATGTTTCTTGCTTTTATTTTCTAATAGTAACCTATTACCTAATAGTGACCAATAAACGGTTCTAACTTTTAGGTGAGGTAAGCTGCCAACAACGAGACGAAGAAGGTTCACAAGGAGAAGAACATCCAGTTGAGGCCGACCAGTCTAACTATGTACATATGGAAGCCACGAACACTGACACTGTAAGTACTGCTAAAGATATAGAAATCGCTGAACAGCTAGCTCTCAGTAAAACGGACGATTCTGCAGTTTCGACCATGATAGATAATAGCTCAAAAATGTATAGAAACAAAGAGCTTCAAGACTCACAGTCAGATTTTGATATTAACGACCCAGGGTCATGGCCAAGTACAATATCTGATCATCAGAGATGTTACATAACGAAAATGAGGTTAGATAAAGATAATGAACAAGAGCTAGATCTAAGTAAAAGTATGAGGGAGGGCCGTAGCCTCACAAAGGACTGGTTTTTCAAACTGTTGCCTAATGGAGAGCAAGTAAAAAGATCCTCGCTAGGTTATAGCAAGATTAAAAATGCACTATTTTGCATCCCATGTAGGCTATTTTCACAAACTTTTAAAGAATCTACAACTAGCTTGTCATTTTTAGCTAAAGAAGAGGGTTTCACCCAATGGAAAAAGGTGAGTGAAAGAATTCCAGATCATGAAAATTCGCAAAATCACAAGCGTTGTTTTTGTTCTTGGAAATCACTTGAAACGTCAATGAAAAAGGGAGGAATAGATAAAGAACTACAGGAACATATAGCAAGAGAAGAAACTCACTGGCGACAAGTGCTTCGCTGTATCATTGACGCAATAGTTTTTTTAGCAAAACAAGGAGGGCCATTAAGAGGATCATCTGAGCTAGATCATTTTGGTGATCCAAGAAGTGGGAGGTTTTTAAACACAATCGATTTGATTTCCCATTACAATGCTGATTTACGTGATCATATCAATCGCCATAGAAAAGGTCAGATTGGTATTTTTCCCACAAGATTCAAAATGAATTTCTCAAGTTAATTAGCAGCAAAGTAAGAGAAGATATTCTCAAAGATGTAAAAAATGCCAAATATTTTTCAATTATATTTGATGCTACTCCCGATATAAGCCACAAAGAACAGATGACCCAAATTGTTCGGTATGTGAAAATGACTGAAACTGGGCCTGAAATAACAGAGAGTTTTATAGATTTTTTCATTATCCGTGACAAAACGGGGTTAGGAATATCGGAAGAAATTTTAAAAAAATTAGGAAATAACGGATTGGACATCAAAAATTGCAGAGGCCAGTCTTACGACAATGGAGCTAACATGGCCGGCATCTATAAGGGAGTTCAAACTAGAATTCTAACAGAAAATAAGCTGGCATGTTTTGTACCATTCATTAAATGAGCTGGCATGCTCAGCTCATTCATTAAATTTAGTTGGTGTGCATGCTGCTGAGCTCTTTCCACAAGCCCAATCTTTTTTTGGCATAGTAAATCGTCTGTTTGTTTTTTTCTCATCTTCTACTTCAAGATGGGAAGTTTTAAAAAAGCATGTGCCGATTTCCTTAAAATCCCTGAGTAAGACCAGATGGTCAGCAAGGAAGGAGTCGGTGGATGTTTTTCATAAGCATTTAAACGATTTGAATTATGCTTTAGAGGAATTGGTCGAAAGTTCGCTCTGTAACGCTGAAACAAAAGCGGAAGCTAGATGTTTGGCACAAAACATTTACAAATTTGAAATTATTGTCCTAACCTGCTTCTGGAGCAAAATGCTGCAAAAAATTGATCACGTAAATAAATACCTACAAAGGGATGATGTCACCGTAGACACAGCTGTGAGACACATCAAGGGCTTAATAATAGATTTAGAATCAATAAAGATCAATGCACCAGAAGATGCTATTTCGGAAGCCAGAAGAATAGCTGAAAGCCTTGATGTCCCTCAAGAATTTGAGGAAAAAAGGAAAAGGAAAAAAAACATCGCAAGAAGACTTTTTTAAAGTGCGATTGAGGGGAATATTTGACAGCATTTTAAACGACATGAATATCCGATTTAAAGCTCTGGAAGAAGTAAACTTTAAATTTAGTTTCCTGAATGGAAAAATAATGAATAAAATGAGTGTTGCAGAGCTAAGGTTAGAAGCTGAAAAAGTCGCGGATTCCTACAAAACGGATTTGAACAAAGAAGAACTTTTTCAAGAAGTAGAAAGCTTCAAGCACCATGCGATGGACATTGACGACGGATTAAAAACGGCACATGCAAAGGCAATGCTCCAGATTATTTATAAACATGGGCTTCAAGATGCTTATCCAAACTTGACTACGGCATTGAAGATTTTTCTAACTTTACCAGTTACAGTTTTTCAGCGGAAAGAAGCTTCAGTAAATTGAAAATAGTCAAAAACTACTTGAGGAGCACAATGGAACAAGACAGACTCTCTAACTTGAGCATCATTTCTATCGAGCACCAGAGAACATCATCTATTTCTTTTGATGACATTATTAACACCTTTGCTGTCAAAAAAGCTCGAAAAGTGACAATTTGATTTATTTAGATTCAAGAATGAATAAGGACTGTTAGTAAATTTAGTACCCAAAACTCATGTAAAAATCTAATTTGTTTTCAATGTGTTCCAAATTGAAATAGTAAAGTATTACATGAATACTGTACCAATTTATAACCAAAATACCAAATAAACTTAAGAATGATTTGAAGTTTAACTGAATGTCTCATTTCTTAACGTGTTACCCACTTCTGTAATTTCAGATTAACAAATGAAGACAAAACCTTTTATTTTTTGGATTCCGTTAAAAATTATTACACAAAATACAATAGAGGAGTGCTGTAATTTCACAACTGAATTTCACTTGATCTGTTTGCACTATAGTGTAGTGTGTTGATGAGTAAATCTACGAAGCTGTAATTAATAGCACTGACTTAAGTACAGGAAAGTATATGCTTTTGTTTTTTGTTAAATAGTTTTAAATGGAGTGAGTATTGCGTGGAGGGGGGAGGGGCGCCGAAATATACCCTTGCCCCGGGTGAAAGGAGGGCTAGTTCCGGCCCTGCATGAAGTTATCAGCGAAAGTTATAACTTTTAATGAAAAACATGACTCATTGCCTCATACAATTTCTATTGTTAATGTCTGATTTCAAGGTCATACATACTAACCAGCTTGGTTATCATTTCAACGAACTGGTTACTTACCCAATAGTACCTTCACTAAATTTTCGATGTTTTGATTAGCAATAGTATCGATACAGCACACAGTGAAAAAGAAGAAGAAGAAGCATGTACAAATAGTAAACAATTTTATTGCTTAATGTAAATTGAAAATATATGATGTGTTAATTATGTGAGGTTAAGTAAGATGTTTTGGTTTTTATTTTATTGTTTAAAGAAAACAAAACTTATGGTTGGCAAAATATAACATGTAATAAGTAAATACAATAACTGAGACAGATCTCTGCATGCATTACAAAAATAAAGCAACTAAAAGCAAACTGAACTAAGCATTGTTGTGACAGTTGAGCATTTTATTCTTCTTAATTTATAAACATGGTGAACCTGCACATAAAACGTTGTTTATGATGGATGTAATTTATTACTGTGAAATTATATTTAAACATAACCTAAGGAACCTAACCTTGCAACCGAAAACATTACATATTTTTATGAACATTGTAAGATTAAAACAGACTAGGATACATATCTTCTTTATGGATTGTATTTTAACCATATACATGGTGTACATAAACATTCTGAAAATATTGTAAATTTAGTAGGGTAGAGTTGGCTAGCTCCAGACGGCGAGTAGCCCCAGACAGTAGGGCTACTGTTAGGCCTACATGAAATTATACACTAGGTAGCAGTACCATTCTACTCTGCACTATTGCTTAACTTATATGAGGGTTAACAGCCCATAGTTGGCGGCTGTCATTCAGCCTGTGTTTAAATAAGTATCGCCTGTTGCTTTATTTATATACTTTTGATACATTTCTAATATTTGTCATCTTATATAACTTTTTCTGGTAAGTTTAATGCTTTTATTATTTAATGTACTCTACACATTAAGTATGTTAACTGACAAAACTGGTTTAAAAGGATGTATGTTCTAAAAAATATTAATATCTTTTTTTAATGGAGATCAGTTAGCTAGTATCAGTCACAGGGGTATTTGAGTAGCACCAGACATAATTCATACTTGAATTTAACCAACTAAGGGGGTTTTTATTTTATAGGTATGTTTTATGTCATTTGAAGTCAGAACATGTCTCTGTCTAAGGCTTAGACTGAGAGTGATATGAAAAATGCAATGAGTCTTGTGTTGCCAGGTACTTCAAGTGTTAGAGAAGCATCTTTAAAGTACTATGGTATGCCATAAAGCACACTTCATGACTGTATAACTGGTATAAATGTGGGGAGAATGCTGACATATCTGGACAATTAGGCAGAAACAAAGAGAAGAGGGAGGGAAAAACCTAAGATCTTCTAGCTCCCGATTACCAGCACATTCAAAATTAAATTATAAGAGCAAAAACTAAAATAGGCTAAGCATGTAGACAAGTGGGTGCTAGAAGGAAGTCAGTCTATTAATCTGGATCTTAGACATGAGTTTAATAACCTGGGTCTACTGACTAAACTGTTACCAGTTTTTCAAGTCAACCAGGATATATTAAAGAAAAGAAAAAGATGCATGGTTACAAAAATATCAAAAATTAAAAGAATGTGATCTAAAATTCTGAATGTTGAAGGAGAAAATTCAACTAGGGCTACAACAGAATCTGTGTCCCTCCTCATGGAACTTTTACAGTCATCAACCATTTCAACAGCTACCATGACATTTCCTTGCTTGTTTTGTGAAGGAATGTTTGAGGGAGAGATGATTCATTGTGACTAATTCACACTGAGTGCACAGAGAAAGATTCGCACAAACTAAATTTTATTCGTGAAATTTATTTATATGCTGAAAATAATTAGCCTAATTTATTATAATGTGTATTAAGATAGTCTTAATACACAATATTACAGTTGTAGGCCCACTGTATATTTTGTGTGTTTATTTTTTTTAATGATTCGCTTTTGTTAAGGTGTCCGGTGCTACCCACTTTAATTCAAAAATTGTAAACTGTAGATGTGACTAGAATTCTATAAAACAAATATTCTTGCTATTTTTTATGTCATTTTGTACATGTACTTTTTATTAAAGATGCAATAAAATAAAATTTATAAACACTTACCTTAATTATACTTCATATTATTTTGAGAAATTTCATAAAATGCTCAAAATGCTTAACTATTCAGTACTCTCACATACAGGACCAAGGAAAAATGACAACCACAAAGAGCTTTTTGAGACAAAAAAAAAATACTGTTCAAAGCAAAAAGCAAGTTCTGTCACAAAAAGGGGCACATGTATAGTAACACGCAAGGACCAAGGGCCTTTCAGTTTGTCTGTTAACCTAAGAACAGCAACTTTTACAGCTACAGGTGCAGATTTAATGCTTTGTATAAAAAGTACAACAAACACAAATAATTTTATGACATAAATGAAAAATTTACATGCTTTCTACTACTTTACTGCAACGACATGCTATTTCACTACATATTGATACCGACTATCCCATAATCAAAATGTCAAAAATTATTGCAGATACCTTACTGGGAAGGGCAACTCAAAAAATTTCACAATATTAAAAAGTGGTAGTTGCCTTATGTTATTAAAAAAATAAAGAGTGCCAAATCATGATTGCTATGGGATCATTTATAATGACTAAATGATGTGTGTGTAAGGTTGTGTGTTCGCAACCTGGAACAGCTGCACTATTAAAAACTGGCAACATGATAACTACTTGTTTGACGTGGTAGAGTATGTAAGACGTAAGCTATATCGTTTTATCAAACCTGATTTCCTTGTGGCAACAGCATCATCATGTGATCGGTGAGCGTGCTGGGAGCCAAAGTTATCGGTCGTGACAGCGATGTAGGGAGTACTCTGAGCACTTCAGGTTCACCGGGCAGTGTGCTCTTGTCACCAGCTACTATTACTTCTACACCATTGCTCATGACTTTTGTCGCGAGATTGTACCTTGCTTCGGCAATACCAAGCCCCCTTCCCTCTTCTTCCACACTTACTGCATTCAACAATTAATAATCAATGTAATTGTTAAAACATAACATACAAAGAGCAACGGTAATATAGGAGAAGGTGTAACAAGATTAATTTAGTATCTAAGAAAAAAGATAAATGCAAAATTATAATAATAATTCTCATAGAATAATTATTACAATATTCATGTTTTTCACTTTTCAGGATGTGTAAAATGGACACATCAATTTTATTGGTAGCTTATGAGTAAAATGATTTCTAAAAACTTAAGTACATGGCAAATTCTGATGTATCATAGAATAAGTGACAATATAAAGTGCAAACTGGTTGGAAGTTCACACACACACACACACACACACACACACACACACACATTACTTCTACTCTATAGTGAATCACTCATATACTACTAATTTTTCAAGACTTAGAGAAAACAGAAAGCTCAATTCCTTTCAAGATTTCTAAATGTTTGTACCAATAGATTATTTATTCGTTTTAAAGTTCAAAAAATTGACATTAACCATAATTAAATTACTTTATAAAGAAATATTTTGCCTAAATGGGAAATTAGTAACTTTTTTTGTCTGAAGACAGTGACATATGCTCCATATGCAACTCTGGTTTTCCATAATCTCTGCTGCTCCATACGCTAAATCTGCTTTTGATTTATATTTAAAAAAATCAAATGTATATAATTGCATTATTATTTGAAGCTAATAATAATGTTAAATTCTACAATTAAAAAAAATTAACAATTTTAAAATCGTAATGCATGTATATAGTGAATATCTGGCAAATTGTGAATATTTGTATAATGTAACTGTGGCAAACATTGTCTGTATTAATAATTATTAATTATGTATCTTAATCATACATAAATTACTGATCAGCCTCATTACATAAACCTCAATGTACAGCATTGTTTGTATCTGACACCAGAATATGGTACTGTTGAAGACAGCTACTAATTACTTGTGTGGTTTTATAATTTAATTCAGTGATGGCCAATACCCATTTTTCAAAGTTAACTTCAGGATATATGTATATAAATCTATTACCTTTTCTACTTATCATGTGTAAGGGATTGTTTTAACCTTCTTCTTTAACTTTCTAGTTAGGACTCTGTCCTGTTCTATAACAATGGTTCTACATGCTGTCACTCCACCTCTTACTTGGCCAACCAATGCTCCTCTTCGTGTTTAGTTGGCTATCTCTTCCCTCTTTCACTAGCCTTTCATTCTTGATATGTGTTCATTCTATATCCTTCTTCTTTCCACAATCCAAGAATTAATATCTGTTACATTACACATTTCTCTTATACTATTGTTTGGCAACTTTTCATACCTTGTCTTTCCTAGTACCCTCCAAAACGTAGTAATTTTTATAGTTTGCCATATTCTTTGAGTTGTTGCTGTATAGACCGTGCGGCTTGGTCTCTGCTGCATAGAATATTATTGGACGTATTGTGACTTCATAAACCCTAGTTTTTGCTTCTTGTGTGTGGTGTTTATTATTCCATATAATGTTATTCATGCATACAGCAATTCTTCTTGCTTTCATCAATTGATGTTCCATTTCTTCATCTGCTCTATTGTCATTTGTAAGCCATAAGTTTTAACCTAACATTTTAAATATTAATAATTTTGTTCCAATGTTTTCTTTTTGTGTTGAGCTTCTTTGTATCAAACAGTATACTGTAATACCCTTTTTCACTGTAATTTTACACAGTGAGTTGTTCCGTGTCTCCTTTGGTATTCATATTTTCTTTTCCCTAGCATTCTTGCTTCTAAGTTCATCTCACAATTATTCAGCTATTCAATCCTTGCAGGTGGCTTCATCATCAAAGTTATTTTTATTTGATGAATTCTTCTACCAGTTCTATTTTTAGGTTATGTAGGTTTAATCACTTCTAATCTTGTTCTTCTCAGTGACTCCTATCACTTTCTTAAATACTAAATTTCGGCAACACTAATCTTACTTTTTTCTTTTCAGTTATTATCTATGGTGGAAGTCTGTTTTCTGTAGGCATCAAACAAGCAACAGGACAGACAACCCCACTATCTTCTGCAGTGCTCACAACATGTTCTCTGGGATGTGCACTTAAGTTCATATCAAGGATATAAATAATTATTTTAAAATAGAAATACTCAGAAAACAGAATGCTCCACAATAACACTCAGATGGTCAGGGAGTGGCGAAAGCAACTAACACATTGATTTGACACATCCAATTTAACATCCTTTGTGAACAGTGTCTCCTCTAAACTTCAATTCTTGATCTAGTGATCAAATTGGTTTCTCCCGCATTGTACTTTGACATTATTGTACTACTCTGTTATCCACTTTTGATGATACATAGGGTTTATGTTATGTGTGTGCAAATTTTTTATGTCTTCTTCTTCATCAGTAAAACCATCTTGCGACAGATTTCGACTTCACGCTCTCCATCTTTCTTGGTCTGTGCATCTGTCTTCAGCTCCTTCCATATGCTGATGTCATAAAGCGTGATGTGCTTTATGTATCATATGCTGATATCATCATTAAGCTTTTCAACCTTTCTTCTTCCCCCTTGTCTTCCTGTTCACCTTTCCCTCTATAATCCTTAACTTCAGACATTTTCTACACAAAGTATGCCCCAACCATGTTAATAGCAAACTAATGCTGTCTCATGTTGGTTAATGGTTTCTTCTTGACAGTAATGTTTTACTGTCCACAACCAAAACTTTGTTTTGGTTAATGTTAGTGATTTTTCTGTGTTATCTTTTAGTAGTCATGTCTTAGAGTTACAGGTTATTGTACACTTTAGTGTGATACTGTAAATTTGATTTTCATATCCCTTAGAGTGTACAGAGTGGAACACATTGTTTTCATTACTATTTGAATAACAATTTAAACTGAATTTTCCCCCAAAGTAATTTAATACATTAAATTTAATATGTAAATGTCCTTTGACAAATTAAAAATATAGGCCTACAAGATAAACAAAAACTTATGATTTTAAATTGAAAGTTTAAGGTTTTCTTTCACATTGTTTTTACTAAATTTATAAAAGTATTACCATTTGTTTATAGGAATCAGTGAAGTAGGTATACAGTTTAATTAATTGATATATTTGTTTCCTTTCTTCTTGTACAGGGTCAAGCTACACAAGGGATGAGAAAGACAGGCCACAAGAATTACAACCAGCCAGAGAGTTTAAAAGTCATAAGTGTTTTACCAAGTGAATGAAGAAATGGGTTCACCTTTCATTCTGTAATGGCCTTCCAAACATTTAATAAGTGTACCACATGATACAAATAATTGATTTTTTTACAGACACCATAGAAGTATAGAGATATTTTAATTCTTATAATATATTACATTAAAGGTATCATAAAAGATTTTTAAGGATAAGATATTATTGGTTTATAATATTTGTATTTATAATAATGATTTATATTAAATTTATGCTCATACAGCATCTTGCTGTTTCTACAATATACACAAATATTAAGCATATTTTGTATCCACTGAAATCTTTTAAGAAATCTAAAACACATCTAAGACATAATGCATGTAGTCAGAACTGAGTTATGTGACAGATCTACATAAGAAGTTTATGTATATTTGACAAACATTAGCTACAAAATATAATTTACAGACATAACACTTGAGAAAGAGCCAAGCTTTCAAGTTCACAAGAGTTAAGAAGCCTAGTTTGGCAAACTATAATTTGAATTAGGTTTTTTCCTTCTTGCTTGTAATAACTGTGCTAAAAGAAACAGCTTCTTCATAAATATAATTATGCTCTCATTATTTCGAATGGCTGTTTCTCAATAAACAAGTGTTTTAAGGAAATATTTTTACACAAAAAATAATAATTTTAAAAAACTATATTACAGTAGAAATGAAGAGTTTTCAAACAGCTTTAAGAAGTACGATCTCACCTGTTTGCTGTTGCTGGACTGTGTTTGGTACCGGTAACGTTAGGGTCAACGTCTTCACAGCAGGTTTGACAGTGGTCGAAGAGGCTGTAATGCTTTCGTCTCCGTTAACACGTGTCACTAGGTAAGTGTAAGTTCTCAGTCTTGTCGACGTCACTACTGTTGTCGTGTAAGATATGTCAGTGGGCGGCAACATTGCATTTACTGTATCTGGTGATAATTCTGATTGTAAAGACTCAGAAGGTGGAAGTGGTTCAGTTCCAGTATTACTCAAATGGGATCCTACTGTACTGGAAGAAGATGATTCGTGTTCGATTGATGAAGGCATTAAATCGGGTGTGTTTGAAAACATATCAGCTGACTTCGTCGGTTTCACTTTGTCTTCTTCAACGAAGTCGGTAGTCGCAACGTCTTCAACAACAGGAGTCGTCGACAAAATTCTGGAGGTCGATTTAGTAAATTTCCTATTACTGGACGAATACTTGTTCTTCCTGGTGTTGGTTTTCCTGTACCTGTAGGATGGTTTCGTTGTCGTTGTTGCAGGAGTGGTGGGCGTTTCCGAGTACATCGGTTTCCGCCGTCTGCCCGGATAACTTTTGACCGACTTGGTCGGTTTTCTTGTTACGGAAAATCTGGTCGGCCGAACAAATCTTGGCGGACCGTCGTACTGGCTCGTCTCTTCGACGTTTACTGTCGTTTCGCTCAATTGAAGAGACTGCGTTTCGCTGTGAATCGAGTCCTTTGTGTTTTTATGGTCGTAACCGATCTCTGTTGACGGATCTATCGTCGGAGTCTCTGACGACTCTAAAACCGGCACTTCTGATAGTGGTTCTACAGTGGTTGTCTCTTCCTCAGGTGTACGTTGAGCATGGTCAGTTCTGCCTTCGGTTCTACTTTCTTCAGTATAATTTTCTTCATAGGTAATCGGGATAACGGGAACAGACGAAAACGACTCCTCAGCTGGAGACGTGGTAGTTGGAACAACGTCGATAATGTAACTGTCCGTTGGTTCGTAAAACCAAAAGAAGCTCTGCGTCTCTGTTGGTATGTCAGAACTGATTTCAGGCAAAACCCTTATAGTATCAGATGGCACTTCTGTTATAGGTTTTTCTTCTTCAGCAACGTGCGAATGCGAGGGGAATCGTGAATACGAATGGCTTACGTCGTACTCAGGTACGTACGCTTCGTCAGGTACTTGTCCGCTCAGAAACAACTGAGACACTGTTACCATCTTCTCTGTCTGATCTTCAGCCGGCACCGAGTACCGGTAGTCGTATAGTGTCGTCATGCCTGTTACAATTTCAGGCGATAAAGTGCTAAACGGTTCGATTATTGGTTCGACGACTTCTTGCTTCTTAATCGGTCTTTTCTTTGTTATAACGATCCTTCTTCTACTGTGAGTAGGAACAATTGAAGATTCGCTAAAAGGTGTAGAGAGTAGAGGGCGTTTCTTGGTAATCAAAACTCGTCTTCTCTTGTGAGTTGTTTCTGAATGAGTTGTTGCTGGTTCGGGTTGGTAATTTGAAAACGTATCTGTCAGAAAATCGTTTGTGGATGTTGTTGGAAAGTAATTAAGACTTTCCTCTGAGTTAGTATTGATCGGTCTTCGCCTTCGCACTGCTATTCTTCTTCTTGGAGTTGGATTTCTTTCATTCGGTTGAGCAGGATTTCTTTCCTGCGGCTGTTCGTTCTCTTGATTGTCTTCGTTTTTCTTTTGTTTTCTAATTATTTTAATTTTCCTAGTGCCGAACTCTTGTATTTTTTGATAAGCGGCATCCTGTGTTTGCAGAACATCTTGAGGTGTGATTTCGTGAGCCCGTTGAGCTTCAGACGGTGTCAGATCTTCGTCGATGTTGATACGTTTCTGCACGGGCACGCGTACGCGAACTCTTCTTCTCCGTGGGGACTGTGTGGTGTCTTCATCTGCGTTACGTTTACTGCGAGATCTGACATCGCCGGTAAAAAATATTTCTGATACATAAGCGGTGTCGCTCAAAGTTGATGTTCGGTTGCTCCAAATGGTGCTGCCTGTCCGCTGGTTTGGAGCAAACTCAGCGGGGCTTTTGGATAAAAAATGACCGGCATACTTCTTGTTTGATTTTGATGAAGCGAGTTTTACATCGTTCACAGACGGGTCGTCTTTCGTCAACGACGGCCGTAAGGTCTGCACCGGTCTCGTCGATACTTTATCTTGGTCAATCGATACGTACTGGCTGACATCGCCGACAATACTCTCCAGGCTTTGAGTCTCCACTTCACTTCCTTCAACGGATATATCGTTCAAAGCAGGCATTATGTAATAATTCAAATATCCTTCGTCACTTGGCCCCGGGAACGAACCTCCAATTTCTGGTAACTTAGAAGATTCTAATTTGGCTTGCTCTATGTCCGGATATTCAAACGTGATTTCTCGTTTCTTAACAGAAACAGAACTTTCTTCGCCCAACGTGACTGTCGACAACACAGTGCTGAAGTCTCCTGGTCTCCTACCTGACACGTATAACGTTACGATACTCGTCTCAGCCGGGTTTATCGGCTGGTCTGGCGGTTTCTTGCCTTTTATTTTAGTCTTTTTTCTGTTCACTTTCTGTTCCGGCTTTGGCGTTTCAATACTGATGTCGTCAGTTTCCTTCAACTGAGGATCGTTGTATTCAACAGGTCTGCGGCGCGAAACAAACCTCTGCGTTGTCGGTTCGTCGTAATCTAGTTTCTCTTCCTGTATGTTTAGAATGTCTTGTGGTATAATCTGTTGCTGCAGTGTGCCCAATAGTGGATTGGTAATCGCCGGTTGTTGCGGTTGTCCCAACAATTGCGCTTGTAACAACGCCGGAAGCAGTAACGAGTTCAGCTGGTTGCCGCCCAGAGGCACGGTCGGTGTTACTACGACCGTTTCAGTCAGGTATTCGGTCGCCGTTATAACCTGCGTGGAACTGTCGACAATTGTTGTCAGTATCTCTTTGCCTCTGAACGTCAGTGGAATGACCGTCGATGTGTGGTCCGTGACCGTCGTTATGTACGTCGTGGTTTTCGTCTTGAATTCTGTGGTCGGTGTCGGCTGCACAAGCGGCTGATTATTTAAAGCTAACAGTGGATTGATTGTTTGCTGCAAGCCGAGGTTGCCCAGCAGAAGTTGGGATAACAAGAGGTTGGCAAGAGGCGCGTTGGGCGCTATCTGAGGCTGTATCGTGGTCACCTCCTGTTTGACGTCGTAAACCGTGCTTGGCACTATGTGTGAGAACGAGGTTTTTCTTCCTCTAAGAACGGTCGGTGTAAATGTTACGCTAGTGGTCGGCGTTTCGTAAACAAGAAATCTTGTCACCTCCATGACGCCATTTGGGAGAGTTCCCGTTATTTCACTGGTCAACAGTATCAACTGGTTCCCGTCTTTCCCAGTCGTCGTGCTGTATTGGTGAGGGCCAAGAATCTCCAGGCTTGGCTTCGCCGTTATTATGTTCTTATATTCTGTTATTTTACCGTTTACCACTGGTATCGTCACTTCCGTGGGTATCTGATGTGTTACAGTTATTGTTCCGTCGAAACTCGATTGTGAAAACGTGTACGTATCAAAGTCGGTAGTTTCACGGTATCTGGACCTGCTTGTCGGCCGCCTACTGTTTGAAAATCTCCTGCCATTGCTTCTCGAGTACGTCGCACTTTCCGTTTGTTGCACGGTCGACTGTGTCCTCAACCTCGGCGGTTTCGGCCGCTGAGGTACGCTTGGTGTTTCGGACGCAGTCGTTCTCCTCCTTCCTGGATTAGAGTTGCTTCTAGGCCTGAATCTTCCGTTCTGTTGAGAAGTTGACTTTTCCCTCAGCGTGAACTGCGATCTTGCTGCGTTCGAAGACGCTGTAGTCGGTCGCACTCTGGGTTGACTCAACGATTTCGATCGAGGTGTAAACCTTCCAGACGTTCGGGATGGCGTCTCAGATGGCACGGGTTCGTTCTCTTCTACAGCGACAACAGTTTCAGACTTCCTTGCGGACGGTCTGAAGTTTCTCGGCCTGAAATTTCGTGTTCCGTACTCTGTGGCTTGTCGTTTTGTTCTTTGCCTTCTGAATCCCGTGAAAGGTCTTATTTGTACATTGTTAAATGTCTTTCCTCTTCTGTCAGCTTTCTGTGCTTCAGGTTTGGCAGTTGTCGTCGACTGTTTAGATTCGGAGTTTTCAGATCCTTCATACTCATTGTCACCGATATCTTCTTCTTCTTCTAATCTCTCTTCTTCTTCATCGTTTTCTTCATTCTTTTCTTCTTCTTTGTCTTCATTTTCCTCCGCTTCTTCAGCTGGCGATGGTTTCCTTAAAAGTCCTCTCGGCGGGAATAAACTATTTGAGGGTCTTGGTCGTGTTCTTGCATTGAACGCTGGTGCCGGTTTGTTTCTGGTCGGTGTAATGGGGGTTGTTGGGGATCTGCTGTCCGGTCTTCGAAGAAGTGGATTTCTTCTAGCCGAAGTCGATGCTGTTGGCTTTGGTGTAGTAGTTGTAGTCGACGGTCTTTGTAAAATAGGAGGTCGTCTAAACCTCAGTAAAGGATTATTTCCTCTACGCGGTGACTCTGTTGTCGTAGATGGTGGAGAAGTTTCTTGTTCTTCGTCCGCCGACGTAAACAACGTTTCTTCAGTAACTATTGTTGTGCCTCCAATATCATTTGTGTTGAAAATGTCTTCAGTGGTTGTAGAAGTAGTTGACGATTGAGGGAATCTTCCGATTCCTGAAGACAACGTCGGACGTATCCTGTAACGGGAACTTCCCGCCAATGAACTTCTGTTGGGATACTCCGATGAACCGCGGCCACCACCTGCACTTGTCCTGTAATTGAATCCTCCGCGTCTAGATCCGTTGTATCCGGACGTCGCTGTAGGTGAAATTCTTCCGGAGGAAGATCTGCCTCTGTAATATGTACTTGATGAAACTAGATTTGACGACGTTCCACCTCTAGGCCTAGAAAATCTCCTTCCCGATGAAGATGAACTTGGATATACACTAGATGAACTTGATCTTCTGGCACTGGCAAATCTGTTCCTGCTGGACCCAAAACCTCGTTCACTTGACTTGACAGCGGGAGTGGCGGTAATCGTTGGCGTGAACGCTGCTCTGGTAATGGTAGTTGCGCTGCCAACGTCGCCGGATTTTTTCTTTGGTAAGAACGTCGGTCTTGGTCGTGAAGCAAACGGTCGTATCACCGGCGTGAATGTCTTCTTTCTTGAAGAGAAAGATAGTCGCGATTTGACTCTTCCACGCCCTGATGAGCTGTCTTCGTCATCTTCGTCTTCATCATCGTGGTCTTCGTTTTCTTCGTGGCTTGAACCGTCTTCGTTTAGAGAACTTTCGATGACCGCGGGCGACGGAGACGTCGATGTCGTACTAGCTAGGGTCGCCGTAGCTTCCACGCTGCTTCCAGCTGTGGTCGTCGGCGATATTTCCAACGACTGTACAGGCGTGGATGACATTTCAATCTTAAAACTAGACGTACTTTCGATGATTTGAGCGTATCTTCCGTCGATCAGCGTGCCAATGACTCGGGATCCGTAGAATGTTGTCGTTTTATCTTTTATTATAGAACCTTCTATTAGACGTACCAGGCCGGTTTTAAACGTTTTAGAACCCGCCACTGTTGTAGACGGTTCCAGCGACTGTAAAGACGTCTTCTTTTCTTCGTCAACTTTCACGGACGTGGTGCTTTCAATGACCTGAGCGTACAGCTGGTCTATGATTGTGCCCAACGCTTTAGTCACGTAGAACGTGGTGCTGATGCCGTCAGCGTCGACTATCTTTCCTTCGTTAAGTGACACGATTCCGGTCGGCTGGTTAGAATGAGGTGGTGGCGTCGTCGAGGTCGCAGATACCGACGCTGGAGGAGGACTAGTGGGTGTTACAACCTGTGTTGAACTCTCCAGTATCTGAGCGTACAGTCCATCGATATACGTGCCGTAAACGTCGGTGAACAACAGTGTTGTCGTTCCGTCGACCACTTCGCTTGTCTTTATGGTCGACAACAAACCGGTGGGTTTCGAATGGAGTATCTGGCTGCTCACGTTGTCTGTCTTCTCCACAGGCGTCGTGTTTATTACATTCGCGTCTATAGGAAGAGACGTTGATTCGGTTTCAACGACGGACGTGGAGTTTAAGGTAGGCGTAACTACGTTGGTTACAGTTTCCAGTCTGCTGTTCAACACAGTGCTGTTGCCGATATATGACGTTGTGAAGTAAGTGTACGTGGTGAAAAACGTGGTCGGTTCCAGCGACACTGACGTCTCAGACGGTGTTTCACTTTCTGACGATGAAGATTCTAACGGCGTTTCCCTGCCGACGACTTCTGTCCGCAATGTCGGCAAAATGAGCTCAGACCTCACGGTAGGTGTTATTTCCACAGTGGGCGTCGTTTCCATCGACGTGATGGTCGGCGTCACCACGTTGGATACTGTCTCCTCTCTGCTCGTCACTCTTGTGCTGCCGTCCTTGTACAGCGTCGTCCAGTACGTGTATGTGGTGAAATACGTTATGGGAAGGGTGGCTTCCTCCGGACTCAGACTGGCGTCAAGATCCGACGGCCGGACGGTTTCCGTCACCACGTTGGTCACAGTTTCCAGTCGACTGATTACGTCGCTCGACGAGCCTTTGTACACTGTGGTGAAATACGTGAACGTTGTGTAACTGGTTTGAAGCAACAGCGTCGGCGAAAACGACGGTTCGATTTCTTCGGTGTTGCTCTCGGACGTAATCTGGTCGTCGTTGTCGTGGTGGTCGTTGCTGACCGCTTCGCGGTAGTATTTCCTGCGCCCGCCGGAACTGCTGCTAGTCACGTCTATGACCATCGTCTCGTAAACTTCCGTGTCGTCGTTTGTTGTGGGTGACGCGCCGATCAGCAACTTTTCTTCTTTCGACAGTTCGGCTTCCCGTGCGGACGATATTTCCGAATCACTACCGCCTGTCGTTTCGTCCGCTCCTACAATGTGTGTACTACCGACATTGTGATTACGGGACATCGTCATGTCGTATTTGTAAGGGCTGTCTGCGTTTGACGACTCCAATTCCGGAACGTCTGTTGTGACATTGTCTTCATCGACGATGTTATCTTCTTTAACTTTCGGTCTGACGATTGTACTCGCGTACGAATACAATGGAGTCGATTTCAGTGATAACACCTTACTGGTTTCAGACGCATCCTCAGGAGGTTCCACCTGGTCTATAACATCCGAAGCTGACAACAATTTTTCTGAGCTGTTAAGATCGTCTGGAACAAAAGAAGTCGGTTCAATTTGTTCGGACATAACAGAGCTGGGCGTGATAATGTTCGTGTAAACTTCCGTCCGGCTTTCCACTTCCGTTTCTCCGTCAACGAATATCGTAGTAAAGTAAGTGTATGTTGTGTAGAATGTTTTCACTCCGTTATCGCTGATTTCATTGTCTTCCAGTGCAGGCGTAGGCGAAGACATCTCTTTTTCATAATCAACCGACTCTAGTGTGGACGTAAATAGATCGTCTTCTTTGAGCGTGTCATCGAAATATTTGGTCGTCGGTCGGCCGATTCCCACGCTGGTAGGCGCCGGTTCTTCCACGTACTCGGAAGAGGACGGGAAACTTGTAACAATGCTGTCTTCGCGAGCAAACAGACCAGCCACAGCAGGGTCGGACGCCTCCAACAGGTTGTTATCCAAGGTAGTCGTCACAACGTTTGTCACAACCACTTCACGGCTTGAAACACTTGTAGTTGATTCTTGGAAAAATGTTGTGAGATACGTGTACGTGGTGTACAATGTTTTGAAAATCAATTCCACCTCTTCTTCCCCTTTGGGCGTGGTTACAGGCGTGGGTGACATTGGCGGAAACGTTTCTTCTTCGGGTTTTTCCGTCGTGGTCGTTGGAGGTGGAGGTGGAGGCTGTGGCGTTTCCGGAATAATCTCTTCTTCTTTTTCAGTAGTTGTAGTAGTCGTGGTTGTTGTAGTTGTGGTCGTAGTAGTTGTAGTATAAGTACTCTCCGTAGTTGATGATGTTGTACTTTCAGATGTTGTTTCCTGTTTTATTTCTTTCTCTTGTTGTTCTGTGGTTGGCACGTCTTCAGCCGTTGTTGCTGTATACATTTCGTTGGCCGTAACAACTTCAGTCGGTGCTATCGTTATTAAGTTATCAGAAGTACTGATGGACTCATCCCAGTTTTCTGGAACTAGTGTAGTAATGTACGACACTTCCTCGGAAGTGACTTCCCTTGATCTGATGGAAGTGGTCGTATCGCTGTCGCCGTTTGGTATGAAGAACGTTGTCAGGTATGTAAACGTTTTGTACTCTGTGGTCGGTATAAGCCTCGTGATGTAATCGGACGCAGCAGATACGGTTTCCGTAATCTGTTTGTAATTGTCTACGATCACTTGGTCTCTTCCCGACGAGTCAATCTTTCGAGCGGTGTCGACTTCGTTCGTCAAGTCGTTTTCGGTGCTTTCCGGGGTCGTGTTATGCGGTTCATCGACAGTTGTATATTCCGTCGTAGGCGGCGGTTCGGGAACTGTAACTCCTTTGTCTTCGTATTCGGTTGAATCGGTAGGGCTTTCAGTGGCTGCAATCGATTCAGAGGCTGAACTGGGCGCGATACCGATTCCCACACCCGTCGTAGTAATCACATTGTCGCCAACGTTGATGAAGACGCTGGAAGCCGACTGGATTAGCTGAGCGTATTTGCCATCTATGAATGTGCCGTACACGAATGACGTGAATATGGTGGTGGTGCCGTTGAACGCTTCCGTGCCGCCGATTGATTTGACAAGACCTAACGCTTCCTCTTCCGCATTGTACACCTGCGTCATCGTTGTAGCGTATGTTGAGAGTGGTTCAGTCGGTGTAGCGTCCGTCGGCGCTAGTTCTTCCGTAGTATAAGTTTCTATACTGGGTTCTAATGTTTCCGAGTATTCGAGTCTGGGAGACGACGGGTCGATGGAGATTATCACGTCATCCTCCTCAGTTGGTGGTGTAGTTGAAGATTCTACTTCGGCTTCCGGTTCATCGGTAGCCGAGTTCACAGGTACGTAGACGGGAGCGAACGCTTTGCTTTCTCGCAGAGCAGGATCCACTAACACTGTTGGCAACTTTGTGTTCATACTTAAGGAATGCCCTGTGACGGTCTTCGTGGCCATACCAGGCGAATGTGACATGAAGGTTTTTACGCTGGTTACGACTGGCATCGCTTCGTCTTCTGGCCGCAGCGTGGCGTCTCCGACAATAGATGTGACGGAACCTTGAGGCACAGTCGGTGTTTTTGGCATAAAAATGATCACCGTGTCTCCAACAGTAGTCGTGAAGTCTGCAAATCCATAATAAGTGACCGTGTCCAACTTCTTCTCCTGTTTAATTGGAATACCGCCGCGGAACAGAGTCTTACCATTCCTTTTTCCTGGTTTTACGGATCCTTCTTGTTTCTTCTCGTCCGTATCTTCGTACGAGTAACCGCTAGGAGCAAACTCGTGTCGCACCGTGAACGTTGGCAAATCGTTTTTCGGTTTCAAAACCTTGGCCGGCTTCACTTCCCCGCTGTTTCTCTTCACAGAGTACTCTCTGTGTACGGACACTACGTTTTCCTCATCGTTTACAGGCGGGTATACTTTGTGCACGCTTCGTTTCGAGTCGGACAAATCGAACAGATCGTCGAGCGTTACCCGTTTCTCGTACGGCGTCTGATGGTTGCTTAGCACTTCCGGCACATCCGGCACTACCTCTTCGTCGTCGTCTTCGTATCTGGACGCTACTACCACGTCATCTATCACGGTCCTCGTTGGTTCTATGCGATCTCTGACGGCCGTCTGGAATAAACCGCCCGATTTAATGCCTTTGAAGGGAACCGTGTTGACGGACGTTTGAAATTTCGGGAGAACGGTCGGGAACACTAGATAAGCGTCGCTGGCAGTGGGTCTGACGCGATCCCTCGAGGACGGTCTCGAGTTATCGTAAAACACCCGACTGCCGGTGCTCAGTAAACGTGCGTACGTACGTCCAAGAGTGGTTCCAACGACTTGCGTCGCGAACTCTGTCGTCGTGCCGCCGTTAACAAACGTTCTGGCCGTCGACGATAACAGCCCGATTGCCGGCTCCCCCTTGGTGTTCTCCTCCAGAGAAAGTATTGTCACTTCTGTGTAGAGAAGAAGATGGACAGACAGCGGAAGAAACAAACAAAGCTGTGTTAGTCGGTTACACAAACATATACATCAAGTACACAACCAATGTTACTGCACAGAAAGCATGAATTGTGTTGAGAAATCTCAGTCAGACAGAACACTCGGATCAACTCTTAAGCCTGTGGTTGGGGTTCTGCTGGGCTATCGGTACTACTATATGCCCGACCGACTGTATCGTATAAACGGGTGGCTTTAGTGACGCCTGTCCTTAGTGGTATCAAATCTGTATCACGGAAAAGCAGGAAATGTAAAATAAACTTAAACAAAAAAAATTAATACCGACTGAGTATAGTTACGTGATATTAATATTTACTACTGTCACATTAATATTTACTTTGTTGTCAATATCAGCCCTTACTTTAATTTTTAGGGCAAGGTGTAGGCATTGCGCGCATCATATATTTACATCTGAGTTACAGATACAACCTCTTTAGAACTACAGACATTATATTAAGTATAAACACAAAGATGAGACTTTTACGCTGCTACGTATTCTCGATCCTCTTCTACGGTGTAGAATCTTGGACTGTGACTGAAGCCACAACTAAAATTTTGGAATCTTTCTAATGTTGAATTTCTTAGAAAGATGAAGAAAGATAGGTAAGTTATTAACACAGTGCGGATAAGCAAGCTTCAGTATCTGGGACATCTTATGAAAAATGAACAGAGATTTTACTTATTGCAGTCTATACTACAGGGAAAAGTACTTGGAAAGAGAGGAGTTGGGCGACCGAGAATCTCATGGCTGAGAAATTTAAGGATCTGGTTTGGCATGAATACAACTGACTTATTCCGTGCAGCAGTACAGAAAGTTAAAATAGTCTGTATGATATCCAACATCCGTTTCTGATAGGAACTATCAGAAGACGAAGATCTCCTAAGTATTTAGTTGATATAAAATTATAATTTACATTTTGTTCAGACAAACAGTTTTTTACAACTGTCATCTTGTATTCAAAACAACAGAAGTTTCTGAAACAGCAATCGGTGCTATAAGTTCACTTGTTAAGATAAGAGTACAGAATTCGATCTGTTCCGGCGGTATAATTTTTCAGACATGTGTAAGGCTAATACGTGGACAACGACTAGTTGAGGTATACAAAGAGCTGAATAAAAAATCCGCTGAAACGGGACTGAATATAAATATCAGCAAAACTAAGTACACGTTAATTTCTGCATCAGAAAAGAGGAGAAATCTATATAATTTATGCATAGAGGATAATTCATTTGATGCAGTTTATAAGTTCAGATTCCTGGATAACACGATAGATAATAAAGGGTCCATAAACACGACGAAATATGACAGGACACAAATAGGGAAAAGGGCATATTATGCCAACAGTATACTATCGTGAGAAGCAAATGCGTTAGTCGTAATACAAAAATAAAAAATATATGACACTTATCAGACCGGTTGTTACTTATCGAGGCGAGACATGGACGTTAACAAAAAAAATAAACAAAAAAACACTAAGAACGTTTGAAAGAAAGATTGTTTATGGCCCGGTTAAAGAAGATGATGAATGGAGAATAAGAAATAGCCAGGAGATAGATGGGCTATTGAAGCATGAGGACACTGTAAGATTCGACAACGCTTAACGAATACAATGGCTAGGTCACCTAGAGCGGATGGCTGATCAGTGTATGCCAAATGAAATCCTGAGGTCGCAAGTCTATAAAAACAGAAACGGGGGCCGATCTAGGATAAGATGGTTGAATAATGTGCTGGAATGTCTATGAAGAATGGATGTGAGGGGTTACGCTGAGATGGCAATGGATACAAGATATTGGAGAAAACTGGTGTTGGAAGCCAGGGCTCACGTTGGGCTGTAGTGCTAGAGAAGAAAATAAGGCTTATACGTATTCGTAATATCATCAGACTATCTGACGAGAAACGAAATAGTTGTCGGGGTTACATCGGGAAAGAAAGGCAAAAAGAAAACACAACTTAAATTAGTAGGCCTATATTTGTAGATTAGGAAGTTTATCTCACAGATCTCTTGGCGAGGAAAGGAACACAATTTTAAGTGTACATGGGTCTTTTTCCAAAACAGGTAGCAAAGTTCACACAAATATGCTTAAAACATTTAAATTCTTATAATCAGTCAATTTCTCATTACAAATTTGATAACATATTGACAATTAAGACACTGTTCTATTGGTTTGCATGTTTTATGTTCAGCGAATAACATTGGCTGTGTACTTTTTATTATACAAATATTAACAATCTTGAAAGAGTTCTAACAGGTTGAAAGTATTTTGCAGTTTTCTTTATTTTTTTTAGGTAAACAAAATTTGCACTTGTCCAATTCTGACAAGGAATTTAATGGTTCGTGCGCGCGTGTGAACGCGTACGTGAGCATCCTCGTTTTGTCAAACAGTAGTGTTGACATTCTTGCCGTTTCTGTATAAATAATTATATTTTTTGTAATACAAACAGATACATTTTTAAAAAACTTCACGCGGAAAATTTTTAAATTTTAGATTTGTGTGAAGGGTTCAATAGTATCAAAAATACATTTCATGCCAATTAGACAGAATTGAAAAACTGTTTTGAAGTAATACTCATTGGGCCCATTATTTTCGGCCTCCACATGCAAGTTTTGCAATTCATGTCCTTAGTTCGTGATAAGAACAAATATTTGTGTCTTAGTCTGAGATATTCATTTAACAAATTCACTACGAGCCAAACCGTATTACGGCAACATTTGTACGATGCTATTATATGATTTCTACAGTCTGAAAAATACTTTAAAAGGCCTAGAATTGATAAGAAGATCACACATTACATCTACTAAACATCTACGTTTAGACACATAACATAAATACAAAAACATATAAACAATGCACAGTAGACAATAGTACACGAAAGTAGATAACACAGACATTGCGTGAAACAAAGGAAGAAAGAAGAAAAGTATTTATTTACTACATAATATTCACCAGTTACAAAAACCGTTTATCAAAATGTATACAGGAAGTGAAGAAAACAAACACCGTCCTTAAATATATATATACATACATTGAAGTACATACATGATCTCTCTCTCTCTCTCTCTCTCTCTCTCTTTATGACACACACACTCACACATGTGGGTATACGCGTGGTTTACTGTATTATCTGATTTATATGCTTTACATATATTGATAACATACCACCTGAATAGTTTGTTAAAACTATAATAGACACAGAAATAAGTACAGAGGAATGAACACTAGAAAAAGTTCCTTTTTTAAGGTGACTGGTTTGATAAGGGTGTAAAAGGAACATACGAATAGAAAGAAAAACAAAAATTACCAGAATGTGTTAATCGTGGATATCTGCTGGACAATAGAAAATTATAAGACGGAGAAAGAAAGAAAAGGAAGAAACAGAGTGTGGTCGGTAATGTTGGAGACGATAGGGAGAACAACTGAAATGTGAATGCATGGCATGTAACGCAGAAATCATCGTGACGAGAAAATGGGAATAAGGACAGAGTGCCTGTGATGAGTTACTGTTCAACGTCGGAGACATAATCGATGATCTCAGGAATACAAGGCAGTGTGAATGTCGAATAATTAGAATTTCGATGGAAAAACTAAAGAGGCACTAAAAAAACGGAAAAGATATGAGAATTACATAAGAAACATAACGTTCTGGATTTTATCTGCCAGTTTTCTGCTTCGTTGAATTGGCATACTAAAAATTCCCTTGTCGACTTGAAACAATAATAACGATGTGATTGTGATAGATTCTCTAATCTCGCATACAGTTATTGTCCTGGTTAAATTATACTGTTCAGTAAGTTACAAGATAATAATTCAAGCAATTTGTTGTCAAATACTAAAAAGCGTCATAACTAAAAAAAAAATTCGTAACATAATTGTTGTTGTTCCGAACATCGTAATATTATCGGGAAGACGTGGTGAGTATTATTTTAGGTAAAAAAGAGGGAGTTCCAGGGGAGGAAGGAGGAAAATACATCCGATCGCTTAAAATTTGCTGATGGTCTAATAACTACAGAACTGTAAAAAAATGAAGTTGGATGGGATGAAAATAAATGTAGAAAAACGAAAGTGATGAGAATAGATGGTGTGAGACAGCAATATATGAGTCAAAAATATACCAGGGAAGAGAAAATGAAGGTACAGATAATTATATAGGATGACGACTGAGGAGTGGACCAGAACAGGAGTACAATGGTCACAGCGAAGGAACCGTCTAACCTTGTGAAGGAAGGAAAAAAGAAATTTTGTGTAGCAGAATTTTGTGGGAAGGGAAAGAGATTGGTGAAACATTTCAGCCTATTTGGCGTGGGTCAGAGATGTGGACAAAAGTGGATGCTGGTAGGATTGTACATATAAAAGCGGATAGAAGAAATAAGGTGGATGGAAACGTAAGTAATGAAGAGTGGTCAAGAAAGTCAAAGGGTAGACCACTTCTGAGTGATATACAGGGAGGAAGGAAACGGGATTGAGAAAATTGAACGAACTGGATTGGGCAAATCACCCAACCCAGAGAACGTTTCCACCTAGTCTCGGTTGTGGGGTGCTAGGTCAGACCGCCCAGCCTCCACCAGGGGTTGTGTCTCCCCCAAGAAGGGATCCCCTCTGACAAGGTTCAACGTAACAAACTACATATGGACTAGACATGTTTATCAGAGAACGGTGGAAAGAGGAGAGAAGAAGGGTGAAGTTTTTGATCGACACAATGTGGGTACCGCATGAAGAGGGAAAGCGCCGTAGTTACGGCCAAACTTGGAACGGAAACGGTAGCGCCACTTGGTTGACGCCAGGACACCGTGGGATGATAGTGATAATGACTGATAGTGATTGATGTATCCACACACAGCGGATACGATTACGCGCCCAGTCGGTGATCCTACGTATTCTTCCCCTCGCCCCTCGCGCTCGCTCCCCTTACAAGAAACACATAATAGGCGTTTAGCTTTGGCACACATGAGTGCTACCGTGTACCTATAAAAAAACAATGAGGGGAAGCGCATTGTTACTTTTCTCAATTGTTACAAAACACTATAATTGTTGCTACTGTTTATGCACAACAACTATTACTACTACTAATACATTTTCTTCTGTGTGTTTAATTCACTGCATAAAACCAACGATAATTAAAATGCGTAACCGTGTTCCTTTCGTGCGTCCACTCGAATACGGATGCGTTAAATTATTCCGTCTCACTGGGAATAAGAAAATATTTATAGACTGATCTTCAGTAAGAGATCGTATAGTCATATACACTTAAAATACGCAATGGAGCACCAACTATATGAAGTAACAAAGGTTAGCCCAGGCTAGAGAATTCTTGATAGAACGAATACGAACAAAAACCTAACAGTGCCACCAAACACTGAACGGTCAAAATTTTTATTAACAAAACTTTTTTCCTGTTGACTATGACGTTTTATTGATATTATTATTGCCAGCCAAACGTTTCGGCCATTTGATGGTGCGGCATTCTCATGGGTAAAACTGAATCTGAAGATATAATCACTGAATTTTAGCCGTCCTCCACAATAGCCTGTCCCACGCATTACCGTCTGTTGTAGCTAAGGTTTGCCGGAACTTTGGCCAGTTTATCCCCTTATCTTATTCTAGAGGCCGGTGGCCTTCTCCTCTCTAATCTCCCCTCCCCCCGAGGAAGGGAGGTTCCCTTCTCTCTTATAAACACATGCCCCGCCCATATAATTCTTCAAACCTTACCACTTTCGGTTATCACCTTACTACGTACAAAATTGTTTGAATTCCCCATTTGTTGTCTACATTCCCCCCTCTTGAATGGTCCAGCTATCCTCAACCCCTTTTCTGGAACACCGTAATTTTCTCTTCCGCTCTTTTGATGAGTTTCTGTGGATGTTTCTGCTCCACACAAACCTGGATTGGTAATAGTTTTGTAGAAAGGTTTTATAGATGATTCTTCTGTGATCGCTCTTAAAACAATTTTGTTTTAAATATCTTTTCCGTAACATGAAATGCTCTCAGTGTTTCTTCAGATCCTGATCCTCACTGATTTCCTTGTTTTTTTTTTTGTCAAGTCTCCAAGTGACTAAAATTTTCCACCTTTTCGAAATCGTGATTTTCAGTTTACGACTCCATCGGTTCCAGATACCCTACTGACCTCCACGAACTAAGTTTTTTATGATTTATTTACAGTCCTATCATCTGGCCAGCCTTCTTAAATAATACTTTTATCAACTCTTGCAAAGTGTAATCCTTTATGGAGCAGATGTTTGGAACGTTTCAAACGTAAATAAGAAAAAACTGATGGCAGCGGAAATGGACTTCTTCAGGAGGAGTTGTGGAAGATCAAAATTAGACAGGGTTAGAAATAAGACTATTAGAGCCGAGATGAATATTGGCAGGACAATATTAGATGAAATAGGAAGGAGACAATTGACTTGGTTTGGGCATGTGAAGAGATTGGAAGATGACAGATAGCCTCGCAAAATACTGGAATGAATACCACCGGTGAGGAGGAAAAGAGGACGTCCACGGAGGAGTTGGCGAGATGGCGTAGCGGAAGCAATGGTTGCAAGAAATTTAGAAGAACTTACATGGTAAGATAGGTTACAATGGAAGTTGGGGACGGAGAAACGGCGACAGCTGTAAAGATCCGTTATATGTGTGTGTATATATATATATATATATATATATATATATCAACTCTTCCAGATCGTCTAAATATTCTTTCATGATAGCCATAGCAATGGAAAAAGGATGTATTTTATTTCTTAAATTAATCTCCTCTGCTCCTTAGCTCTTGATGTCATATGACTTACTGCAATAATAATAATAATAAAACTTTGTCTGTCAAAATAAAAATAAAAAATATATTAATAAAACTACCACTAAGGTATAGGAGAGGAAGCACCATCTGAAGATTACAAGTGGCGGAGCGGATCGATCTAATAATGCGTGGGACAGGCTATTGTGAAGGACGGCTAAAATTCAGTGATTATATCTTCAGATTCAGTTTTACCCATGAGAATGCCGCACCATCAAATGGCCGAAACGTTTGGCTGTCAATAATAATATCAATAAAACGTCATAGTCAACAGGAAAAAAGTTTTGTTAGTAAAAATTTCGACCGTTCAGTGTTTGGTGCCACTGTTAGGTTTTTGTTCGTATTCGTTCTATCAAGAATTCTCTAGCCTGGGCTAACCTTTGTTACTTCATATAGTTGGTGCTCCATTGCGTATTTTAAGTGTATATGACTGTACGATCTCTTACTGAAGATCAGTCTTTAAATATTTTCTTAAAGTGGTATGTGTTTGTAATAAAGAGTTGTATTAATTATACACTCAACGTGCATGTTTTTGTGAACTGTGCGATTAGAGGTAATGACCATCGTGAGTTTAGTGCTTTGTTGTTCAATATTTTCAACAATTATTTTAAAATTTGTTTAAAGTAAAAGTTTTGTGTTTAAAATATTTGTTAACTATTAGTTAGTGTTATTACTTTTTTACCGGTGTTATTACCGGTTATTTTACTGAATCGCGGTCAGCTGTGCCCCACTTACAAAAACCCCGCCATTTCTGACCGATACGAAAAGTTTAACGTGGTCAGTCACTACAAAAGTGAAAAATTTAATGTCTAAGTACATTTTGCAGCGTTCTAATGGTGTAAACGTTATAGTGTATGCCTATATCTTAATTTTATAGTTTTCACACGTACTTTGTACATGTTATTTCATACAAGTTGCGAGTTCTTTTCCGTGTAGTCGTAAAAAACAAATGAGCTACTTGTGGTGGTACAAACTTTGTCATTTTGAAGATGAATGTTTCATAACGAACGAATAAAAACATAGTCATATACGTATATATGTCCGTATAATAATAAATTAATGTTCTATAAAGTACAATCAAGGCTTCTTTTTGCTTGTTTGTTACAATTTTTACCAAGTTAAGGAAATAATTACAATAATATATAAACATTTTTTACAAAAGCCTAACAGTCTATATGGCTGCTATCCAGAGAACGGGTAAGAATAGATACAAACGTCCTTTGGGCACAGGCAACAGAATCGCATTACCTTCCCCAAAACGTCCTTCTCTGGTATTTTGTGTCCTTGTTTTGTTATTAAAAATTTCAAAAACTGGCATTCAACCAGTTTGCATTCTAGAGCAGCCGCGCCATGGTATATTCACATCACGTGCTGACCTCGTTCCAAGATTGCCGTCATTAAGTCCTTCCACTTGTAACTCTGTTAATGTTTAATCTTTCACTCGCGGGCGTGTATGTATCTTCATCTACAAAGTCAGTTGTTTGTTTACTGTCGAGATATGCGGTGGCAGGTGGCACGATCTTGATTCCCACCTGTCAAAACGTTTCCATGCCCATAAATGTCCGCCAGACTAAGACTAAAACGGCTGAAGTATTCAGTTTTCTCCGCACGGCTGGAGACACGATCATCTTAAAGTCATCAATCTGCGAGTGAAAGCTGTGTCGCAGTTACCTTCACTTGTGAAGACCGACTCTAATTCACGATGCGGAATTAAAATAGTTTGTAAGAAAACAATCATTTCGATATAAACAAGACAGAGCATTTGCATATTTCGAGGTAACACAAAGCTTTATCTTCTCTAGATTTTTACAATTCATACGGTTTATTATAATTATCATCATCATCATCCTCAAGGTTTAAACCAAGAATGGTTTGTTCCGGTCTCAAGTAGGCAAATATTACAGCTGGTCACTCCAGCGCTTCCTCGGACGTCCCACACCTCACCGTCCCCTCGGCTTATAATTCCATAGTTGTTTTGGGATGCGGCAGTCATCCAATCGGCAAAGATGTTCCAACCAATTCAGCAGATACTGGGCGATCCTGTCGAGTATACTCATAATATTCAGTTGCTGCCGTATATCTGTGTTTCTTCTATGGTTATTGAGAGTATACCCTGCCACGTGCCTGAGAAATCTCATTTCAGCCGCTTGGATGCGACTGGCCTGGCCTTTCGTTAAAGTCCAATTCTCAGACCCATAAACAAGTGTGGGAAGAGCCATCACCTTGTAGAATTTTAGGCGTGTTCCTTTACTTGCTGACTTAATGGTTCGCCTGATGGTCCCGCACATAAGGTTGAACTTATGCAACTTATTAATCACGTCGTTGCTTGTATTATAACACACACTGTAGCCCAGGTATTCAAAACTGCTAACTTGTTCCAGGACAGTACCACCTATAACAATTTTTGCCCGTACAGGACCAGTTCCACAAAAAGCCATCACCTTAGTTTTAATTGTGGATATCTGTAATACAGAGCCTTTGCAGATTCCATTTAACAAATGTATACCCATCTGTAATTTGTTTTCAGACTCCGACAGAATAGCCTGATCGTCCGCAAACAACAAAATGTCAATTGTAGAGTGACCATACATAAAATGTTCTGGAAGACACATCTGCCAGATTTTTAATTATTATTCGGTGGTATATTCACATGAATATAAACGCTCCATTATCCGGAACCATTATCAGTCCTTTTTAAGGGTCAATCACTCTGGGATAGATCAGTTTGGAGCACGTGTACACAACAATGACGAACATTAGGATGGAGCAATTTGTCTTAAGATGGAGTTTACCGGATTACAGTAGCAAATGTGATTAATGAGTGCATTTGTGAAGTTATTTTCGCCCATGAAATTATGAAGCGTATGGTTTAAATTAGAAGTTATTATTAGGTATTGTACAATACGTAGACCTATAAATGATTCGTTTTGTAAAATAACTGATTTATGATTTATACGGCGTTCCAAGCTGCATGGCACCTGAGGGATTAGGAGATCCTTTCTAGCACACACATACAAACGCAGCTCACCGCACGCCTGGGGAATGAATCATCTACTGAGGCGTTCACTACGTAACTGCAACTTTCATAATGTGAATTTTTTAACAAACGAGCTTAGCATATTTGTAATATCCATAACATTTTAAAGAAAATGACACCAAACATGGCGTGGTTGTGATATAATTTGGACGTACGACTAAGTCTACCTTTATTAAGTACTCCAATTATGCGTTTGCTTTATAAATCCCTAAAACACTCATATTTATAGCAATTATGTGTTGTTTCGACTCATTTTACTCACAATTTCACGGGGATTAAAAAAATTATAGTTTAATTTGGATTATAAGCTAAATTAAAAATTGTATAGTTTTGAATTGGACCGTATAGCCTACTTATATCTGAACCGCCCAGGTCATGCCTGGCCGGGCCGGGCCGGTTGTGAGTGCGCGTGAGAGAGTAAGAGTCTTCTAATCCCTTAGGTGCCATCTGGTTTGGAACACCCTATAGGGTCATGTTTGCTTGGATCTACGTGCGGCATTGAACGAACGAAGAGAGTTCTCAGTTTTAACTCGACCGTTTAGAATTTGTCTGTCTGTCTATTTCGAGGCTACATCAGGCTAACTTTTGAACGCATCAATTGATTTTTTGTAAAACTTAGTATAGAAGCCCATACTTTTACCCCACAAACCACTATCGTGTTTAGATTGATCTTCAAAAAATTACCAAGAAGCATAATGTAAGGAGTAAAAATTTTGAAAAAAACTGCAAAACCCAAGTAGTATATCAAGTTAAAGAGAATTACAACCAAAGTATGAATATAGTGTTTAGTTTTGGAAAGGAGAAAATATTGGGACATAGGACTCAACAAATCGATCAGAAGTTCGTGCAAATTGAGTCGATCCGTCCTGGATATTCAATTAAAGCGAGAATCTTAACCAAAATCTAAATTTACTGTTCAGTTTTGGAAACTTAACAATTCAGAACGTCTAAGGAATTGGAATGGAGAATTACAGGAATGCTTCATTTTGCCATGCTAATTTTCTCTATTTAAAACACAAATACTATGTTCTGATACCAAAAAATGTCAGTTTACTTAGTAATGTTGCTAACACAGTATAATAGTTGGCTTAATGAAGTGAACACTGTTTACAAATTGTATAACAAATGAAAGAAATTTATTTAGAATCAGAAATACAGTAATGGCTTATTAATTTTAGTTTTGTTATTTTTCGGTTTTTCTTCTCAACTTTCTTAACGTAATATAAGCATGGAAACACTTTACACACAGCTTTGAAAATTAAAATTTTTCATTAAATTTTATCTCATACAAAATGTATTTCGTTCAAAATAGTGAGGGAGTTCTGCTAGTAGTTAAATAATCACAGCGATACTTATTTTTATTTGTTTTTTTTCCAAAGTTACGTGGCCCGTAGTATAGTTACTTCTTCTCGCTCTCGTGACCAGTGGGTTCAACTCCTCTTGCGTAAGCCTGACCCAAACAACAGTGCTGTCGAGGCGATTTTATTAGATTCTTTTTGCTTCTGCGGATGGTAATCATCCAACTCGTCTAAGGCCTCGATTCCATGGCTCCTTTCGTAATTGATGCACGGAGGCTTTGAGCGTACTGGAATGGTTGATAGACACGTCCTTGGGGTGCTGTGGCCGTTTTTGCAACCTCGGCACAAACTCACCGAAGGCCGAGCTTCCATGACAGTCCAGACATGGGTAAGTGTGGGACGGCCACGACATCCACGGATACTGTAACAGACTTCACTCACGTCTGATATTGCTAGCGGGTAACTAGAAGAAGATTGTTACAGATACAGTAATTCTATTCGGTACCTTCCGTCTACCTTAAGATATTGCATATGAGTGGCGAGAGACAGACATGTCAGTGTCGACAAACGGAGCGGTGGCTAGACTAGAAAGTTGTTGCACAAGCGCCAGATGGTTGACGACAACTTATCCGACAACAAAGTAGCCTATTAGAGGAATTTCAATCCACAGACATCTTTGGAAAGGTGAAATTTGTCCCGAGGCGGTCAGCGTTGTTAACATAATCACTCATATTGACTATCTGTGTGTGTGTGTGTGCGCGCGCGCGCGCGCGTGTGTGTAAATATCTGACCTATTTTATAAGCACTTGTGTTGTTCATCAATTATAAAAGAAAGCTGAGTAATCTTTTGAAGCACGTGTATTGTTATCATTCACACAGCAATAACTGCTGTTAATATTAATCTGCAAGATTCTAAATACAACTGTCTGAATTGTTTCTACTATTTTGACGAGGTGCGCATTATTATTGCTACATTAATATAATAATTATTGTTTTTGTTGTTGCCGTCATTAATTAAAAATATAAACCTTGATATCGATTTTTTAATACCGAATAAATTAAAAATATGTATATGAATAGAATGTCAAGATTGCAATAAATTTTAGGTAGGCTAGACAAAGAAAAAACTACTCGATATATTCCTTCAACACCGCAATGCATTTTTAAAACCAAATATGTATAAACCTAATTTAGCCACACAGTGTCCAAATAATAACCACCAATTCCAGGCATTAAAAATATAAAATTAATTAAAAACATAAAAAGGTCAAAACATGGATATTTTGAAAAATCTTAGTATTTACATACGCAAAACAATGGCATATTAATTAAAGAACAAACTCAAATAAAAACAAAACAAGATCATCTAATTAAAATTATAAATTTATTAAAGTAAATAAAATATAAACATAAAATATTAACGATATAACTGCCAAAACAACTGATTAAGTAAATAAACATTAAAACAAAATTAACATTTATTATTGGACTAATTTCAGTATTAGATAATTTTCCAATAATGGGAAAAATTACAAAAATTCCGAGTACTCTAATATTTCTTTAGTAATACACATGTGTATAACAATTGTAAAACACGCAATCCTACAATAAACACTAAAAATTGGAAACAATCAGATTTGTGTTACAATTCTTTTAGCCTGCTAGCTTTACAATTTTTTTTTCAAATTTTAGATCTCTTTTATAGGGCCCTGGAGTCCCAAAATTTTGAAATGTCCAAAACTTAACCCTACATTCAGATGTTGGTTAAAGTTATCTTTAATTTGGTACCGCACATGAATTTTTGCGATTTATCCAAATTTTCATCCATTGTTTGGGGCTTTGCGATTTATTCACAGTTTCAACCCCACACTTTTTTACTTCCCACACCCCTACTTTCGAGCGATCAATTCAAAAAACAATAGAGTTCTGCAAGTGAAAACTGTGGACCCGAATGCCATGTTTTATGAAAATCGGTTGATGCTTACAAAAGTTATCGTGGGACATTCCCCAAAAAATGAAGGCGGAGAGACAAACAAATATATGCCAAACGGTCCAGTCAAAACTGAGAACTCGCTTTACTCATTCAAAAATAAAATGGAATAAATTCACATTACAATGTGTGTGTGTGTGTGTGTGTGTGTGTTTGGTTTATGTTTATAGGTATATTTTGTTTGATCAATATTGTTAGATATTTTTTAAATCACATTTTTAATATTTTTTTTTGTATCGGCCATCTAAGGATCACATGCCAATTTCAATTCTTTACTCTTTGTTCTTTCCTCTTTTTTCAATATTCCTTCATCTTCTCACTGTGTCTCTTCTTCCTGTCTTCAGTCCACTTTGAACCTGCGTTTTTCTCTCTCTCCTACCCTGGACTCCCTCCATTTTTAACACTTTTGCCCGAAAAACGTCTCTTTTAATTGCTTCTTCTGCATGTATATTATTTTTTTTTAAATCCTTTTGGACTTCTTTAATCCAACTTGATGTTGACATCTTCTCCCACTGATGTTTGAAGATCTTCTTTGTCAACCTATTGTCGTATATTCTATATAAATGTATAACAAATAATAGTCTTCTTTTTCTCATTTCGTCATTACTTCTTAATTTCCAACCTTCTGAAGTTTTTCGTCGGCCTAATATTTTCCTAATAATTCGTCTGTCCAATATTTCTAGTTTGTCTAAATTATAATTCAATGCTAGACATTCACTTGCATATAGGTATTCTGGCTTCACTACTGTACTGTAATGCCTTATTTTCGCATTTTTAGATATGCACTTTTTATTGTAAATGTCTTTAGTTATATCATATGCTCTTTCCATCTTATGAATCCTTTCTTCTATAGCAGATTTTTCCAAGACATTCTCTTGAATTATCTCTCCTAGATACTTAAATTTTGGAACCCTCTCTATTCGACCAATATTTGTTACCAGGAATTTTAGCGCGTTTTTAATGTTTGTGAGAAATTAGTTTTTTTTTCTGCAGAAATTCTTAAGCCTGTTCTACTGGCTATGTCCTCTAAAAAATTAACTTGTGTTACTACAGATGTCAGATGTTCAGAAAGTATAGCAAAGTCATCTGCGAATGCCAAACAATTTATTTCAATACATGTATTCCTTCTTCCCAACATGATTGGTAATATTTTGGATTCCTTTAATTTTTCATTCCAAATTCTCACTACTTTCTCCAGGACACAGTTAAAATAATTGGGGATAAACCATCACCCTGTCTATTTATCTATTGTCTATATTTATTTTGAATGGTTGAAATATTTCTCCCATGAATTTTACTTTTGAGACTGTGTCCGTAAGGGTTTCACGGATTAGATTTGCCAATTTAGATTTAACACCAAGTTCCCGGATTATTTTATCTATAGTTTCTCTGTCAACAGAATCAAAGGCCTTTTTGAAATCAACAAATGTTACTACGATCTCCTTTGAATTCAGTAGCCTCTGACGGATTATTGACTTCAGAGTGAATATTTGTTCTGGACAGGATCTGCCCTTCCTAAAGCCACCCTGATATTCACCCAAATGGTTATTCAATGTTTTCCTACTTTCTTCAATAGAATCTTTGAAAATATTTTATATGCAACTGGAAGTAAAGATATTCCTCTGTAGTTATTAACCTCTTGCTTATCACCCTTCTTATGCAGCGGATGTATTAAGGCCACCTTCCATTCTTCTGGGATTTTTTCCTGTTTTCCAAATTTCTTCAAAAATTAATTTTAGATCATTTTTGATCTTGGGCAGAGACCATTTCAAAAGTTCAGCTGATATGGAGTCTTCTCCGCTAGCTTTATTATTTTTCAAAGTTTTAAATACTTCTTCAATTTCTTCGATAGTCGGAGGTGTACCTTCTTCTAAATTTTCATAAATGTCTGACAGTTCTAACCTCTGAATCGGTTCCGGGCAATTTAAAAGTTGATCAAAATATTTTGCAAGTATTTCACAATTTGTCGCATTGCTTAGGCCAGTTCTACCACTTTCATTTTTAAAATAAACACTTGGTGTTTGGTAACCCTTTAGTTTATTTTTAAAAGACTGATAGAAATCTCGACAATTATTTTTTATAGAATTTTCCTGAATTTGAACAAGTTTTAATTTTTCAAAAGATCTTTTAGTTCCTCTTGCTGCTTCCTTTTATTGTTGCTTAAATTGCTCGAAGTGTTCACGTTTCCCTGAGCATTTCCACTTTCCCATTTTTTGCTCTCTCTGCTTGTGCTTCTTCACACAATTCATTCCACCATACTTGCCTTTTATTTTTAACTAAACCAAATATGTTACCTTTGCTGCATTATTGATTTCTGTAGATAACTCTTGCCTTTTTATTTCTATTAACATTTTTAATATTTTTATTTAATATTTTCATTAACAATTTTAATATTTTATTTTTAAAAATTTCTTTTATCACACACTTGCCGTGCGTAATGTTGTTAAACTGCTTCTTTGTTTCGATTTGGATTTCAAATTAATTCAAAATATGACAATTACTTGAAAATTTTGGTCCTAATATAGTGTTACAATACTTTGTAACATAGGTAAACAAACCGGCTTGGCATAGCGAATCTTAATCGTCACCATAAAAACAGGTGAGCAACATTAGGCCTATAGGCTACGTGGCAATCGTGTAAACAAACAAAAATTAATATGTAGGTTACATAGACGCGCGCGCACACACTAAAATGGCATATACGACAGGTGGTGAAGTATGGGGCGAAGGTAATATGTCTGACAAGAAAAACTGAATACATACTGGTTATAAGAAGGATGCAGGAGCAAGGAAATAGGAAAAGATTAGTATTGAAGTATGGCAAATTCTGACATATAAGAAACAGTGAAAGAAGAAGATATAGTAAATGAGCCACGAATACGTTGGTATGTGCTTGTGTGGAGAAGGGAAAAGGTCAATTTTTTTGGAAGATCACCAATAGGAAGCCAAGTGGAGTGAAAGGAAGAGGGTGGAAAGAGGACCAGATATATGAAAAGTATGGGAGTTGTAACATGCGGGGAAAGTTTGAAAATCGTATCTGAAGATACAAGGAAAAGGGAGTTTTAAATTAAAGACAATTTGAACTGAGCTACAAATGAAATGGACCTATGAAACTGAAAGGTTTGAGTGACCACTATTTACAAGGGTAGATATAGAAGATAGTAGGCGTACATAATACGTTATACATATATATGTACACGTAGCCTACCTAGAGAGCTTCGAATTGTGGTTGTAGCAATTATGATTAAAGTGAAGTGCATTGATGGAGTGAGAAACGATGAAGTACTGACGAGAAAAGGAGAGAAAAGAAAACTGTTGAAAGTAATAAGAAAGAGAAAAACATCTTGTTTGGGGCATATTGGGCAGAAACTGTTTGCACTTAAGTATTATAGAGGGAAAGGTTGAAGAAGAAAGGTTGGAATACTTGGCATCAAAAATGGAAGGGACTATTGACAGTTGAAGATTAATGGACCGAGAAAAATGGAGAGTATCCAGTTGAAATCTAGCGTAGACAATTCTCAATTTTTCTAAAAAAATAAGAGGATATGTACATGTCTTATGTACTTATGTTATTATTATTATTTCGGCCGTACAATGTTTACACCCTTCCCGGAACTAAAGATTACAGAAGTGATTAAATTCTCATCTTTCACTGTGGCTTGTCCATACAAAGGTCTTCAATTTCTCGTTCCGTCAATATAATCTGAATATCTTCTATCCTGGTGATCGGTGGTCTTCCTCTTTTCCTTCTTCCTGGTGGGGTTCATTTCATAACTCTCTATGACAATCTTCCCTGTGCAATTCTTTCCATGTGTCCATACCATTCTAATTTTTTTGTTTGGTAAAAACAACAATTGAATTTTTCACATTCATTCTGTCCTTAACGACTTCATTTCTAATTTTCTCATGACTGGATACTCTTGCAGAACGTCTCCAAAAGTCCATCTCTGCTGTCATTAATTTTGTTCTTGTGTGTTTGTTAGTAATCCAAACTTCTGAGTCATGATACTTCTAACAATGGTTTTAAATATTTTGGTTTTAGTTTCTGCTGTAATTTGCTTATCCCACAGGAATCCATTTAATGTAGATATGGTCATCTTTCCCAAATTAATTCTGGATTGTATTTCTTTGTCTTGCTTCCTACTGGCCGTATGTTTTACCCCTAAATACATGTATTCCACTGTATATGAAATCTTACCCATGTCTTCTTTCAATATCAAGTCTTGATGAAGCTTACCTATTGCCATGTATTTTGTTTTATTCATATTTACCTTTAGTCCCCATTTCTGATATTCCTGTATCAATTTTCTAGTTAAAAGTTATACTCTATGTCTTCAAAATCTTGAGCCAAAAGTCATTCAGTCATCAGCAAACTGTAATGAATAAACTGTATCACCATCAAATGGAAGTCCCATGTTCCTGCACATTTTTTTCCAAGTCTCTATTGCTTTCTCCGTATAAATTTTGAAAAGCGTGTGTGATAGACAACATCCCTGGCGTAAACCTTTGGTCACTTGAAACCCTGGTGACAAATTCTTTCCTATTTTTAATCTCAATATTGAATTTTTATAGAAATATCTATTTATTTATTACGTGTATATGTAAAGTCGCAGACGAAACATGCCACAGATGGGTCAACAGCCACAGTGCTTCATGCGATCTTTGGCATTCTGTAGAATTGTTTGTAGCTGTTTCTACGTAGTAGTGTGTTGTGCGTAACGCAATAATTTGTTTACCGTTTGTGCTGGTCTGAGTTGGGTATCACAAGCTGACGATCGGTGTGAACGGAATGCCAACTATGCGGCGAAAGTGACTGGTTAGCGAATCCGTCGGGTTAACACACTCACAAGGAAGACATGGATTTCTAGCCAGCCCCTCTTCGTACTGGGTGACCGGGTTATACTCCCTGCCATCTCCTACCTCCTCCCTTTATCTTCGCGTATGTTGAGTGCACTCCCTTCTTCCGCTCTGCAGGAAAGTTTGGAATACTTAGGCCACGTTCTCGAAAATTGTTTGTTGTCATAGTTCCGTTGCATAAAAAAAAAAAATGGAATATTTTGTATCGTTCACGTAACACAGTTATTCTTCTACTCCACTTCTTCAGTAATTTTGCAAGCGTGCCTCATGTCCCGCTGCGACATTGCCCCAATTTGACCAGTTCATACTCCAGTAGCGCTCCGTCGGATGTATGTTGGTGCATTTTACTTTACGTTGGTACGTTATTTACTTACTATCGATCTGGTTATCACACAGCGATGTAAAGGTCAAGCTATTGTTTTCAAAAGCGGTCAGACTGGCGATTTGCCCTGACGGGCATGACAATGGGGACGCCATAAAATTGCAGTAATCGCTGATGGGGTTGAGAACGAGAAGAAGAAGAAAAAGAAACAGAAGAAGAAGAAGAAGAAGCTACAGAAAAATTAACGATAGTATGAGCATTCAGTTATTATTTTAAATTTTATGACTTGCAGTTAGGAGTTCATAAATTCAAAGAACTCGGTGAAAATGGTCGATAGTCTGTTAAGCATGCTGTTAAATGAAAAAATTCTAAAAAAATATTTTATCAGCGTAAATGAAAAGGTTTATATTTATTATGTAGTACTTGAAATACACGGTGTTAACACATAAATAAGTTAAATAGATTTTCATATATAACTAGTACAACTGGATTAAATGCACAGCTTTAGGAGTTATACATCGAATCTTCCTAAAAGAGCTTCAAGAACACCACTTGCACGTGAGAATGTCTACTGGCAAACATATATGTATACGGTTCTCACAGAAGTGGGAGAAAGCAATGAGCCAGGTGTATGGCGTCTGTGATAGACCATACCTATCAAGGATGCTTGACAAAGTTGTGTAAGCTTGTATGAACAGAATTATGAAATCTACACTTCGCACACACGGAACTCATGATGGAGCTTGCTAATGTGCGTTTTAGAAATTTATGTTTAAACAATATTAGAATATCTGAAAATTATCTGACTGCAACTTCCGGCAGTTTTTTCACAGCTTGTTTTGGTTATGTGACTTTCTTGTTAACGACAGGCGCCAAACTGCGTAATAGGCCTATACAGAATTCTACGTTATCTTCTCATAAACAGTAAACTAAGTTTTCAAAAACTGTGGATTATTGTTTTAAATGAAATTTTCCTTTAGTCAACCTCATCCTTCCTTTCGGTCCTTTCCACCGTTGTGAGGACATGGTGGTACGTTTTCTATTAGTTTGCAATGATTATTTGTTCACTATGAACATCATCAACTATACCCTCATCACGACTTTTTTCATGTTTTGAGGGTAGTACAATCAGAATCTGCCGTTATCTCGAACACGATTTTTTCGCCATCACCATACTTCCATTTCCTTATGGAACATGTAGGTAAAAAGACTGGAAGTGAGGAATAAAATACAAGATGCATACCCGACATTTGGCGAACAATGGTCTAAACGTCAGTGAAGCTAAAATACTACGCGTACACGTTATAGAAATTGAAAGATGAAGAAGTTCCTTCTCTCTCTCTCTCTCTCTCTCTCTCTCTCTCTCTCTCTCTCTCTCTCTCTCTCTCTCGTTAACAGTAACAAATTGCTTTTGAGAACAAAACTGCTGTTCCCTCCTTTTTTCTTCTAATGTTTCCTCAAAACATGTTAGTCGCATTATTCTTGAAAACCATTGTTCGACGGTTATTGGAAAGCGTATGTGCATTTATTTACCACCAATACCACACTTCTCGGACACCATTATCCTGTCTCAGACAGTAGCGATTCCCGTTGCGAGATGCACGACAGTTTTACATCTCACGTCTTTCTTTTCATTTTTTTGTTTAATTTCTACACTGAGTGGCATTGTTGTTGGAAACCGCTCTGTGCTCACATACGTATGCAGAAGGAATACACATTTACATGAAGGAATGCATTACAATTTGTTACGGGATTCGTTGTGCTTTCAAACGTGTTACGCCGAAGTAGCGAGCCCACTGACTTAGATCGCTGGACCGCGTGTCAAATTGCATAAGCGAATTTTAACGGTACGCCGGCCATGAAATATGTAACTACAGTTACGTGAGTAGCCGCACGCCACACACACACACACACCGTGACGGAACGATCTGTGATTAGGTTGAAAACAAACGTAATGCTGCATACAATGGAGCTCTCCGCGCCGGCGTGGAAAGACCTGGCCGTATCAATCTCAAGCCAGACGCGATGCTAATCTTCATGTGGACACGCGAAATTAATTTTCTCCTTATATTATCTGAAAAAAAAACAACGGAAGACAAGACAGCTGAATTCAGTGCTTTGGAGTGATAAAATAATCCACAAACGATTCACTCTATCTTAGAAAGCATCGTCACCTGTGGCTCTGTCGCTTGGGAGGTAAACAAAGAAACTCCCGAAGACAAAAGCGGTAGAGAAAGGCTTCTGGAGAAAGTCGTGCAGAGAGTGCACGTTCAAATGCATTAGATATTATGTATTGAAGAATATATTAGGGGGCAAGTGGATGAAGAAAGAATATAATGTAATGTAGGTGCATGTAGACAGCGTAAATATGAAGCGCTTCGTTACGGTGTGGCTACATGGAACAAATGCTTGATGAGTGTTGGTTCAAAAAGTTGCTAATTTGGGTATCAAAAGGAAGAAGGAAAGGAGGTGGATCCAGAAAAGACGATATCTGATAAGATATGAAAAAAGAGGTCCACAGCTAGGAGAGCGGTAAGACAGAAACCCCTGGTAAGCAGGATGTAGACATGGCAATAGCTATATATATTAGAGTACTTCCATTAGATGTAGGCCTATTCATAGTCTTCTTCTTCTTCTTCTTCTTCTTCTTCTTCTTCTTCTTCTTCTTCTTCTTCTTCTTCTTCTTCTTCTTCTTCTTCTTCTTCTTCTTCTTCTTTTTCTTTTTCTTTTTCTTATTTCTTTTTTTTCTTCCTCTTCTCCATTTCAAGCACCTACTTTCAAGCCATCCTTGCCTTTTCACTTGACCTCACTGTTGTCTTTCCAAGTGTTCTATATCTCTTTCTCACATGAAATTATTTTTAAAATATTTGATGCGGTAGCCTCCTATACTCGTCCAGTCTACTTATATTTTCAATCAATTCGAACCTACTTTTATTTATAAAGTATGTGCTATATTTCTCTTACCACGAGTTGAGACGTTAAAGCAAAAAATAATTCCGATTGGTCGTTTTCAACGTGTGTAAGACTGACAGCAGACATAAGAGATAAAAATTCATAGTGTATCGTGTGAATACAGATATCGTGAATCCCGTTGTTGCACGAATTTATAAAAAAATAATGTATATTTGTGAGTTATTTAGATGAAAATGTTAAAAAAAATCAACGAAAGTTACAGCTAAGGTTTGAATACTGTTAAACTCTCGTTCTTTTATTTATTAGATTTTGTTTTTTTACTGTAATTATGAAGTCATGTGTAGATAAGAAACAAGTTATAGGATAAACTTAGTAGTAACGATACTATATTAATATATTTGGAATGTTATCCCTGCGCACAGTTGTTACCGGTATTTTATCACATGACTATTTGAACTGTTATTAAATAATGGAATATGTAATTGTATAATAAACCAAACACATAGCTGACAATATCGAGTGCTACATATCCTACAGTTACCAATAGAGTTTCTGTCTGGCTGTCTATCTCCCCCCCTCTCTATCTCTCTCTCTTCATGACCGTCTTCCATGCGAACAGACTGCATGTGAATATAAGATTCTATTTCTCTCCAAAAACTTTCTCTTTTTTTAGATTTATATTTTTGAAATAAAACGCGTTAGAAACAGCCACTATAAAAGCTATGTGCTTATCCAGTAGCTGTGGCCGGCTCTAGATGAAGGCCGGAAGGTCGACTAGACAACCTCTTAACTTATGTATTTCAATAATCAAATCGCGCCATTTTTAATTGCCGGTTGACAGCAGTATTAAAATACTTCATTTATTGTAAACTAAAAGTTTATTATGTAAAATACTGTTACATTATTTAAGAAATATTATAATTAACTCATTCATACCATACGAATTCAATAATTCGAACAACATTAATTCATTAGGCCGAACACTAATTCACTCATTTCTTCAGCTTAAACGTATAGTACTAAGTCCGCAAAGACCTATAATTTAGATTTAGCTATAAATAGGCCAACTGATGATTTTAGAAATGCTATGAAATTAAATCAAAATATAACATGTTCACTTTAGCTATTTTATTACACTATGCTTATAGGCCTCAGACGCAACGTTGACACGTTTAATATTCCGGTCTTCTACTAGAGCCGGCCATGGCTTATCCTATTGTACGTGGTCGGTTAGAAGTCGTAAATGGTGGAGTAATCGAAAGCGGCTTAGCAATTATCAACGACAATGTTGATAATAATTGACAGGATTAAATAGAAAACAAATTCGTACATTAGCAAACTGCAGTTATTTCATTGTAAACACATACAGACTCGCGTATTTCAGTTCACGCTACGCAGAATAACATACTAAATGCCGTGCACTATATTAAGAAGAGAATTTCACTGTTGGCCACGCCCGTACTCGACTCACACAGGTGGTTTCAAGTATGACCCACTTCACTCGGCCATCGCGCTCTGCTGGACCACAATTGTACGTATTTGTCTGATACTGTTAATCGTATATGATTATACTGAAATCTACTACGACAAGTAGTTTGTGCTTTAGTTATTTAGGCCTACACTATTAAAATATAAATGATTTTACAAAATGTGGGAAAAATTATTTTCACAATATCGCGTGAATTGTGGATGGAAACCAATTCCTGAAGTAAGTATCCAAATAAATTTAAAGTAAATAGGTCGAAACACAAAGCCACAAATTTAGAAAATAAAAAAAAAAATAGAAAACTTAAAAAATTACATACATGACCTGTAACTATTGTTCTATCTCCATATAAACACGGACGTCGGACAGTTTCAACTACAAACTATTTCATCTTATCAGGATATCGAAGAGGAATCATCAGCTTGAAGATGACAGAGATGGGTTCGCCATCATATCCAGCCATACAGTTTTTTAAGAACGATCGTTACATACAGGGCTTGATTTCAGGGGGAACGCGCTGGAACGGCGTTTCGGAACCTCTTGCATCCAAAAATACAGCATTGGACACAAATAGTAAGGAAAGGTCAAGAAACAAACAACATGACGACACAATGATGAAACTATGGAAACTTTTTTAAAATGTCCGAACCACCGAAACCGTCACTTAGAGTTTGATTGAGGCTCCGGGATGACGCCATCATGAGTGACATGTTTTCGATTGTCGTGCGGCTAACCTGACGATGAAGCTCTTTAGAAACATCAGTAAACTTTTATTATCTTTTTAGATACAAGTTTATACGTATGTTATGTATTTTATAAGGCTTTAAAAATTTATACCTGCTTTATAATAACCTGATGTAAACTTACACGCTAATATAAAATATAAGTATATTTCTGTCTGTACAAGTTTTGAATTGATGCGTTCCGGCACCTATAATTTTAGAAATCAACCGCTGGTTACATGTATGATAATACTTGGAATTTTGGCAAATGTGCTAATGGTTGTTGGATCGGGGCGATAATTCATGTTGTTTATCTGAAGTGGGCTTCATATTAAATATTAGCGATAGTGAAAACGAAACAGAACATATCGAAAAGCGAATAACGGAAAATAACGGATACGCCAGGGACTCGGCGGGAGTTGTATAACTTCCATTTGGTAAAATACGTTTACAGTGTACAGGAATCACCGATATACTGATGCATAAATAATGATACGCGTATGTTCGTTTATTGTAAACGCTTTATGAACCTTACGTTTCAAAATACCACGCCTGGAGTATTTTAGAATTTTTAAATTGTATGTATTATACTAAATTATATTGAAGTCACGTTTAAAAATACCACGCCCGGAGTATTTTAGAATTTTTAATTAGAATTGTATGTATTATACTAAATTATATTGAAGTCATAGTTGTCGAGACAAGGAAGTTCTTATTACTTTAGCCAATTGTTATATCAACCTACTGACATTCACCGATATTTAAGTACATGTTTTACTGTTCTTTCTTCGAACGACTTGATAGAACATAACACGGGGGTGTTGTTTCCATATCATATTAGGTTACGTTTACCATATTATCTCCATGTTTACAACTGTTGAGCTCCTACAGAGAGGCGAACCTGGCGAATGCACAGTGTCTTTGCATAATATATATGCGTCCCGTCTTCCCCTCTGTTCAGGCTCATCACCTTGCACACAAGTTCGATCTTATGTTTTTAGGTCTGGTGAAGTTTGTTTCAACCTCTATGTATTTAGAATCACTTAATCAACTTTAATTAAACAAACGTCAAAATTTTGTTTTGATTTTTATTCATAACATTTTTAAAAACAACATGGCGATACAAGATGTCCAAGTAAAATACGTATTCATAAGATCCAACATATTCAGTTATTTAGAATCTTACATAATCTACGACTGCCTTTAAATGAAAACGAAATGCTTTAGAGTGTTTTTCAATCAATTTACATAGTGGAGGGGACCTGTATGCCTTTGACCTCTTTAATGAAACAAACGTCAAAAGGTTTTTTGCTATACAAAACGTTTGTATTTTGCTATACAAAATACTATAGCACATACAAAATCCTAAAGCCACAATAACACAACACTTTTTAATTTGAAGACTGTTTTCAAAGCCAGGGGAATAGTTTCATCTAAATCGGTTCTGCCATTCTGATTCAACAAGGATAAATAATAAATTGTTTATATTTAAGTTATAGACTAAAAAGTTAATACTCTGCCGTCGACACAATATTGTGGCGTTTTTGCTATTGTTTTAATCATTATGACTTATTATAATAGCCATGTCTGACATATTATATGTTCATATAAAAATGTTCTGTAAGCAAATAAAACGAAAACACCGAAATTTTGTAAATCCACTTCCATGTAATACAATTACATATTTGTAAAATGGAAATTATCTAAAACGAAATGCAATGAAATCCACTGCCATCGAAGCATAGTAGTACGCAGAACAATTTTTCTGTCCAATTTTCCGTAGATTCCTCAGTTTTGACGAAATAATGCATGTTTTCAAATACTCAAAAACCATGTCTGAAGACGGATCTCTTAATTTTTACCTCTAAGAAATTTTATTATATTACAAATATGTAAGTAGTCCAAAAACTAAACTATATTACTAATGATAGGCAAAAAAATATTTTAGAAACTTGTTAAATGACTTTGAAATAAGCAAAGAAAGCTTTGATGTGGTTGTAGACCAATGGTCTTAAGTTAGAATTGCAAAATTACGAGAGATTATTCAGAATCATGGGACAATGAGTGTAACTTTCAGTTTTCGATTTCTGTCTAAATTGGCAAGATCAAACGCATGATGGGGTTTAATAGATTTTCAAGGATGGATGATAAAAGGTCGAATTTTTTAATAACAATTAAGATTCAACAATACGCTTGCGAAATTTTTGGTAATTTATTTCAGAAAATTTAAAAATATTAGAATCATTTTAAAAAAAAAGCTGTGACTATTTCATCAAAATATTTAATTTCTCAGTTTAACGGTTAATGGTAATTCATGTTGTTTATCTGAAGTGGGCTTCATATTAAATATTAGCGATAGTGAAAACGAAACAGAACATATCGAAAAGCGAATAACGGATAAGCCCGGGACTCGGCGGGAGTTGTATAAATTAATGATAATTTCTCAGTTTAACGGTTCTTCCTGGACCACTGTGCAGCCGTATACCTGATTTCCGTACCAGGAGGCGCTTGCAGACGGCAGCGGCAGCTACTCAGTTGGTCCCAAAATGTTGAGTGAACACCGTATAGATCTCGAACCCGCAACCTCTTGCACAGAGAGCGGGAAAATACACGGAGCAGGAGATTTAATAACTAAAAATATATGCAGTAAGTCAGTCGCACATGGGCATACTTCCTAATAAGAACGTAATACAACTATGATTTTATTGTCAATAATTTCTGGTTAATTTTATACATTTTATACTAAATTATACTGAAGCAAAAAGTACGTATTTAATAAGATCCAATATGTTCGGTTATTTTGAATTTTATGTAACTTACGACTGCCTGTAAATGAAAACGAAATGGTTTGCCGTCTTTTTTAACCGGTTTACACAGTGGAGGCACAACAGTCCCATACAGTTAAAGTAGGCTCCAGTTAATGGTTCCCGTAACAAAAAAATAATTGTTATTAAACAACAAATTGTTTAATTACCCACGTATATTTACCCACAATTTTACACGTACATTTTGTCTTGTTTACACACACATTCGTGACGTTTTTGTTTTGTTTTTAACTTCAAACACCCATCGCCCAAATTAAACACGTTGTGACAGACTGTAGACAATACAATTACACAAAGTTATGCACACTACCGGACACATGTATGTACTTATATATGTATGTATGTACAATAGGACTGTCTGAGAGACGTTACAAGTAGACAGGAGGAGTAAAGAAAAACAGTAACCAGTCAGGTACAGTACAAAGAGTATCGTGTTGCTGAACGCTTCTTCTTACCGATAGTATTTATAAAGAAGTAAAGACATCTTCCATGGGTTCGATATCTGCTAGGAGCAAGCATGTGTCAATAAAGAAGAAATATTTAGTGATCAGTGACTATTTACATAAAGTAGATTAATCTATAACTCTTTAACCTACAAGAGTAAGAAGCAACAAATTCTAGTAAAATTTTAATGTCGTATAAGTAGACTGATTTTGTTTCATAATGACTTTTACTTATACGAAATAAATATACTTAAAATTTGCTTACTGTTTTTAGTATATTGTAAACAAAACACAAGTCACATAGAATTAAAGTGAACTAAATCTCTACTTTACAATGTAATATACGTAGAAAAACTAAATATTAAAAAAAAAATTACTAAAAAGTAATAATTTTTGTTAGAATTTTTTACATCACAGATCAATTCTAATTTGCAAAAAAAATTAAATTTTGATTCTACAATTTTAAACGCATTTTTTAAAAAGAAAATTTCCTCATATTTCTTTTGTTTTTGCTTTGCGGCTAATGGGCCTGCGATCCTGTGTTGAACGTTTTTTGTTAAAGTAGAATACATTTTCAACAACGCGTTGAGTTAATTATGCAGTTAGCAAGTGTGTTGCAAAATGAATTTTTTACAAGACGAAGTGCTTCTGAATAAAAATAATTTTAAGTTTTCAGGAATTATTATAAAATACTGTCTAACAATTAAATATACGTTTGTTAAATAAATTTGCTATTTATTTTTTTACTTACAACAAAAAATTTCATTTTATTTATATTCGTTGCATTTGTCTGGGGGTTGCGTAAATTGTTGGTTTGTAAAATAACGAATTTAACGTAACAAGTTATAATGAAAAAGGGGATACTTTCTGAGGAGGAGTAACTAGAGAAGGAGGAGAAAGATAAACATTGGGATAGAGTAAAAACGGTTACTGATAAAATATTTCTCAACGATACTGTATTATGCTTGACTGTTTTTTGTTTACAGACAGTTGAAGTAGGCTCTAATATACAATGGTTTCCGTAACAAAATAAAATAATTGTTATTAAACAAAAAATTATGCTACGTTCGTATATTTATAGACAATTCTACACGTACATTGTGTTTTGTTTACACATACATACACGTATGCGCGCGCGCGCACTGTGTTTATTATTTAAATATTCGGAGAATATTAATGAAGAATAAAAGTATGATTAACGTACCTGCTCCATCCCTCTTTATCCTTTCTCCGGTTCTGACGTTATTGAGCAATAATTCAGCATTGTCTGAAACAACAAATAAACACATTGTAAAATCGTAAACTTATCGTTTTAGGAAACTTAAATATTAAACGTACTATCAAACCTTTTATACTAAAACAATTGATGGCCATAACAACGTTCCTTAAATAATATTCTGGTAAAGGGATAATTGGAAACTTTTCTATATATACAAAAAATCGACTTCGACCAAAACTTTACTAGCAACTCAGTTGTGGAAAAAATTATTTTTGCCCCCATTCTACATAAATACTCGTTGTCTACATTATCAGGGATTAAGCCTATCTTTCCACCTTCTCCGATGTCTTCCACAACTTCTTCGCCCTAGAGGCCTGTATTGGAATTCCTACCATGGCATTCTTTCTACACTCTGTCACCGTATCCTATGTCAACACATAGCTATGTCATCCATTAATAATCCTGACTCCCAGGTCTTCTCATGTACTCATTCTGCAATATATCCAACATATTACAATATATCCAACATATTACAATCCTTAAAACTTTTCGCTTCAACGCTTCCGACACTTCTAATGATTTCCATGCTTCACTGACAATGTCAAACTTTCCCACGGTAGGACAGGTTTGGCCATGGTCTTATAAAATTTAAATTTTGTGTCTTTCCTAACCTTACGTTTTAGTGTTTTGTATATACTTCCGCATTTCGATGTTAACATCTTTATCATAGCTATAACTAATGCCATTCCCAAAATAATTAACATGGTTAACTGCTCTAATATTCTGTTAGCGATGACCATCTTTAAATCGGACCCTTTAAAGGTCATTACTTTCGTGTTCAATCCCGTTACGCTTATCATGTATTGTAGAATCAGCAATTAAATTTAATTACTTCGTCGCCGTTCAGTGACAGAGTAAATCCACTAACGCTGCGTCACTCCGAAACGTTACCGATTACTCTAATGACTTCTGGAAGACTCTCGTCAATATAACTGCTTATCCTACATTATGCCTGCATAACAAACTACTCTGTCTATACAGGATATTCGGCACGTTTCCAAAAAGACTAATTTTTTAAATGGAGCTGTGAAACTTCAGTCATTTAATTGTACCTCAGATATAATAGTTTTTTGTTTACAAAACCCGTTGCTGTAATTACCAGTGATATTGTTCAACAGATTGTAATTTATAAATCTTTTTACATATATTGGTATTATGATCCGATGAACGAGGAATGACAATGAGCCAGCTTTCCTAGAATTGTAATCTTTGACCTCAGATAAAAGCATAGTTTTTAAAAGTTAATTTAATTACGCAAAATCTCGTCCTCTGGCGAAGATAAGAGCGCAGTTTTTCTCTTAATATAACTAAGTTCCACAGCTCTCGGCCTAGTGATCTAAGTTGCAGTTCATGTTGCAGTAACTACACATCTACACACTAACTTGTAATTTATCTAATGGACACTGCGTGCAAGTACTGCTAAATGCCTCCTCTATTCTGTTATGAAAACCAAATAAAACTACAGTTACCGGTGCGTGATGCTGATGGAATTCCATAATTCCCGTTCACCTTGTGCTCTCGACTACAGAACATTCCATTACCCATTCATTATCTGATTACTCACCAGAATAGTATTCTTGTAAATTAATGTTTTATATAACCGTCAGTTTAGTTGGTAAATTACTCGTAAAATATACACCGTCTATTCAAAGTTAAGATATTTTATCTAATAATAATTTTTAACAGTTGATTCACATCTAATGCCTCTTATGATATTACTATTACCACACTAACAAGAGTTCAGACCTTATCATCTGTTCTGGCTCGTACACTGTTATCGCTCTATCTGATAAACTTATTTTAACTCATATTTTTTCAGGATTACAATTAATTTAAACCATTCAATTAATTAAAGTTCAGTTAAACCGTTCAGTTAAGCATCAATTAATGTTCAGAAACATTAAAGTTCATCGAGGAGAATTGCGCACGCGTCCATACACACACTCGCGCGCGTTACAGACATTACACAGTCGTCAGCTAATAATGTTGATGCTATAAATCTTCCTGCCTGTTGTGTATTGTTTCAAGATGTAGGGAAGCCTTGCAATCTGTGTATATACGTGTTAAGTAGGCCTACATTTTTTAACACACTGTAGATATAATACTTTTCTTTGCAACCAACTTTTGTTCCTCTCAAATATACAGCGAAACTGTCTATCGCGGAACTTTCAGTTCACGGAATGATGCGTCATAACTATGACGTAATTTTTAAATCCTACGCTTACTTATTTCTACAGATAATAATCTTGATTGCAACTCCATTTAGTCATTAAATTTTTAACTATAAACCGGCATTAAAACAGGGAGACATAAGCATGCGATAACGTCTGTTCCATCCAATTTCGGATGTAGCCTCTCCTCCTGTTTTCTAGTTTCTCTCAATTCGCACTTTTTTCAACTATCTAAAACCTAAATATTCTGGTAGACCATATGCATAAGTAATCAACTTTTAAGATATTGTTACGACGGTCTACTTGATCGTTGTAGGTACAGTGGAAAACAAAATACAAGACACCAATTAAGTCAATAATCACCAGCTTTAATTTACATAGTTGAACAGTTCGTAATTAACAACACAGTCTCTTACAACAAATCAAATAAAAATTGTTCACACGCAAATAAATGTCAACTAATATTAAAACACAACTGTATTACAATATACCGCCCGATTATAAATCACAACACTTTATTATTAACCACTTGAACGCACAGAGTAATATAGTTTGTAATCGCCCGACAATAACTCGAACCGCACTGTAAATATATCGCAACTATACTGAAATACTAAGGCCACTGCCGCCTTATATTTATACATCCGCGCACAGACCAGAAGAATCCAAACTGCGTCTTAGCGCCAGTGTGTACCACGTAATTAATTGCGGCCTGGACACAGTCCGCGCGGCTGGCGGCTTCGAGAAAAATCTCGCGAATGCGTTGAGAGTTACGTACAGCACCGCATTACATTCTGCATCCCTCTGGAACGTTCGATAAACATGTATATTGTTCTGTGATGTCATAACACTGCCCCCTCCTTAATCCGGTTCGTTCCGAACTGGCAAATCGTCTCTGAAGTAGTATTTAGCCAGGCGATCTAGGTGGACGACCTTGAACTTTCGCTGTCCTTCCTGTTGAATCCGAAAAACAACATCGTTGATTCTTTTTTTTTACAGTGTAGGGCCCTTCCCAGTTAGACAGAAGCTTAGGTGAGCGACCACGACGGCGCTTTGGGTTGAGCAACCAGACCTGATCTCCTTCTTGGAAACCCACACTATTGCTGCGAATGTCGTACCGAGTTTTCATTTTATCACTGGCAATCTTCAGCCGTCCTCTTACCAAGCGATTCATTTCTAGCAGTTGGTTTTCTAATTGCGAGGAATAGTTCTGTGGCTCTTGGGACTGAGTCTCAGGTGATCCGAATATTAAGTCCCCAGGAAGACGAATTTTCCAAATTCGCCCAAACACCAATTTTGCTGGAGTCATGCCGGTTGTGTCGTGTACTGATGATCTATACGCCATGAGGAATAGTGGTATACGTTGGTCCCAGTCTGTTCGATTCTCGTCAACAACCTTCGAAAGATGCTGCTCAAGTGTCCTATTGAATCTCTCAACCATCCCGTCCGACTGAGGATGCAGAGGCGTTGTCCTGGTCTTTCGAATTCCGAGTAAACGGCATAATTCTTTAAACATTCCTGATTCGAAATTTCTCCCTTGATCCGTATGGATTTCCATAGGGGCTCTATAACGGCAACAGAAGTTGTGAACTAACTGCTTTGCCACAGTGGTAACCTCCTGATTTGGAATTGAGTAGGCTTCCACCCACTTAGTAAAGTAGTCACCTACAACCATGATGTACCGGTTTCCATCGTCAGTAACTGGGAATGGTCCAGTAATGTCTATGGCAATTCTCTCGAAAGGCAGTCCAACGTTATACTGTCTCATTTTCCCCTGCTTCTGGTTTGTGGGCCCTTGCCTGCAGCACATATTCCACAAGTCCGAACCCATTCCTCTACGTCGTAGCGAAGATGAAGCCAATAGAATCGCTTCCGTATTTTGTCAAGTGTTTTGTTAACGCCAAGATGGCCTCCAGATGTTCCTTCATGCATCTCCTTCAAAACAGACTGCACTTTACTTCGGGGAACTATCAACTGCATGACCACGTCTCGTCCATCTGCACTTTCCCAAGCCCTTTTCAGCAATCCGTTTTCTAAGGTAATAGATTCCCGTTGTGCCCAGTAGCCCTTCAACACTTCGGAACCATGGCAGATATCTTGCCAATCCGGGCGGCGACCTTCCTTTTTTTCTGTCAAGATCGGTCCAATGTCTTCATCAGTCATCTGTTCTTGTCGACAGTCTTGTGTTGTCCAGCCGTCTGCCATGAAATCTACAGTGATGCCTTGAACATGTTCGCTTGAGTTTTGTTCTTCCTTTCTGTGGCAATGTCGGCAATCTTCCGGCCACGGTCTTCGTGATAAGCCATCTGCATTACCATGCAGGCGCCCCAGTCGATGTTGTACCTTGAAGTTTTACTCTTGCAGACGTTCAAGCCACCTTGCCAACTGTCCTTCCGGATTTTTAAATCTCAAGAGCCATACAAGCGCGGCATGGTCGGTACGTAGTGAAAACTCTCTTCCATAGAGGTATTTATGGAAGTGCTCCAACGCTCGGACTATTGCCAGCAAATCTTTCCTTGTAACGCAATCATTTCTCTCCAGTTTAGAAAGTGTCTTACTGTAATACGCTATTACTCGTTCTTGACCGATTTGCACTTGAGACAAAACTGCTCCTAGACCAGTATTGCTTGCGTTTGTGTCCACAATGTACTTCCCTTCGGAAGCTGGGAAAGCGAGAATTGGCTGCGAACATAATCCAATTTTCAAAGTCCTAAATGCTTGATCACACTCCCTCGACCACTGGAAGTTTCGTTTATTTTCCGTTAGCTCATTTAGCGAAGCCTTTCACAAAACGTCTGTAATATGAGCATAACCCCAGGAAACTCCGAACTTCGTGTTTACTCTTCGGCACTGGCCAGTCTCTTACGGTGTCTACTTTATTAGGATCCATGCTAACACCCGCTGCCGAAACCAGAAGGCGCAGATACTGTACTTCCTTCTGGAATAGGGAACACTTCTTCGGGCTCAGCTTCAGTTGGGCACCGTGAATTCTAGTTAGAACCTCCTTATGGTTTTCCAAATGGTCTTTGAAAGTCTTCCCGATGACTATGACATCGTCTAAATAAACGAGGCAAGTTTTCCATGTCAGGCCTCGGAGAACCACGTCCATCAATCTTTCAAATGTTGCCGGTGCATTACAGAGTCCAAATGGCATGACGTTAAATTGTATTAAGCCATTTGGGGTCGAGAAACCGGTCTTTTCCTTGTCTTCTTGATGAAGACCCACTTGCCAATATCCACTCTTCAGGTCCAATGTGGAAAACCACTGTGCTCCGGACAACGTGTCGAGTGTATCGTCAACGCGAGGTAATGGATAGCAATCTTTCTTTGTAACGTCATTTAACCTCCGGTAGTCTACGCAGAAACGCAATCCATCATCCTTCTTCGGTACCAGCACTACAGGAGAAGACCAAGCACTTGACGAAGGTTTTATTACTCCCTCTGTCAACATGTCCTGTACTAACCGAGACATTTCCTCTTGCTTAGATAATGGAGGCCTTCGAGGAGGCTGGCGTATCGGTGTTGTGTCCCCGGTATTGATGCGATGTTGCACAAGAGAGGTTCTTCCCAGTGACTGTCCCCGAACTGCAAAACAATCTTTCAATTCATGTAAAAACTGTCTGAGTTCTTTTACCTCACCACTTGAGAGGTCGTTAGAAGTTCTGTTCAATAATTCCTGCAGTTCCTCTGGTAATTTGGAAGTATTCGAAGCACTGGATCTTCGTTGCGTCATTCCGGCTACCGCAGGCCACAGGAGTCAATTTTCCTAGGAGCGTATTGCTTTGTAAAGTGACAGCTTGATCAAAAATATTCGCCACTCTAATAGGTACATTTCCGGTTTCATCAGGTTTTACTAAACTTCTGGCAATTAGTATGCCCGGTGTGCTGACTACCTGGGGTTCGAATATAGAGCACTGGTTGCCCCTAGTATCTACTTCGATTCTAACAATGATGATCTTTTCGGAGTTTGGCGGAACAGTTACGGCCACTTGGTTTATGACGTCCACCGATTTTTCTGATCTCGTGGAGATCATTACCTCTTCTCCTCCGAATCTAAAGACATTGTTTTTGAAGTCGACTATAAATCCGTATGCGTTCATAACGTCCACACCAAGAATTGCTTCATCCACAATGTCTGCAACAAGTACTTGATGATTAAACTCAAGTCGACCGAGGCGTAGGTGTATCTGCACTTTTCCAAACACTTTACAGGCCGTTCATTAGCTGTTCGCAAGCTGCAAGAGCACCAGAATGGGTTGAGATCTTTCACCACGTCGGGCCGCACAATGTAAACTGTTGCACCTGTGTCAACTGTAATCGAGGTTGGCCTTTCTTGACGAATCCGGTAACCCCGGTAACCAACAAGCTCCCGCTGTTTTTCTGAAGTGTAGAAATTGCGTATTGTCTAGGGGCTTCGTTCCTCCAGTTAGTCAGCACACGCCCCGTTGTACCGACTACTGCTCGTTTTCCTGCTGCTGAATTCTAACCCGACAATCTCGTTGTAGATGTCCAGGTTGCCCATATCTATAACACTTCGGTCTTCCATCCTTTCTTATTTTATTCTGTGGCGCCGACCGTCGAGTGTCTGTTCCTTGTTCTTCTTCCTCATCGTCTGTGCCGTCGCGATCTTTTAGCGCGCACTGTATGACTTGTCCAACCAGACGCTGATTCGGCGGCTTCGAATTGCAAAGCATGTACCAGGGCGTCCGCACTGTTCTGATGTCTTGCCATTCATAACACTTTCTGTAGTTCGTTATCTCGAACACCAGCAGTAAATGTCTGCATCGCAAAACTCGTTCGAAAATCTTCTGGCGCTTCATCATAAGCCAGTCTAATTAGTCTGTCGATACTTGCTTCAAGCTCTTGAAGGCTGTCCCCGGAATGCTGTCGCCTTGCTCTCACCTGGGTGCAGTACACATCTCGCAAATGTTTATCACCATACCGTCATTCCAGACCTTTTATCAACTCGGCATAGATGTTCAGGCTGTCAGGTGGCACTTTCTGTAGTAGTTCTGCCGCAGGTCCTCTTAATGCGAGAACGAGTGAGACTGCCTTGTCTTTCTCTGTCCAATTATTTGCGCATGCAGCAGCTTCAAATTGGCGGAGGTACATTGCCCAGTGAGTGCTTCCGTCAAAGGTTGGAACTTTGACATGAACTCAGGCACTCCTCGACTTAATTTTTAATCTTCTCTTTTATATTTGTAATCGAGTCTTCTGTTTTTGTTGACATAGCTATTTCCACACTCGTGACTGATTTTTCTACTTCAGCTATTTTATTAGACATCGATTCTTCAACACTCGAGACAGATTTTTCTACTTCAGCTATTTTTAATGTCATTGATTCTTGTACTTCTGATACTTTAGTAACTTGTTTATTAAGCTCACCTCGTAGGAAACCCAATTCTGCGGTACTATGTTCTTACATCTATTTCTGCTCCATTATTAATGCTTTGATGTCTTCTGTTTCATGCTTCCGTTCCTCTGCCTCCTGCTTACGTTTTTCATCCTGTCGTTTTTCTGCTTCTTCCGCCTCCTGCCTGCGTATCTCATCCTGTCGTTTCTCCGTCTGTAACAGCAGCGCCTGTAAATTTTCCATCATCTGACTGGCATCCACTGTTTTCCGATTAATTACGTATTACACTCGTCTTGTACAAAGTGTCCAAAGTTTCCACTGTTAACCGTTCTATCCCAGTTCTGACACCACTGTTACGGCGGTCTACTTGATCGTCGTAGGTACAGTGGAAAACAAAATACAAGACACCAATTAAGTCACTAATCACCGGCTTTAATTTTCACAGTTAAACAGTTCGTAATTAGCAACACAGTCTCTTACAACAAATCAAATAAAAATTGTTCACACACAAATAAATGTCAACTAATATAAAACACAACTGTATTACAATATACTGCTCGATTATAAATCACAACACTTCATTATTAACCACTTAAACGCACAGAGTAATATAGTTTGTAATCGCCCGACAATAACTCGAACCGCACTGTAAATATATCGCAACTATACTGAAAAACTAAGCCCGCTGCCGCCTTGTATTTATACATCCGCGCACAGACCAGAAGAATCCAAACTGCGTCTTAGCGCCAGTGTGTACGACGTAATTAATTGCGGCCTGGACACAGTCCGCGCGGCTGGCGTCTTCGAGAAAAGTCTCGCGAATGCGTCAAGAGTCACGTACAGCACCGCATTACATTCTGGATCCCTCTGGAACGTTTGATAAACATGTAGATTGTTCTGTGATGTCGTAACAATCTTGTGGGTCTTAAGACTTATCGAACTTTAACATGCCGAACTTTACTCAAGTTAGTTTTACTGGTTGTTGTTGTAGGATTTCCTTGTTGAACTTCACTACTTGCCCCAAGTGTACTCATTCTGGTACCTGGTGCCTACTTGTACTTATAATTGTCCTATTATTTGTCTTAAAACTGGAAAGAACTTGAAATGAATGTATGAGACGATAGATGCTTAACGGACGATAACAACAATGAGGCATAAAAAACAACTCATATGGTACGGACGAGTAAGTGACAGGCTTCCAAAAATGATTATGCAATGTGCACCAATATTTAGAAAAAAAAGATGATGCCCTCGAGACGACTGGGAAAAATCAGTCATAAAAACAGTGTAAGAGAAAGATGTTAGAGAGGGAGAATGGAAGATCGGAGATTGTGTAGGCTGGGAGCAGGAAGACGATCTCACTCGCTGTAGAACCAGGTTAATAATGACTTGCTAATATCTCTTTTATTCTTCCACTGTCTTCGATGTCTATAATTGTCTACGTCTTTTGGTACTTCCTTCTTCGTCCAGTCTTCCAGCTTCTATCTAAATCTGATAATATATCTTTCATTTCTTCTTAGCCGTCAGTATCGCCCGTGACACGTTACAGTATCATAGCACGTCGCTCTTGTACTTCTCTGCAAATGTACTCAGATTTGGTACATAATATTTAATTAAAAACAGTTTCTCGTTTGCAGGTACGGGTTACATTTAGCAATGGAAAGGCTACTAACAAATTTGGCGAGGCTACTAGGCTTCTCTCCTGAAGAGATTGTTTCTCATTTTACGTCATACTAGTTTATAAACAGACCTACAGACGTTATTCACATTTCTAAATAGGTTTTATTGCGCATAGTTAAATGAGAGTTAACGATCGGAGCGGGATGTCTACTTGACTGAAACGGTATGTATGTCGTCTAGTTTCTGTCGCTTTTAATTTACTGACATGTTGCAGGTCCTGTGTCATTTGCGTCATCAAAAGGAATCGAATGACGCTTACTTACCAAAACTTTGAAACGGTTTTTTGGGTATAGAAAAAACACACACAACAATGAAACACATATCCCTTTTCCTTGCGTAGTTGGTCTTAACGGCAACCTCCAGAAGAATCGATTCGATTAAACTCAGTTACTGTTAATTAACCTCTCCGCATCCGAGGTCATTGATTAAGTCAAGACGAAATGAATGGTATCTCTTTTGATGTGTATTGAACACTTTTTATTTCTGTGTCTACAACAAAGCGATTAATATCCGCCACTTTGTCTTCTTCTTCTTCTTCTTCTTCTTCTCGTTTCCTAGTGCCTAATAGGATGTCAATTCTTAGCTAATGTTGTTCCCTTATCCACTTTCTCTGCCCCTCACTATTTCTCATCATTTCTCTTAATTCTTATACTACCAGCCTCGTTTTTCAATTTTTTTTTTGCTACCTTCTGAAGCCATAGATATCTCAATCACCCTGTCTAACGTTTTCTACGGGAAGGTTTCCTATAACTTTTGTTTTGTGAGACACGTCATGACCTGTAACACTCGAATCAATGAAAAGAATACCGATTCAATCCTGTTTTGTCAAAACCGTGAATGCACAAATATATTATGCCAAACTCATTTATGCGAGGAAAAAGGAAAGTACCACGGATGCTTGAAAACCGTTGCTACTAACACACGCAGAAAGAATGAAGAGACATTGTACGGTCTGATGATGGCTTACAGATATATAAGTCATGCACGCGTCTGCGGAGCAGAACAAGAAGGCTAATAAATCTGGGGAACCCACTGATTAGCGTGATTTACAGGAACGAGACGCGAGAGGTCGTTATTCATGGCTGAGGTACATTTGTCACTGCTACGCAGTAGCATACGACAGTCACGAGCGCAAGAATACCACACGTTCCTGTAGATCTGTGCCCCTAGACAAAGAAAACCTAGGCCCTGCATGCAACTAAAGAGCACAGGACAATGTGATCGTGGATCGATTTAAATTTGGGGTATTATTGTAGGAGGCAATGAAGTCTTGATTTACCAGGCTAGGAAATGGCGGTATACAAAAATTAAGGAACCCTGCCCTAAATTCTCTCGCAAACGTTGAAGTGGGCAAGGAATAGTACGTCTATATTAATCGCGAGATATCAGGGTGAAAAATGTCAACCAAAGGGAAGATATATTTCCTTCATTTATGTATTGTTATACTTTTGCAAGTACACACATACACTTACACCTGTAAATATTTATAAAAATAATATTGTTACTAACGTATAAAAGTTATAATGCATAAAATTATATTAAAACTTTCCAAAGTTGAACACTGTTATGAAATGGAAAACTGACCGTTATTTAGAGGTGTCCGCTATTAAAAAATCTGGGTACGGAAAGTGATGGTCAAATACATTAACAAAAACAACACTTATTTTTTTTTATTTTATTTTTTTTCGCTCTGGGCTTTGCGGTTGTGCGTCGCAGAGACGAACCGCTCGGTATCTGAGTTCCGAGCTACCATCTGGAGCTCCTGCCTCGTGGCCCTGCCCAAGTGGGGCATGTGCTCCATAGCAGGCCGATTCTCGGCTGTTGTGCTAGCCTACACTAGCGCAGTATACACCGAGGGCGTTTCCACGAATCACCTGGACGTATACGGTACCTTCCCAGCCCAGTCACTAGAGGATTGCCTGGGAACCTCGCCGCACGTGCATAAAATTTGCGTGCAAGCCGCCTGAATGTGTCGTCTAAGGAGCGGACGCCAAGTCCTCTCCTTACAAGGTGAGATGAAAAGCGACGGGGGACTTTGGCCGCTAGCCGAAGACCCCTGTCGAGGACGCTCTGCAACTTCTTTTTAAGCATTGCGGCGAGGTAACCCCAGACCGGACAGGCGTAAGTAATGATCGGCAGCAGATACGCGCCGACGATCATCCTGCCCAATTTCCTGGTCATGGCTGAGCTGATCAGGAGTGGAAACAGTGCGCACAGGCGAATGGATGCTCGCTTAAGAACTGTCTGTGCGTGGGTACGCCAGGTGAGCCGATGGTCAAGGTGTAATCCGAGGTACTTGACCTCTTTGGACCAGCGCAAGTACGTTCTGCCAATACGTAGCTGCCTAACAGGGTTCTTCCGTCGCTTAGAGAATTCGACGGCTACACTCTTGGTAGCGTTGAGTTGCACTCTCCAATTCTCGGTCCAGTCCACGAGCGTGTCGAGCTGGCGCTGCAATCGTAGGACGGCCCTTTCCTCATGACGATCGGCCGTAAATACGGCCGTGTCGTCAGCGAAGAGGGCCATCTGGACTCCAGGCTGTCTCGGCACGTCGTTGACGTAGATCGAGAACAGAAGGGGGCCTAGAACACTACCTTGAGGGACGCCGGCTGTGATTCGTCTCTCGGGAGAGACTGAATCGCCAACTCTCACGCAGAAGGTCCTCTCCGTCAGAAAGCTAGCAACCAGATGGAGGTCCAGCAACCGGGAGCTGGACTTCCCTAAGCTTGAATAATAGGCCATCATGCCATACGCTGTCGAAGGCTTTTTCAACATCTAAGAAACAGCCAACGGTCCGTTCTCTCCGACACCCGGCTTCCGTGACGCTTTCCACCAGTCTCATCAGTTGATGAGTGGTCGAATACCCCACACGAAAGCCGAACTGTTCGGGGACCAGCACGTCAAAGTTGGTTAGGTGTTCTCGTACACTACGCTGCACGAGGCGCTCAAAAACCTTGGACGTAGCGGAGAGTAGGCTGATAGGCCGGAGGTTTTCCGAGCGGATGGTATCCTTTCCCTGCTTCGGGATCACGATAACCGTCGCCTTTCGCCATTTCTTGGGAAAGTAGGCCAGTCTGAGACACGCGTTGAACAAATCAGTCAAGAATTGAACTCCAGGCTCGGGAAGAAGTCGTAGAGCGGTGTTCGGGACACCGTCCGGGCCTGAAGCTTTTCTTGGCTGAAGTTCAGCGAGCCGATCTGAGACCTCATCCAAAGAGATGGGTTCGGGCTCCGCCGTGATCGGAAGAGACAGAAAGTCTTCAACAGCCATCTCGACTTGTTCGTCGAAGTCCCAGTCCATGGGCGGGTTGGGAGCGAACTGTCGCTCGAAACACAAGCCCTAGTACTCGGCCTTCTCCTCCGGGCGACCCAGGAGTCGTCCGAACGGTCCAACAATGGCGGGGAGTGGAGGTCGTCGCCTCCGTCCCGTCAATGCGGTAGGTATTCTGTACGGGTGACTTTGCGGGTCCACATCCCCCGTTCGGGCCACAGCGAGTTCCCAACAGCTACGTCGGAACGCCTTCAGACTGCCACGCAGTCGTCCGGTGAGCCGATTGTATGCTGCCTTATCGGCTGGATCACGGGTCCTCTGCCAACGTTTCCGGAAGTAATTCCTCTCGCGAGCGAGAAGAGAGACTTCCTCAGGGATGCGTTGGTAGTCAGGCGTGAAACCAGCTCGCGTACGTGAAGACACGCCTATAGCCGAGATGATTGCCTCTTCGATTCCCGCTAGTGCTTCGTCTAGGAGGCGAACGGAATCGAGTGGGGCCGCTGGCGGCAATCGACGGCACAAGGCCGGGCCGTAGCGATCCCAATCGAACACAACACTTATATTGCCTTAATAGAACTTTAATTATAGTATTTTCTACATACATTCAAGGTAACAAAACAATTTCTTAAAATATTGATTTACAACATTTTTGAGAGATTCATTTTGTGGCATTAAAATGTTTTTGGTCTAAAAATTAAAGACTGTATTAAATTTAAAAAAAATCAAAATACATAAATCAAAACACTCTCCTGTATAAAATTATATCAAAATAAACAAAATCAAATACAGAAAATTGTTAATTATTTATTTAGTGACTATAACCACTAACATAACTTTCTTAATTTATTTATTGGCCTGTTTGAAACAAGTTGTATTTTGACAAAAAACCCTGAAAAATATTCTTTCCAATAAGTGATTGCACTTCAGATATTAAAGTCTTTCGTAAATCCTCTGCATAAAAAATAGCGTTTTAACTTAGCGTTTTAAGGTTTTATCTATTCATCCATATCATTTTGCTCAGCGGGTTTGTCACTGCCGGCTTACAGGAAACAATTTCTCACCGTCGGCGTCGTAGGAATTACCGGCTTCACTGCCATACGAACCCACAAAATTCTATTCTACACACTAACATGCTTAGAAAGCTTTAAAGCGTTCTTGACATCGTCCACTGTTGACAACAGATGTATTTTTATTCCGGTAACGAATCTTGAAGTTTTGAATGATCCCCTGATCAAGTGACTGACCTCCTACTGTTAGGAGTCAGGGATAGCATTTTTATGTCCTTCAGGGTGGAATAACATCATGGTGGGGTGAAACACAGTACAGGAATATTACGATTGCCCTCTTTTGCCTCCCCATTCTGTGATCAGAACTTAATAACCAATCGACCATTTTATCTCTAGTCATCCACGACATTTCATTTCAGCGCCATTCAACTTTTATAATTAATTTACATTCGTGCCCTTACAACACCGAGGTTTAGCATCTTTATTTGTACTCAATTACACTTCACTTGTAAAAAACGATTGTAGAACCAATAAAAATGTATTCCTCATGAATTGTCAAATAACCAAAAGAAATATAAAAAGAATTATGGCGGTTGAAGTCAATTGTTTGAGACGATTGTTTAGAGTACTGCGAATCCGTCATCATCCGCATTACACGCGCATAGCATTATTAATCTACAGTAGGGGACGGTGGGGGAATTTCGCGCAGTCGGGTAAAATCGCGCATCACTTTTCTTGGCTTAGGGTTTGTCCAAGTCAGTATTGGATGGTGCTGAACTCTAGAGACTGGAACGTAAACTGCGATAAATACGCGGGAATAGCGCTCCATGAAGCCAGTTGTGTGCAATCTATGTTAATGTGAAGACGTGTGGTTTTGTTGTTATTTCTAACATTTAGTTGAATTGTGATAGTGCTGTGTATAGTAATCTGAGGAATTTGCAGAATTCAAGGCAAGTCTACGTTTTATTTATCTATGATTATAAATAGTTAAATTAGTAAAGGTATCTTATTTAACCGAGATGTGGTCGCGTTTACGTGTTGAGGTTAAGATGGGGTAATTACGCGCGCTAGGTCGCAATGCGCGGTTTTACCCCGCATTGTTCGCTATTCCACCCATTTTTCGTTTCCATTTTATCTATTTTAAAAAGTCGATTTATTTCGTTTTAGATGCCGAGAACGTATCAAAGAAAAACTGAACGCCAGTCGTGGACACCGGACCAGCTAAATAACGCTTTAAAAGCTATAAAAGATGGCAGTTCTATACGTAAAGCGGGAAGAGAATTTCATATTCCTGAATCTACACTGCGAGACAAACTGAAAGTTTCTGATGAGAAGTTAATGTGTCCAGCTTTAGGAAGAAAGCCAATTTTTAAAAAAGAAGACGAGGAAGAGCTCACGCAGCATGTAATCACAATGGCCAAACTGTTTTTTGGGCTGACCCCTATAGCACTTAGACGTATAGTGTACCAGTTTGCTACTCTAAAAAATATCAAACACAATTTTAATGACAGACTTAAACTTGCTGGTAAAGACTGGTTATACCTCTTTTTGAAGAGAAACCCAACCGTTAGCCTTCGTCAACCTGAAGGAACTAGTATCAACAGAATCAGTTCGTTCAATAGAGAAGAAGTAACACTTTTCTTCAGGAATCTGGAGACGGTATTTTCTAGGCAAAATTTCCCTCCTAACCGAATATACAATGTTGACGAATCTGGCATTTCAGTTGTTCAAAAAAAGTCAGCCAAAATATTCGCGAAGAAAGGAGAAAAACGAGTCGGTGCTCCCACATCAGCAGAGAGAGGAAAAAATATTACTATTGTCTGCTGCTTTAGCGCAGCAGGAGACTATATTCCACCTATGATTATTTATCCTCGTTTGCGGATGGCTGCACATCTCCAGCGCGATGGTCCTATTGGAACTTCTTACCAGTGTTCTCAGAATGGATGGATTAATGAAGATTTATTTCTTGTCTGGCTTAATCATTTCCAAACTAAGGTAAAATCTTCTATCGAAGACCCTGTATTACTCATTTGTGACAATCATCAGAGCCACATTTCCTTAGAAGTCTTCCAGTTCTGCAAGGAAAATCATATTGTAATGGTTTCTTTACCACCCCATACATCAAATCGCTTGCAGCCATTAGATTTAATTTTTTTTGGCCCGCTTAAGAGTGCTCTGTCAAGAGAATATGATTTGTTTATGTTTAGTCATGCACATAGGCGTATAACCGTAGCTGACATACCTCAGTTATTCAACAAAGCCTACCTAAAGGTAGCAACAATGGACAAAGCACTTTCTGGCTTCAAAGCTCCTGGGATTGTTCCTTTTAATCCAGACAAATTCTCAGCAGACGATTTTGCACCAGCAGAAAAATGTAAAGAGTTGATTGTTGAGGCAGATACAGAAAACGAATCTGTTCATTCAACCCCTAGAAGTTTTGGATCATTTTCTGTAGGCTTAGTTCCAGGGAGTGCAGATTCGTTAAATGCGGGTCCATCAAACGTTCACGTGGCCGATATAGCACCAATACCGAAACGAAATTTGGTTGACAAAGAAAAGAAAGCCTGTGCAAGAAAACAACATTCGCAGATACTGACGAGCACACCCCTGAAAGCGGAACTTGAGGAAAAAAAAGAGGAAGAGACTTGAAAAACATGAAAAAGGATTCAAAGCGAAAAGAAAGCTTGACCTAAATGGAGAAAAAAAACTAGCTAAAAGGAACTTCAAAAAACTTAAACGAAAACAGAGAATTGAAGAAACTGACGAATCAGACATTACAGAAGAAGACATTTATGATGAGAGTGATATGGACGATTTAGTAAGTGATCAAAATAATGAAAAGTGTATTATTTGTGATGATTTTGGCCGTGATGGCGAAGAGTGGTATCGCTGCATCACATGTGGATTTTGGTCACATTCAGAGTGTAGTGGGTGGGACTGTGCAGACGAATATAGATGTGATAGGTGTTTGAAGAAAGAAAGGGACTTGAATAACAAAAAAATTTTAAACATTCTTTAGATTCATTGTGATTTTTTGAATTTCAATAGCGATTATTTAGACATAGTACTAAATATAGTGTTTAATGTGTTTAATATTTGTTCTAATGTAATTTGCATAATTCAGTTTATAATGAAATGTATTTTTTAAACTTTAAGATTTTACAAATTATTTGTATATTTTTAAACTTGTTCAAATACCTATAATTTCTTAAATATTTGTTACTATATACTAGTAGTCACGTAATAAAAGTTCGAAATACTAAATTTGTACATTACAAGTGATTTTTATTTGATAATACCTGAGTAGCAGTAGTGCGCGTAATTACCCCACACTATGCGCGGAATTCCCCCACATGGTGGGGAATGTCGCGCAAAAGCATATATGTTAAAAAATATTAATAATTAGTTTTTTAGAAAAGCTACATAAAATTTTAATGTATGTTTTTGTTACAAAATGTCTAAAGAGTAACTGTAAGAAGTTTGAACTAACAAGGTTAACTAGTAAAATCAAAAACGATAAAAATATCTTAAGTGCGCGGAATTCCCCCACCTTCCCCTACTCAATTTTGTTTATTAATATTTTGCTTGTCATTCGCTAGTTCTCTTATGGTGTGTGTGTGTGTGTGTGTGTGTGTGTGTGTGTGTGTGTGTGTGTGTGTGTGTGTGTGTGTGTGTGTGTGTGTGTGTGTGTGTGTGTGTGTGTGTGTGTGTGTGTGTGTGTGTGTGTGCCAAATGGACACACAATTTCGTGGCCGAAATTAGTAGCCAAAATACAAAGAAAAGACCCGTTAAGTAGCGTGTGGAAGGATCGTTGCCGTGGTTGCAAAACACTGAAGAGAAGCGCCGAGTACACCGCTTCCCACACATCTCGCGAACCCGCGACCGGACGGTGATGTAACCGATGTAGCGTCTTCTACAGCGTCCGTATACTCCTCTCTGCTTACGCAACGCAATCAGTATTTATTGTTGTTTCGTGTCTATACTGTTCAGCTTTAGAATTTATACGCTTGATAAAAAAAAAATATTTCACTCGAGTTAATACATAATTTCCTTCGCTGTCTTAATTCCTAATGATTACTTTATATTATCGTTTGGTTACCGTCATAATTATTCGTCTTTCTTCGTTGCTCTTCCGTATTTTGGTTGTCCCATCATTGCGCTGGTTGGAATCCAAGATGTTTCGAAATAAATATAGCCTACGTTACGATCCGGCAAAGTATAAAGAAAAATATTGAAATATCAAACAGTCAAGGCTAAGAGAATAGCAATCTGCTTAAGTGAATGATGTAAATAATTGTCCAGCATGAATGAAGCAGGTGCTAACTGAAACGAGCACACGCGCGAGTGTTAACGTAAAAATCTTATCGTTTCACTGCAAGATACGTATTTCTAATTTATGAATGTCAGTATAATACATCTGTAGGTCTCTAGGCTGTATTTTGTTATTGTAGATGTATCGTAAACTTTAGGTAGTGCATTTAATTTATTTGAGGTTTCAACTGTGCGGTTCCGAGCAGCAGGTTGACCGCGGAATTATTACACTGTACATTTCGGAAAGCGGCTATCCCTCACAATCATAGCCGACAGCGGGCTGTCATTAGTGATTACCTACCATATGCCCCACGATAGCATAGATCTGCACGACAGTACTTACATAAGACAGCTCCGTTGTTTATTACTCTATTACTTGTTTATTTATACCTTTTGTCATGTTACTAAACAAAAGGATGCTTCACATCCAAATATATTAGTACGTCACGTTTATACTGTATATGCGAAAACGTTTCTTACTTCTGTTTTTTTCCTTACAATTTAAAAATTATTAGAATTTTATGATTCCGTAAACATAATTAGCAAGTTATTAGGAAATATTGTCCAGTACGTGAGTCATGCCCGTATGCTAAACAACGAATTTGTATGCGTTCGACCACGTATTAAAATACATTGATTTAAACTTAAAGAGTGTAGGTTTGTACAATATCATACAAAATGTACACGATTGCAAACTAATGTCTTACATGTCAGGTGTACGGACATTCTAAAATGAGCATTATACAAAATCTCCGGAGTGCACACGAGCGTGGAGAAGAGTTATTGCAGCTAATGTCTGTCGTAACTGTGACGGGCAAGTGGAGGCATGTGCCCCCGGGCGCCGGGACGGCATCAGAATGGCAGAAGTTTTACATATTAGGCGTCTGTTGTATGACAAGTGAGAGCTTCAGCCTAGTCTGTCTCATACTACATAATCTGGTGTAATTTAGAAAAAGGAATAAAAGGATACAATTATACTATACAACTATAATAATAATTAATAATATATAATATTAATAATATATAATAATAATAATAATTATTATTATTATTATTATTATTATTATTATTATTATTATTATTATTATTATTATATATATATCTATAGAACTATACAACTATACTATTTAAAATTTAATAAATCATTTGCATCCACTTAAAAGAAGTTGATCCAACAAAAATCAAGATTATAAAACTATAATGATTTTCGAAAACTACAGAACTGTGGTTGAGAAGTGCAAAAATTAAATCACGTCTTGCTTCTCGAATGTTTGCTTTGTTTGAAGAAATGTTGAGGTGACAAATTTAAGTCATTTATGGTATTAAAACATATTTCCATAGCTTAATTATTAAAAAGAATAAAATTACAAACTCATTTTCAGAATTGCTAACATGCTAATTATTTTGCAAAAATTAACTACAATTTTTTAAAAGTAGTACTGTTTACAAGCTTCTAAACAAGTCAGAAACAATAGGTCTTGAGAACTCTACAATTTAGGGCTGTATGCAAATAATCTTTTGATTCTGTTTGAATTTGCGGCTGTTATCGTTTGCCATAGGAAATACCCTTGTTAAAACATAAAACGTTACAGGTAAACTACCCCTTTCCCTTAACCGATCTTCACCAAAAACAATAGGTCTTGAGAACTCTACAATTTAGGGCTGTATGCGAAACATTATTTGATTCTGTTTGAATTTGCGGCTATCGTTTGCCAAAAAAAAAAAAATTCCCTTGATAAAAAAAAACCGTTGCTGGTAAACTACCACTTTCCCTCAACCGATCTTCACTAAAAACAATAGGTCGCGAGTACTCTACAAATCAGGGCTGTATGCAAAAAATTATTTGATTCTGTTTGAATTTGCGGCTGTTATCGTTTGCCATAGAAAATACCCTTGTTAAAAAAACGTTGCAGGTAAACTACCCCTTTCCCTCAACCGAACTTCACCAAAAACAATAGGTCTTGAGAACTCTACAATTTAGGGCTGTATGCAAATAATCTTTTGATTCTGTTTGAATTTGCGGCTGTTATCGTTTGCCATAGGAAATACCCTTGTTAAAACATAAAACGTTACAGGTAAACTACCCCTTTCCCTTAACCGATCTTCACCAAAATCAACAGATCTTGAGAACTCTACAATTCAGGGCTGTATGCGAAACATTATTTGATTCTGTTTGAATTTGCGGCTGTTATCGTTTGCCAAACAAACAAAATTACCCTTGCTAAAAAAAAACCGTTGCAGGTAAACTACCCCTTTCCCTCAACCGATCTTCACCAAAAACAATAGGTCGCGAGTACTCTGCAAATCAGGGCTGCATGCAAAAAATTATTTGATTCTGTTTGAATTTGCGGCAGTTATCGTTTGCCATAGAAAAAAAATCTATAGACAGACAGACACACAGACAGACAGACAGACAGACAGACAGACACACAGACACTTTTCGGAAAACGACTTTTTTTCATGTTTTGAGTGTAGTAGAATCAGAATCTGCAATAATCTCGAACACGATTTTTTTTGCCATCACCATACTTCCATTCCTTAAGGAATATGGAAGTAATAAAAACGGCTCACTGTAAAACGTGTTTTATAATCACTTTTGGTTTATTACCAATTTTTACTTCCATGTTTCATAAGGAAATGGAAGTATGGTGATGGCGAAAAAAATCGTGTTGAGATAAGGGCTGATTCTGATTGTACTACCCTCAAAACATGAAGAAAAGTCATGTGTGTGTGTGTGTGTGTGTGTGTGTCTGTGTTTGTGTGTCTGTGTGTAGAATTTTTTCTATGGGAAACGATATCAGCCGTAAATTCAAACAGAATCAAATAATATTTTGCATACATTCCTGAATTGTAGAGGACTCAAGACTTGTTGATTTTAGTGAAGATCGGTTAAGGGAAAGGGGTAGTTTACCTGCAACGTTTTATGTTTTAACAAGAGTAAAGTACTTAATTTTGATAAATAAAGTATCCTGAAAATAAGATCATAATAACCACTGTAGAAACGTAGATGAAATATCTATAAATGAAGAAGCTAGGTGAAGGGGTGGGTGTAATTTTCTATAAATGTAAATGATAGTTGAAGGAGGAGGGAATAATTTTTATTTATATGTCATGTGTACATTATCGGCAACAAAGAAGTAGTTTGTTGTTAAAATTCCTTCCCGGGCTGTTTGGCGTGGTCCAATGTTTTCTACAAAACCAGACGTTTCGGCAGTCCTATCGGCTGCCATCATCAGTGAAAATCGAGCGCTAACGTGAGGTGGTATACGTTAGTGACTACAGTACTGTGGTTAAGACTGAAGAAAGATGTAGTTCTATGGAAATATTTCATTTCAAAAATGATTTTAAATATAAATCTTAGAACACGGAAGTCATGTATGGTTCTCCATACCGATATTTTTGTTCTGTCTATCGCCACGTTTTTGTGTAAGCTGAGTAAGGTATACGCTGAATTATGTTTTTGAGGTATGACTTGGAATGAAGATGGTGATGACGCTCTCCCTCCTCTCTCTCTCTCTCTCCCTTCTCTATCCCTGTCTTTCGCTATACATATTTAATGAGATTGTACATCTATGAAGGGAAATTCTAATATCGATTTGTTTGGCTCTTTTATGTATAGAGACACAACAAAAGAATACGAAAACATAAAAATAAATCTGCGTGTGATAAAGAAAAAAATTTCAGCAGTGTTATTTATATATTAATTTACAGAAAGAGAAAACAACGGTACGTAACCGTAGTCCAAAGTAAATATAGTTCTCATTCGCACCGCTGCTGACTGGTCAATACTAATTCCCAACAACATTGTATAAATGAGCTGTGCTTATATTAGAACGATGTTTTAATAAAGTGCATGCATTTATACAAAATTCTGTAATTTTTTCTGTTTAAACCTTAGACAATTTTTTAATTTTTCTATAACTGATTTGAATCCACTTCGATTTTTTCATCTACAAACGCCAGCTACGAACGAGGGGGACTTTCTGTATTGGAATCAAGTAGGCTAATTTTCTCAGTCCCTGAGTCGGGTAATTTTAGTAGCAAATGTCGGCAACACTGATTGTAACACACATTTGTCAGCTAGCGTAACAAATTTACCGCTCTTGAAGTACGAATTCGGAATACTCTGTTATAAGAGATTAAACGGATTTATTCCGGGCAAAAGAAGCCGATTACTTGCGAATTCATCGTGTTGGGTCGTTAACAAACATTGCTCATCCGCGTGGAAAACCGTGAGAGAGGATTAGTTCTGGCGAGTTTAATGTTTCGGAAAATTACTGTCATGTCCACCACGTTTATTTAATTACAACAGTATTACCAACATTGCATTCCATCCTCAATCGTCATACTCATTACTCATTAAAATATAATAAAATCTAGTGCAACAAAATTAATTTTTTTTATCGCTATAAGAGTTCAAATACGTTTTTAGAAAGTTTCAATCTTTACTGAATTTGTAATCGTTTCCTTTCCTTTTTGTTTTAATTTTATTCTAACTGTGTCTACTTAAAAATAATTACAAGTTTTTGTAGATTTATTTTACGTGTATAATTTTGAAAATATACTAATACATTCATGGAATTACAATCATCAGTAGATTTATTATCACTATAATTATTATTGTACTGCTTAGTAACATCCGCAACAGATACCTTTCACTGAGATTTGAACCCATTAGCTGCCAGCCACAAAAATAGGACTATTTATTATTTTTTTTTTTTTTTAGGCGATTTCATTACGGATGGCGCCGCCTCTCGCATCCTAGCTTCCACTGGCGCCGGTCTAAACAGTCCTGTTCTGTAAGTCCTCTTGCATTCATTGCATCTTCGACGTCCATTTTCCAAAATGTTTACGTCTTCCTTTTTTTTCTTCTAGAGGGTGGAGTCCATTCCCATACCTTCCTTGGTATCTCCCATCCGACATTCTTTTTGAGTGTCCAAACCAATTCAGTCTTCTTGCTTCTATTGTCTCTATAATGTCAAGGTCGATTCCCATCGCTTGTCTTATCTCTACATTTCTCACTCTATCTAGTCTTGTTAATCTACAGCACCTCCGCCAGTAATCCATCTCCATAGATCTTATTTTAGATTTATTTCTTTTATTAATGTCCCACAGTTCTGCTCCATATAGGCCTATATTTTCCACTATAGTTTTATATATTCTGATTTTATTGTTTCTTATTATTCGTGGACTCCAAAGCAGACTCTTTAATTGTTTTGTTGCTGTCTTAGCTTGTCCTATTCTTACTTTTATTTCTTGGTTGCTGTCACCATCCGATGTCATTGTTACACCCAAGTACACTATTTATTATATGTTAAATGAAAACCAGAATACAAACACGCAAATATCCGTACACGTATGTAAAAAACGGTGTAAGACAGAAATAACGGTTAGGCAATAGAAATAACGGTGTAAGACAGATATTTATACCGGAAAGGAACTTCCATTCGCATTGACAGTGACATTTATGGCTACCTGTTTCAGTGTTTCCGTCAACACTTCCTCCAAGTCACACTCCGTTTTAGAGTTTTCGTTTTAATTTCTCAGAAAATAACCCAGCCAAATCAGTTCGTGTGAATCTATACAATAAAAAAGACGGTTGTCCACATGTTTCTTTTGACTGCACAGTTCCCAGTAAACAAAGTGAAATACCTGGTCCTCCACACTGACCAGCGACTCACTCGGCTGAAACACATCTTGGTCTAAAATTCCAGAAACTCTACTGGCTGACATAAAACCTCTCTGGACTTATGGTACACAGGTATGCGGTTACTTCAACCTAGGAATACTGCAGTGCTTCCAAAACAAAGTACTGAAAGTCATAACGAATTCCCCATGGTATATTCCGAACCGAGTAATGTAAACAAATCTACAAATGTGACAGGCTAAACACCATCCTAACGTCTTCGTCAATGAGCTTCAGTCTGCGGTGGTGATGTATGTAAACTCAAAAGTTTCAAACCCAATGATTTAGTGGACAGACTTTCTTAAGCTGTAATTTACCATTACAAACAGTGTGTAATTTATGAAACGTATATGATGTAGAACTTGGGAGAATTTTGTGCCAGTAGGCAATAAGATGGCATCTGGCGGATCCGCGTGAATCTTGAACTAGATGCATTAATAAAGACTAAGAGTATGGTAAAGTTTATTAAATCACAGGGAAGTAGTGTGGCTGAGGGTGAGACGTGTTTACAGATTGGAGAACACCAGAAATACAAGAGCTGTCACAGATTGAAAACCCTTAGAGTCTAGGCCAGAAGAGGACCAAGAAAACGGTGGATAACGTGTGCTTCGGAGGATCATGGTAAATAGGAGATGGAGAAGTATTGTTGAGAATAGGAGGGGATGGTGTAGGATTGTTGAGGAGGCCAAAACTCACAGAGGGATGTAGAGTCAAAGAAAGAAGATATTATGTAGGCCAATTTGTTTAAAATGGAAGCACTTCCTCCACGTCATTTTTCCTCACTTATTAAATTTACTCTTTACCAATGCTGGGTAGATTGCAACATTAATTAAATTCGATAAAAAAAGAAAACAGCCCGTTAAATTTAGTCTTTGTATCCTGCAAAATTACCACAATATTAAATCCCTAATACGCCGTTACATAAATTCTTTTTTTCATCTCGTCTCCGTCACTTTTAACTTTATAATACATTTTTTAGATTGGTTTTTATTTTTTACAATCTTTTAAAATTTTTGAATTCGTAATTGAACTAGTAAAACAATATCTACGGTGACGAAATTTAAAATCATTCCATTATGGGGATCAAACTCGGAAGGACAATGCTTGGAAGGAAATCATCAGGCCAGAAACCACATTGAATTTGGAAGGCAAAACAGAAACCAGTGTTCAACTTAGCTAAGATGAGAAATAGTTTGAAACCAAAATGACAAAAATTAGTTTAGCTTTTAGTTTGAACCGGTTTTATAGTTTATTTTGTACACAGTTTAAACACCTTGCAAAGGAAACTGTAAGATAAACGTTCCAATAATAAATAAACGTATGGCTGTACCTAATCTTCTGTACCCGCTAGAAACCCGACCGACAATAAAAAATATTTTAGCAGAATTCAGAGGCAGAATTTGAGTTTCTTCAGTACGACAGGAGACTTATAAGGGAAGATATGTATTGGATCTAAACATCTGCGCAGTACAATAGGATCAGCTGACTAGCGCATATGCACAGAATGCATTGGAGTTTAGAACTAAGGAACGTTTTTGCATGATTGGTTTGAGAACCAAAATAGATTATTTCATCTGATTCTTAGTGAAGAAGAAGAAGAAGAAGAAGAAGAAGAAGAAGAAGAAGAAGAAGAAGAAGAAGAAGAAGACGATGACGACGACGAAGAAGAAGAAGAAGAAGAAGAAGAAGGAGGAAGAAGAGGAGGAGCAGGGGAAGGAGGAAGAGAAAAGACAAAAGAAGGATGAGAAAGAGGGAGAAGAGGAAGAGCAGAAAGGAAATAAAAGAGAAAGAAGAGAAAAGAAAAAGGCGAAGAAGAGGACAGAAGAACGAAGAAGACAATTAGAACACTTGGAATAGGCTTACCCACCACTGTGCGTGTGTAAGAGTGAGAGATTAAGTGAATGAGAGAGCTCGGCAGACACACGGAGTAACAAACAATCGCGTTGCGTGCTTCTGATGCAAACGCGAAACTGCGTAGACGCGTGAACGTGGTGAGGGCTATGATTGCACCGCGGGGCACGCACATCGGCGACACACTTACCCCGCCACAGGTGCTTCTGATGCAAACGCGAAACTGCGGAGACGCGTGAAAGTGCTGAGGGCTATGATTGCACCGCGGGGCACGCACATCGGCTACATCAAGGCCAGCGACACACTTACCCCACCAATGGTGCTTCTGATGCAAACGCGAAACTGCGGAGACGCGTGAAAGTGCTGTGGGCTATGATTGCACCGCTGGGGACGCACATCGGCGACACACTTACCCCGCCACAGGTGGCCCGCTTATCTGCACTCACACCTAACCAATAAATCAGTGTTTTTTGAACACTCGTAGCCATTCCCTTAAAGCGAATCGAATTTCTCTCCTAAGCGATACCATCTTTCAATAAGGATGTTGGCTGTCCCCAATAATATTTACCCCATACGAAGTTAAGAGTTACTTGAAAGAGTTAGATAAAAATACGAGGAAAAATTTGTGTACAAGTAAAGCAATCGATTGCATGGAAAACAAAGAGCTTGAGGTGAAGATAGGAAGCCAAGATATCACATGGGATATGAATAAACTGTTTACGATCAAAGAATGTGCGCAAGAATAATATCTAAACTGGTACCTAATAGCATTATACGTGGATCTAAAATGAAAATGAGATGAAGGAAGAAGTGGTTGCGGGATGTAGAGAAGGATGGTTGTCAAACATTTGAGACAAATATTATGATTATGAATCGTGTTGGGGGGGTGGACGAGAGGTTATTAAAGTTATTAACGTCATTTAAGGTCACTGTAGGTCGGGGTACGTTGTTTAGACCGTTCAGCTGACCTGACAAAAGGGCAACGTAGCAGATGGCTAGCACTAATATCTGACTACCTACAACTTTCTCAACTGATAACAGTGTGATAAGTATTGTATTAAACAACATAGACCATCCACAAATCTGTAAGATACACACGTAACTTCTTGTGATATCGGGAGTATTGTCACCTGTTACGATATCCTTGCGAATGGGCCAGTTATTTTTAGCGAATTAAGTTAAGGTGACTACTTTTTTGTGCTATGTAATTAACTCCTTCTAACTGAGATTTAATAAACTTAACAGAGAACTTCGTTCAGATTTCATTGCTTAAAGAGATCATTTTGTCTACCTATCTTTCCCATGTTAAATTAATATAGCTTTTTTATATAGGCCTCCAGAATTATCACTGTTGCACACCACTATAGAAAAACTTTTTTTATTATAAGTTATTAATAATAAATTAAATATAAATTATTAATAATAAATGTAAATTATAATAACAATTATTATAATAGCAATAATTTTTCTATAGTGGTGTGCAACAGTGATAATTCTGTTTGTAATTATAACCACTAACACAACTTTCTTAATTAAGTTTTTTATATGTTAATAATTCTCCATCTTAATTTTGTTTAGCTTTTTATAAAAAATTATTAAAGATTCAAGCTTGAGGGTTGGTTCAAGTTGGCTCAAGTTGGTTAGCATTTCTGGAAGATATTTTAACCAACTTAACCATAATATTAAGACCATTTTCTTTTATTAATTTATATTTTTTAACATTTTTTTCAAAAAATTGCCTTAATATGCTTTAAGGGATTATTAAATTTTTATAATTTATTGCATACTTTTTTAAAACGTTATTCAGATTCAATAGATACAATGTAATTAAACGTACAACTTAAAATAAGAGTTGTGTTTCTAAATTGATAAAGGTACATAAAATTGCTTCAAGTCATATTTACACAAGAAAGCTATTTTAAAACAGTTGTGCTCCCCGTAATCTGTGTCTTTTTTACGACATCCGATTTTTTCCGATTTTCATAAAATTTTATATAATTTTTATATTTTTTATTTTAAATTAATAAATTAATTTATTTATAACGTTATACGTTCATTCGATAATACGTTTAAAGGCATTTAAACACTTAATCATTTACTGTGCCCGACCAATTGTGCCTTACGGCCAACTATATAAATTAAAGATACGTGTCGGAGAAAAGCCTGCTTGTCGTCTTATTGTTATTGCCGCATTTCAATTACAAAAGAAAGAAAGAAAATGCTGTTGGGTCGTGTTTACGAAACCAGTAGAGAGACATGGAGGTCAGCGGGCCTGAAGGCGGTTGGCTTCTCTACATTCCTCACCAATGAATCATACAACCATTACTTTGGTCCACCATTAATATTTTTAATTTTGGTTCCTATTAAGGTTGAACGTGAGAAGCTGATAAATAATAACCGTGATATTAGAAACATGTATTACTACTGTTGTGGACCCCCCCCCACACACACACACACACACACACATAAAATTGGTTTAATGAACACACAATATCCAGTGGCGTATACTGGCATGTGGTGCTCATTCAGGTTGATATCATGAGTCAGTAGTTTATATACAGTATGTCATATTAAATCAGGCGATATTTACCTCAATACGTAGCCTATATAGATGTATCTTATTAAAAAAATATCTTGAAATAATCATGAGATGAGATAATATCGATTTTTTTATTAGAATTCGAGTCAAATCTGAATATTTGTTATACAATATGTCCACTTTATCGTTTAGTGTTGGCAGTTACTTTATCAAGATGCCTCTTACGGGTGAACTTGTTTTGATAACAACATAAGTAGGATTTATTAAGAGAACTAGTGGAATTTGTGGGTTAGTGCAAATGTGAACGTGACCCCTGAACAGTTGTTCAGATTTAAATACACTTATTACTGTAATTCACGTGCAACACGTTAATGTTAGAATATAGCAGATCCGAAGGAAAAAGGACCTTGACCTCTGTTTTTCTCTACAGTACGTTTACAATCTACTGGAAAGTTGATTTATTGTATAACTAACTAACTACTACTACTACTACTCTCCAGCACTACAGCCCATGGTGAGCCTTGGCTTCCGCTACGACCCGTCTCCACTCATCTCTGTCCATTGCCTTCAGTCTCCAGTTCCTAATGCCCATCTTTCTCAGATCTTCTTCCACATCCTGCTGCCATCTTCTTCGAGGCCTGCCTCTTCTTCTTTTGCCCAGTATCGTTCCACTTAATATAGTTTTGGGCATCCTCGTAACATTCATACGGGATACGTGTCCCAGCCATCTAATTCTAGCTGATTTTATGTGCCTCACCAGGTGTATAACTAACTAGAAATTCTTATGAAAAAAAATATTATTATTTTTATTTCTACTGACAAATTATTCATAAAATGTGAATTAAACGGTGTTGCCAACACAATTGGCTCTCTGTCCGTTTCGCGGTTTTCAAAGGGTTTCAGCGATCGTTTTTACGAACACGTTACAGGTGCAGCTCATAAAACAACACGCGCCACCATACGACGATTATTCACGTGACAATCCTAATAAATTTTTTAAAATATGCTTCATTGCCTAATTGTTTAATATATAACTACGTATATTAATATATATCGGAATTCTACGTGTATTGTAGTAACTTGTCCTGGCTCTTACGTATACTACAAAACTGTCGTATAAAATGTAAGTCTACTGCAGGTCATGAGACCGCATGTAGCACATATGGAGCATCCGCTACTGTGTATATCTGGGATTTAAATTATTTAAAGTTATCGTTCTTAATAATCACCTTTCCGAAGACAGTCAACGCCTATTGAGAAATTTAGTAGTCACGAGCTGTATTTCAGTAAAAAACAATGTAAATTTTGCACTGTTGCTTTGCAACATTTCAGAAATAAATTTCACATCATTACCAAACCAATACCACTAATTTTGCCCTTACCCTCACATCCACAGATAGAGCAGTTTTCTTATTAATTAATTTTATTTTGTCATCTCTAAACTTGAAGTTCTAAAACTTTATGTGGAGTAATAATGTCCAAAACTTCAGGTTAATAATTATAACTGAAACAATTAATGTTGGTTATTAAGTATGAGCTACTTAAAGGCTGTTTTGTAGACTTAACATTCCTACGTAAATGTTTGTGATTAACTGTGCTTCATTACTAATTTTCTATGGCCTAATATCACACACTCACGCCCGTGCGCATATAAATTCTTTATTTTATTATAAAATTGTTTCGCAAGCAATTGATTATTTTCAACAATGTGACTAACGTACGATTCGCTAAACACGTCATCTGTTGGTCAACACCATCGATCAGAATGATCCTAGTGTTCCTCACTTCCTTCCCCAGACCTCCACATCCCACAAATTTTTCTTCCATTTCTCGACTCCCGATGGCCTCTTGGATTCTTTGCTCCAATATTTTCGGTGTCTATCTTTCCGTTTGCTATTCATTATTACATAGTATGACCGTATATCATTGCTCATTCGTTTCATACGACCGGATCAGACCGAATTGTTGGGATTCTATGTTATGAATAATGCTTTTATAAATGTGACTTTCTTCTATAGTAATTTCAATCTAAATGAGGTTCAGTATGGTCCTCATAAATGAGGTGAGAAATTCAGTATGAGCCTCGTAAGCAGCACATTCCAACTGCTTACAACTATTTTATTTTCAAACAGAATTATCACTGTTGCACACTACTATAGAAAAACTATTCTATAGAATAATGCACACCACTATAGAATAATGTTTCTATAGTAGTGTGCAACAGTGATAATTGTGTTTGTGATTATAACCACTAACACAACTTTCTTAATTAAATATTTTATTTTCATTTGTCAGCTACCGGCATGTTGGGCTCCACTCCTTCTTTTCATCTCTCTTTTGCTGTCAAGCGGCGGGGTCGGTCCTTCAGCTGCTTGTAATGTTTTCTTCTTCTACTAGCTAGCTTATCGGAATAATCAATCATTGCAATCTTAGTCTTTTTCTTCATCTGCGCCCGTCTTCCTTTCTTCCATCTTCATTATATAACCAAACCATTGCAGTGCTCTTCTCTCTACTGTTTCAACAACTGATTTCTGCTAACACAGATTTCTGGTGGGTCATACTCCTAATTCGGTCTCTTCTAATTCTTCCACTTGCCAGTCCCAAAAATCTCATTACACTGGCTTGACAACTTGTTTTTGTGCTTCTGTATCAGGGTGAGGATCTCTGTCAACCTACATAGCAACGTGGATAGAGAAACTGTATTGTTTCCTTCTTACTCATATCTGCAGTGGAAATATGATAACATATTAGGCTTGCTGTCTGCACCAACGGCGTATTTCGTCACCAGCTTTCAATATCTAGACCTGTTCCAACTGTCTTTCTTCTCAGAGGATCTTCATTTCTTTCTTGGTTGTTACTATCCTTTTGCTTTTGTTACGTTAATCCTTATATTTCCTAGGGAAGCCTAGTGTCATTTGCCCTCTCAGTGGTCCTACTTTACAGTAATAGAAAGTGGTGTTTAGCGTTTTATAACCATGTAAGGGAATTGAGTTTTAAATGGTTTATCGTCTTGTGTAATTAATTTTTCTATATCCCTTTGAGAGTTTTTGTCTTGAGGCATAGGGCTTGCCAGATATTTATACGTTTTGCAAGTGTTTACAATACGAGTTTCGACGTACGCCCTACAGCACTACGATCACTACGTATCAAAGCTGCAAGCCTTGTGTACGCATGCGTCAGAATTCGTACGATGGCGGGTGACACAATACGGGTTTCCCCACAATAGCGTTGTTGCAAAGAATTTACATTGGATCATAAAAAAAATAAACTTGTAAACAATGGCTGGAACACGCAATGCAATGCAAGATTTGCCTTGGCCGACATTCGCGCAGTCCAGTGAACGGGTCCGGCACGCCTGTTTCTCCCCGCGTTTTGTTCTGTTCTGTTGGTGACCAAAAGATTTAGGATTCTAGATACTGTATTAGGATGTGAAAGTGGTCTAGCTCTTTCAGCAGGAGAACTTCATTATTATTTAAAAACTTCTTGTGTTTTACAATTAATGTTCAGCCTTAACTATTATGCTCCCGAAACTAACGGAAAATAGTTTAAGAAGTTTGAAAACAACAAAGAATGCTCTGAAAAATTTTTAAGTGAATAACTCCAACGATTAATTGATAGGAACAACAGAAATGTCTTTAATTCATTACTATATTTTATTCGACAACACAAAAGAATGAACAAACAAAATAAACAAAAAGAAGAATACGACAAAATGAATAACTTCTGTTAAAGATTTTCTGTGGTAATGATTGATAGAATCTATCGGCTTATTTAGGCTTTCACGCCCAGTGTCAAGTGAGTTAAAATTTTCCGAGTGTCTGAACAGCGACATCCGTGGCAGTCGTCTTTAGTGAAGCTCCAGTGTTAGTGATTCAATTGTTGCAAACAGCGGTAACGACGATTCCACTAATTAAATTACCAGTGACATTCTAACTCCTATTTTGTAGATAGTTGGTAGAACTACGGAATATACTTTGCGATGTAGTTGGTGAAGTACAATTATTTAATACCTATATTGTGTCTAAGGGAAGTAAGAGGGGGTTCCTTTTCTCTTTCTTGAAAGATTCTCTTTTGCGTTAAAGTAATTTTAACACATGAATATCTTTAAAATATAATGACCCGTTTCATTGGAACCATAAAAATTTGTTAATAGAATTTGCGGACGTGAAAAATCAAGTTCCACGTGAAATTGTAATTATTTTATAATAATTAAAGTTATTAGTGGGAAATAAGTGAGTAAAGTTCAAAAATAAAATAAACGAACTTTTGTGCGTATTGGGATGTTTTGAGTATAGAAACATTAAAAAATCTACTTTAAATGTAAATATAAATTATTTTTTACAGATGCAGGAATACTGAAGCCCACTCGTAAACTTGTCAGGGTTCACAAATAACAGTTATTTTCGGTTTAACGTAAATTTTAATATGAATAGAATAAAATTTACCTCCTTTACCCGTCTAGTCGCTTTTCATTTTTTTATATTTCACTACGCTTTTCTGGACATATGTCCCATCTTCAGGTGTAATCCCTTAGTAAAGTTCGTCAGATAATTAAAACAAATTACGTATAATTTACACAAATGTGTCGTAAATAAATATAAAGTATATGAACACGGAACACACGCGGTGTTGGTCGTGGGCACCACGGTATCACTATAATCGACTGTACATTTTAACACTAAACGTTTTACCCATCCTCAGCAGCTCGACTGGATTCGGGATTAGTCATCATAGAACGAATAAAATATTGGGTAGTAAGAAAATTAAAACATGTGTTGAAACAACGCATAATAACAGTATTATTGTTAATATGATCACTTAACGTCCATTTGTCACATATACACAAAAAGGATCACTTAATATGCAGTCGCCACTTATAGGATTTGGAGGATCGCTTAAAGTGGGCTCCTCCACTTGGGGAGAAAAATCTTTGGACCAGCGAAGGGAGGTGAAGAATGGCGCATACGGAGCAATAGGAAATTGTAGAAATTGATAGATAGCCAGGACATAGTGAGGTTCATCAAGTCTATGAGGATAAGCTGGTTGGGACATGCGATGCGCATGGAGGACGACAGAATTCCCAAAGCGATTCTTAAAGGGACAATAGATGGGCAAAGAAGGAAAGGAAGACCTAGAAGAAGGTGGCTACAGGACGTAGAAGATGACCTAAGGTGGATGGGTATCGGGGATTGCAGGCGGAGGCTGGAGGACCGAGGTGTTTCGAGGCGACTAGTCGGGGAGGCCAAGGCTCATGGTGGGCTGTGGCGCCAGAGAATAAATGAATGCTTAAAGCGGACTCTTCACATAAACGACCAGCAGGATCAGTTAATATTGATCGTGGAGGATCATTTAACATGGAGTTACCACATGTATGTCACGAAGATAACGCTGCGTTGTCATATACACACCCACGATGATCATTTAACATAACATACACTTAACTCGTCGCATACACAACCAGAAGGATCAATAACGTTGAGTCTTTCCTTACATGACCACATATACACAGTCACATATATTCCTTGCAGTAGTCACATATACACAGGAGGATCAGTTAACGCTTAGTTGGTCACTAAGCGGCTTTCTTACCTCTATTTAATACAGTCGGCTAAGGCCTAAAGCAACTGAAATCAAGTAGCTTTCAGTTTCAGCTTCCAAGTAGCTTGGACAACGCATCCTGACTTAGACGACTTAAGAAGTTGTCAGGAACGAAAGGTGGTGTACTGACGCATTTTGAGAAGGTCGTCCTTTTCCCCAGGGGGATAAAGCACTCTTTTAAAGATCTGCAGTCCGTCCAATTCGGCTATATAGATTTTTACTGTGGTGACGTGCAAATGTTTGAACAATTAATGTAATTCCGCCCTTCCAGTGAAGTTACAAAGAACAGTATTAACGCTCCAGAATTTGTTTCAACCCAAACAATTCACACAGACTTTAAATTTCCGTTATAAGGGAACACACAATAAGATAAAAGACACAAACTAAACGATATCTTAACAAGCCTATGCCCACTGAAAAACTCATCCTCTGAAGGTGGAACCCCATCGTTGAAGATTGCAGAAAAATTAGCATAACGGCTTATCATAATTGTAAACAGGTGACATCATGGGGTACTCGAAACTAAGGATATACAAATGAATAATAAGGCCCATCGTAACCTACGGCTGCGAAACGTGTATCATGAACTCCAATGCAGCAAACACTCTCGATATCTTTGAAAGAAAAATATTACGAAGAATCCTGGGACCAGTTAATGACGTGCACAGCTGGAGAATAAGATATAACTTTGAATTGTATCAAATGTGTAAAGAACCACCGCTAACACAATACATAAAACTACAACGTCTAAGGTGGTCACATAGCCGGTGGGTTAAGGCAGAATATCACGAAAACTACTGAATACCACAATCCACGGAAAAAGATCAGTGGGAAGACCGAGGAGAAGATGGGAGAACGCGGTGGATGAGAATGCAAAAGAAATACTGAAAATGCGTTCCTGGAGGATGATGGCTACCGAAAGAAGAGAATGGGGGGAAACATTGAAGGAGGCCAGGACCCAACAAGCGCTGTAGTGCCATAGGAGAGAGAGAGAAATCATGGGGTGTTTCTTTCCAGTTATGTTTGGTGTACATCATTTGAGTAGCTCAAAGAATGCATGTTTTATATTCTGATTGCTAATAAAGATAAGATGAACAAATTTTATGGAAGTGGGGTCGAGAAGTCCTATCGAAAGTTCGTAACACAAGCAGAGGGATTTCCGTGTAATGTATTTAAGCATTAACTAGTCGTACGTGAAGAACCTTCAGGTATTTTTGAAGAATACGTCAAAACAAAGCGGAAGAAGGCAGTAATAAACAAAATGCGTGTACATTAGATAGTTAATGACAAAAGCTTCAGTCAGGTAAGAAGCCAATCGGCGATAATGATACATCAGTGGTTGTGTGTGTATGTATTGTTGCCGCGACCTTTGCCATATACCTGTGTCGTAACCACTGTCACTGAACATCTTCTGACATTTCAACACGCGCGCGCGCGTTATCATGACTTTCACCAATTTCGCTGTTGCCACGAACCAGTCTTCCATTGGAAACTTGGGAACTAAGTTATATTAATAATAATAATAGCAATAATTCTTTGTTATTTACGTAACAATTACCCAGTCTTCCGCGTAGATAATTAAACAGTAGTCTACTGTTAGCTTTCCTATACAGCAGTTTCCTGAATAAAGTTGATTATTAAATGCCCAATTAAAATTAGCATTCATGTTATAAAACAGAACGTTGCCAGCGAGCAACAAAAACCACCAATGTAGATCCGCGCACATGTGTGTGTGCGCGTCTGTATGCCGCTAGTAAATGTTAACAAGTGTCCTTACCTCGAGAAAGGTCAAATACAACAATATAAATAGGAAAGAAACAGAGCTGTATTGAAATCATACACACGCTGACTAGATAACGTTAGCATACTTCTTGATATCAAACGTGTAATCGAAACCGCGGTGGTTAGTATTTAAGCGATTTCGTTAGTTCCAAGGGTAAATCCGAATAGCATTACTCGATCTTCACAAAACCGTTACTTCCCGCAACGAGCGAGCCGAAGTTAGAACTTTTGTTTTCGTAACTTTATCTTAGGTGTTGCGCACATTTTTTAACTCACGTTTCTGTTTTATTATGAAATATTTTTCTCAGTTCTGAAGGTTTTCTTCTATCAAAGCGTCAAGAAATTAACTGTCTGCGGGACGTAAACATTCAACCATATTCAATACATTGAACATTTCTTAAAAGTTCAGGAAAGAAAGACATTGTTAAATTAAAATATAAAATATATTGGCTATGTCTATTCCCCTTTGGTCTCGTTTCACTACATACAAGTACCTTGAATAGCTTTGGTTGTAGATAATAAGTATAAGAGTAATAAGGGGTTCACAGCATCCTTCCTTTATACAGTTCTATGTTCGGTCTCTTTTCGACTTCTTGCGTCTGGTTTCCATTCTGCCACTGCGTTGGAACTTCGGTCTTCTTCAGTACTTCTCAGGTGACCATACCGTATAACATTTTATTATATCCTTTCCGTAACCGGGCTATTATGTTCTTGTTTGAATACTACTACTTATTTTTTCCATCCTGTATTTCTTCGTCACTCTTATCTAACAGCCTTTTTCTGCTGACGATTGTTTCTTTCGGTGTTGCACGTTAATCGTCTTTACTTCAGATCTGTATAGAATTATACTCTTAGATATGATTCTGTTAATTGCTTTCATTGATTATGCTACTATTCCATAAAATCGAATTTAACACTCTAATTACATTTAATCTATCATTACTTCTTTTCTTTAAATTTATATTTAACGATCCATCACTTGTATTCTTCTTTAGCACTAAAGCCCAACGTGAGCCCTGGCTTCCAACACAAATCTTCTCCAGTGTCTCCTATCTATTGTTTTCTGAGTATAACCCTTCACATGCATTCTTCTTAGATTTTCCAGCACATCATCCAACCATCTTATCCTAGTTAGGCCCCTCTATCTGCATTTATAGAGTTGCGCCCTCAGGATTTTCTTTAGCATATGCTAATCATCCATCCGCTCTAGGTGACGTAGCCATTGTATTCATTGAGCCTTTACGAATTTTACAGTGTCCTCATGCTTCAATGCCCCACCTATCTTCCAGTTATTTCTTATTCTCCATTCATCCTGGCCATAAACACGTCGTACATTTTAGTGTTTCTTGTTACTTTTTGTTAATGTCCATGTCTCGCTTCCATAAGTAACAACCGGTCTGATAAGTATTTTACATATTTTTATTTTTGTGATAAAACTAATGAATTTGCTTCTCAAAATTGGTATAATATGCTCTATTTCCTACTTGTATCCTGTCGTGTATCGTCGTTATTATGTATCCTTCATTATCTACCCTGTTACCCAGGTGTCTGAACTTATTACTTCTATCATCATTTCACTTCTATTACCGATACTAAATAACAAAAACTTTCCCATCATTCATCCGGTTTGTTAGTCGTATATTAGGTTTTATTGTAAGTTATCCCGTTTGTGACATTCATACACTAATTTCTTGGACATAGAATATGCATATAATTTTTTTAGAATTTCTCCGAGATAATACGATGACAGCTTGATTAACGATAAACAGTAAATATTAAAGATATTTATACAGTTCCATACACTTTTGTTTCTATTTTCTCGCATTCATAGATTCGTTCTGGTTAACATGGAGACCGCCAGAATATAACGAGATAATCATTAACTTTGTGGTAAACATTTACTTGTAACGAGAGGTTCTGACAGTCAACCAAACTCCTGCTGCCAGCATAAATGTCCTATCAGCTCACGCGACGACAAATTTCTATTAAGATCAGCTGGAGCTTGTTATGGACTGGCAACATGCGACATGCACGCAATTTACCGCCTAATCGGTCCGTATATTATTGCGTGAAAATATATGTTTTCGGTTATTTATAAACACGGTGTGTGTGTTTCATAAGATTGTTTCAAACGCTGACGTACACCGCCTGAGTGTTTGTGTCGACATGTGATGTGGGTCGAAATTTCGACATATTCGTTCTGTAAACTATGTTGGGGCAAGGTTTCGATTCTTGAAGAAAATTGTATTTTTTTTAACAATGTTTTTTTATCTGTAGTGGAATGCTAGTGCAACTCATGTGTCGTTTGAAAGCAATTCTGACACATCTGTGGACGTGAATTTAAATGTGCAGATTGACCAATTATCGCAGATTATACAGAGTTTAAATTAGGTACAATAGATTACAACTAAACCCTGACGTTGATGTTGCTTAATATAATATTAGGTGCTGAATATAACTTAAAATGTCCCTGGTTGTAATAAGTGTTTTGTAGACCAAACTAAAGAAAGTTAATAAATTATTTACCTTAAATTATCCGCCGTGTGATTTCTTGTGCTTCGTCTATTACGCGTTTCAGAGCTTATGCTCCATCATCAGATATTATTAAAACAATCACTCTTGCGAGATCGTTAAGAAGTTAAAATGTCAAAATTTGCATATGAACCGTACGCGGATTTGGGTGCGCACCCGTTCAAGTTCATTCTGCCACTGAGCGGCTGCTACCTTGTCGTAGCCCCAGCGAGCTGACTCAAGGCGGTATCGTACAATCGGTTGGATACAAAGTTCAGGTGATCATTTAACACGATATCGCGACTCCTTGGGTTTGCATATGCACTGTAAATTTCAAATTCCTCCAAGGCATTCATGAAACGGCCCTTCTTACACACATGTAACGGTATTAAATTGGAACTAAAATCTGTGTAATTATGATTGTGTGAAATCAGGTGTCGGGCGTAATTTGATTTGATGTTATCAATGTTTCTTATTTTCTTCGGTAAATGTTCTCGAAATCGTTTAAGGAAACCTCTTCCAGTCTGTCCAATGTAGAAGCACTCGCAATCATTGCATGTTAACTTATATATGCCAGTTTTTTCTTCTGGAGGCGTGTGTTTTTTCGGTTTGAGAATATCCAGTAACTTATTATTAGTCCTGAATGAAATAGTGAAACTATTATTATTCAATACAGAAGACAAAACCTTAGGCATAAAGCTAGTGTAATTAGTAGATAATAAAAATTTTTTGCGGGTTGTTGTTTATTCGGGGTTTAAGCATTCTTTTTTCATGTTTTCTCAACAGTTTGTCAATGGTTAAACTATTGTAACCATTGGCAACCGCGATATATTTTATGACATTTAGCTCATCATGGAAGTCATTATCATCCAAAGGAATTGTCAATAATCTATGAATGAAACTATTGTACGCTGCCATTTTATGTGAAAGAGGATGATGAGAGTCTGCGTGTATTGTGGTGTCAGTGGTAGTCGGTTTCCTATAAATGTTGAACTTTAGTTTATTCATCTGTCGAGTGATGGTTAAATGTAGAAAGTTTATCTTGTTACCAACCTCTGTTTCAAGAGTAAACTGGATGTTTCTATTTATTTTATTTAAACAATTTTTAAATAATTCGATTTGTCTTATAGTACCATCAAAAATTAAAAACGTATCGTCTACATACCGTGCATAAAATATTATTTTATTTGCATATATATTATTGTTCAACAAGTGAGTATTCTCATAATAATTCAAATAAATATCGGCCAGTAGGCCGGAGAGGGGTGAGCCCATAGCTAGGCCATCATTTTGAATGTAAAACGAGCCATTAAAAGTGAAATAGTTTTGTTTCAAAATAACCTCGAGTAAATTAATTAACTCATTTATTGTCTGTGTGTTCATGCAACTATTGTCAGATAAATTGTTTCTCAAAATCTGTAATGTATCTATGACTGGGATGTTCGTGTATAAATTAGTTATGTCGAACGACGCCAATTTGTGGTTATGTTGTAGTTCAACAGATTTAATATCATTAATAAAATTATTGTTGTTCTTAATACTGTGATTATTACGTAATTGTAAATTATCTTTTATCAAACGAACTAGTGCTTTTGCAGTTTTGAAGCCAGGAGCGGTGGTATAGTTCACGAGCGGTCTGATAGGTATGTTATGTTTATGAATTTTAGGCAGTCCTGTGAATATCGGGGCTTTAGCGTTGATGGGCTTTAAGTAACGTCGTGTGCTTTCATTGAATAAATTGGTACATTTATTAATACAATTGTTAAGTTCCCTGACGTACAAACAGGGAATGATGCTCAGTGGCAGAATGAACTTGAACGGGTGCGCACCCAAATCCGCGTACGGTTCATATGCAAATTTTGACATTCTAACTTCTTAACGATCTCGCAAGAGTGATAGTTTTAATAATATCTGATGATGGAGCATAAGCTTTGAAACGCGTAATAGACGAAGCACAAGAAATCACACGGCGGATAATTTAAGGTAAATAATTTATTAATTCGTACAAGTGATTTGGTTACCATATTAAACATGAATATTAAAGAAAGTTACAAAATAAAACCATTCTTGTAAAAATTTGTATTTAAAACCAGAATCCTATAAATCTAATTCGTTACCATCAATAATCCGGCAATAATCATTCGTTACCATATTGAAATTATAACTTTTGTAAGACTTTCGCAAAATTTAGAAGTTTATAAACACAAAATATTAAAGAAACAAGACAGAAAATTATAGGGGTATTAGTCTGTTAAATGCTGCTTATAAACTTTACAGCAGAATTATCAATGAAAGGCTTAGAACTATCTCTGAAACTATATTGCTTGAAGAGCAAGCAGGATTCCGTAAAGGACGATCATGCACTGACGATGTTTTCAGTTTAAGGCAGATAATACAACAGCAGAGGGAATTCAATTTAGAAACGCACATACCCTTCATAGATTACCTAAAGGCGTTTGATCGTATCCACCGAGACAAACTCTGGCACATAATGGAGAAACGAGGATATCCAATGCATTTGATTAGAACGGTACAAGCCCTTTATAAAAACACTAAAATTATAATTGACCCTGGAACCGGCAAATAGCTAACATCAGCAATTATGACCAACCAAGGTGTCAGACAGGGATGCACTTTATCGCCTACACTGTTCAATACATATATATATATATATATATATATATATATATATATATATATATATATAAATGACCTCGTGCGAGAATGGAAACAAAGTGCTCCTCTAGGTGTACAGATTAGCCGACACGAGTTCCTAAACACTATGCTGTTTGCCGATGATCAATTTGTAATCCAAGATAGTGAGGATAAATTACAACTGGCTATCCAAAAACTAAATCTGTTATCAAAAGGTTATAATTTGATCATTTCAATAGAAAAAACTAAGACCATGGCATTGCTAGGAAAAGATTCGATTCGGACAAAAATTGTAATTGAAAATAAAATTTTAGAACAAGTATCATATTTCAATTACCTAGGATGTGATATTACATATGAAGAAGAAAACGTTATTCTTAACACAACAAACAACTTCCAAAGAATATGTGGGACATTACGGAGAACACTCAAAGGAAAGACCACGAAAGAAACACAAATAAAATTGTATAAGGTGATGGCAGTCCCCATGCTATTATACGGGTCCGAATCATGGGCACCAATAAAGAATGATTATAGACAGATGGAAACGTCTGAAATGAAATATCTTAGATCTGTGAAAGGTTGTATAAGATTAGATCACATAAAGAACGAAGATATAAGACAGGAATTAAAAGTACAACCAGTAACGGAACTAGCGAAAATTATTTTTTAAAAAATGGAAAGAGCAGGTCTCCAGAAAGAATGCGTTATGTGCATGTCTCCAGAAAGAATTCCAAGAAAAATCCTGAATTATAAGCCAACCGGAAGAAGAAATGTTGGCAGACCGACACGGAGATTGTGAAGTCGGAACAGGTAACCTGCCTAATCCTGGACAGGTAGATGATGATGATGATGTTAAACACAAAGTAAATAACACATTAATAAAAAAAAAAAATCAAATTACAACTAAAAGCTTTGAAACTAAAAAAATTCATTAAAATAAAATAATAAATATAATTAGACAAACTGTAAATTCTGTATAGGCTATACGACACATTTATATTCAGATCAGCTGGAGCTTGTTATGGACTGGCAACATGCGACATGCACGCAATTTACCGCCTAATCGGTCTGCATATTATTGCGTAAAATCGTATGTCTGCGGTTATTATAAACACGTTGTGTGTGTTTCATAAGATTGTTTCAAACGTTGACGTTATAATATGGTCAGTTTTCCATTTAATAGATTAGGTCTTTTAAATAGCCAACAATCAGTTTTGTAAATAATTAATTTTCAAACAAATAACTGATGATAGTAGTTCAAACTACTATAAATGTGTAAAAAAATATAATATATAATAAAAATATATATAATCAATAATACATACTTTTTGTGAAAATGTGTGTGTGTGTGTGTGTGTGTGTGTGTGTGTGTGTGTGTGTGTGTGTGTGTGTGTGTGTGTGTGTGTGTGTGTGTGTGTGTGTGTGTGTGTGTGTGTGTGTGTGTGTGTGTGTGTGTGTGTGTGTGTGTGTGTGTGTGTGTGTGTGTGTGTGTGTGTGTGTGTGTGTGTGTGTGTGTGTGTGTGTGTGTGTGTGTGTGTGTGTGTGTGTGTGTGTGTGTGTGTGTGTGTGTGTGTGTGATTATACATATGTAAAGAGGTAGCAGGAATATGTATTTCTAACCTATATATATCCTATAAAAAGCAACAGATACTATACTATTAAAAGAGAGAAGCTTGTTCTCAGTTTTAAGTTGAAGGTTTGGCATTTGTCTGTCTATTCGAATAAGTTTCACGATAAATTTTAAATCCATCTAACAAGTTTTGTAAACCTTGACACATGCAGTTTTGCCTTACAGAGCACTATTATTTTAGATATTGATCCACCCAATGTGGGGTGGGAAGCGAAAATGTGAGGGAACCAAATTGTGAAAAAAATTGGGAAAAATACACGTGGAGTGTCAAATTAAAGAGAATTTTAACTACAATCAAAATATATTTATCAGTTGTAAAATCTTCAAAATTTTAGGATTCTAAAACCTAAAAAAAAACGTTTAAAATTTTGAAATTTTTTTAAAATTTAGGCGTTTATCAGACTAAATATAATTTAACACAAATTCAAATGTAGCATTTACTATGAAAATTTTTACTTCCATGTTCCATAAGGAAATGGAAGTATGGTCATGGCGAAAAAAATCGTGTTCGAGATAACGGCAGATTCTGATTGTACTACCCTCAAAACATGAAAAAAGTCATTTTACTTCCACGTTCCTTAAGGAAATGGAAGTATGGTGACGGCAAAAAAAATCGTGTTCGAGATTATTGCAGATTCTGATTGTACTACACTCAAAACATGAAAAATTCATTTTTCGAAAAGTGTCTTTGTGTCTACTGTGTGTCTGTCTGTCTATAGATTTTTTTCTAGCGAAATCAAACAGAATCAAATAATTTTTTGCATGCAGCCCTGATTTGTAGAGTACTCAAGACCTATTGTTTTTGGTGAAGATCGGTTAAAGGAAAGGGGTAGTTTACCTGCAACGGTTTTTTTTTAATCAAGGGTAATTTTTTTCTATGTCAAACGATAACAGCCGCAAATTTAAACAGAATCTACTACTCTTTTGCATACAGCCCTGAGTTGTAGAGTTCACCGACCTGTTGTTTTTGGTGAAGATCGGTTAAGGGAAAGGGGTAGTTTACCTGCAGCGTTTTTTTATCAAGGGTAATTTTTTTTT